>JAODUD010000026.1:6083084-6123353 GCA_026784285.1 Stomatorhinus walkeri | reverse complement strand
CCCCCCCAAGGGCCTGGCAACAGGTCCCACATGCCGTTGCTGGGCTTTAACTGGAGATATACCAATCACAGGTATAGAGGCTTAGTCCACTGAGCTACACACTGCGCCCCAAGCTAAGTTAGTACACACCTCAGTTTTGGGTTTGTGATTTGGTGCATTTTCAGTATAACATGAAGAGCAATTTTTAAAAATAATTATTTATTATTAATTATGCAAACACAGTTAGATACAGCTGTAAACTACAGGCAATATATTGATGTGTCTGAATAACAAACTCAAAGACATGCTTATTTGTACATTGTAAAAATAAATATATTAAATTAAAATTCATCTGCATCATAACAGTCATAGTGAACTAAAAGTGCCTTAAATGCCACAGGAAGATTAACTTGTGAAGGCTGTTTCTGCCTTACTCCAGTCATCCATACACTAGTGTAATGTTGCTTCAAATGAGTACTGATATTCTACCAGACAAGCAGATTACACCTACTGAAACACCTAGCAAAGCAGTGAATTCCTTGCACATGTGCAGTCGATGCCGTGATGCAAAAGTCTTACTCAAAATCTGGACTGCACATGCACAGACTGCAAGGACATTCCTGATGACGAAATTTATGTTACATGCACTGTGCACAGACCATATCATTATGCAGACAAGTGAAGTGCGAGCCAGGCTTAACAAGGCTTAACCACATTGACCACAACTGTGCATCCTTAGCTCCCCCTGTTGGACTAGAACGATCATAACAGACCTATTGTCCCCTGACATTGCTCTCCTTTTTCCTTGGTTGGCCCATTAACTTGATTTCTAAATGAGTCAAAGACAAGTGAAAATTCACATTATTGTCACTTGCAGTTACGTAAGACAACACATGTGCTCATACATCAAAACAAGAGGCCCCCTTGCAGATTTGCCTACAGAGCTGTGGACAATGCAATAAATGTGGTCCTACATTTAATTCTCCAACATCTGGACTCTAATGGAACCCACAGGAGACTACTGTTTGTGGACTTTAGCTCTTGATAGACCTTAAACTCTTGCCATAAAGGAATGTTTGTGAATAATCCATGCGCAGGGTAGAAGGCATCAGGTAGAATCTTTGTTGATCACTTCATGGTCCTGGAGGTGTGCAGGTGTGACTCAAAGAAAGCCACAATCATTAAATGAACATATTTAACTCAACAGCACAGTGCTGTTTACAGAACAAATCATTATATCACAATTGAAGTCACAGTTGATAATCATAACTTGCAGTATTAGCTGTAAGTAGTGGGTCATTTTTTAAATATGATTTTATGTCACCTTCAGAAGTTTCAAACATTGCATGGCATGTGCAGAATCAGCAGTTAGCTGCAGTAATTTTGTTTTCATATAAGTCTTGTTATTTACGTTTATGTTGTGAAAATGAAAAAAAACTTTGTACAGTATGTTTGAAATATTGGTAAGGGGCTGCTCCTCGCTTACTGACCAGTTAACTTAATGGCCTAGTTGTAGGTACAGTACTGGCTTGTTAATTTAGGAGTGTCTATTATTTTTATTTATTGCTTTGCTACATTTTTATCTGTTTTTATGCTGTATGCATTCTGATTTTTACTTTGTGTTATGTGATTCTTATTGAGCATTGTAAGGTGTCCTTGAGCACCTTGAAAGGTGAATAAAAATTAAATGAATTATTATTATTATTATTGTTGTTGTTGTTGCTGTTATTATTATTATTAACTTGGAAAACGGAGGCCCAAGGACCGAAGAATTATAAATTATTACAGAATACCATATAGTGTGTACATGTATCTGATTATCTTGACTGATGCCATCATATTATAATTAAATACAAATTTGAACAAAAAATTTTTAAAAAGCTCAACACTGCTGTTTTTATACTCTTATCTGGTTTTCTTTTTCTAGTGGCTGTAGTAGAAATAGTTTTATTTACATAAAAATATATACTCATTTATGCCTTTTTAAATTTCTTCTATGTCTAGGTGACACTACACACTGGACTGCCTGTCCCTGATTTCTACCTTCCTGGAGACCCAGATCCTCCTGAATCAGTGTGTTAACCAGTCTGGTGACTTAGACCTCCACTCTGGTGTGTTTGTGCTATTGCATCTTATTCTTTCTGAATTTACATGCCTGTTGAACTCCTGCTCCTACCTCCCTCAAAATACAAATATTTTTTCTCATAAATCCCACAAAGTTGTTACTTAGCAATTTATCAGCTCTGGTTGTAATTCAGACCTACCGAAGTAAGTACCTTATTATCCAGTAGAAAATAGAATAGTTTCTTAAAAATTATAATGAATTTTAAATGTATTAAAATAGTTGTGGTGCATTGAATTTTTTGTTAATCTGTTGTTGACTAATGTTTACATCCTAATTCTCTTACCTAAAGCTAAATTACTGTTTCATTTTCCAGATCCCATGAGAACTGAACTGAAATAGTCCCAGCAGAAGATGAACATGAGTTTGAGAGAAGAGTGGGCATACTGTAATTAGAAGTACTGTAATTAATCCTTAACAAAAACATCAAGTATTTTGTATTCAGTATTGTAGTGCTGTATACATTCAGTGAATTTCATTGTATCATTACATCTATTAATTATGTTTAATTTTTGTTTTTTTCACCATCTTTTCCTTCATAAAAAAGTTTAAGATATAATGTTGGATTTTTTATAAGAACAATAAAGTTCTAGCTACTGCATTTGGCTTAAAATTGTTTACTATGTGTATTATATATTTGTACATGCACAGTATATATACTGCATATATATGCATATTATTTGTATATACAGTGTTCTGTATATATACAGTACTATGCAAAATGTTTATAGCTGTTTATCTGGGTAGTAAGTGTACCTTTACCCAGAAAAAATAACACAGTTTAAAATATATGTAAATGAACAGTATACAATAAAAAATAACAAGAATCTCTTGGGGCAGCCATTCCATGTATTTGTTGAATTTCACCACCAGCTAATTTAATTAATTAACTTTATTAGTTAGACGATTTTGTGAGGTGATTAGCTGAACGTGTATGTTATTGGTTGTGTCAACAAGTGCATGGGTATAATGGATGGTTCCTGGAAATATTGCAGTTTTGAAATGGCTAAGCTAACACAGTTTGACAAAAATACTAAAATAGTGTTACACCAACATGAAGATCATAATTTTCTTTTACCACAAGTCTTTTGCACAGTACTGTATATATACTAAGACTTTTTCACATAGTGAAACCATTAACACTGACCATTAACAATTTTCATTTAGTTTGGTCTAGTTTTTGTATGAGTAAAGAGCAAAATGTATTTAATAAGCTAATGCTGATTTTATTAATATTTATTAGAGAATATTCTTGCCAGAAAATGATAAAGTTTTTAAAGTTAATGCTATAAATTATTAGGAATGATGCTGTTTGTTCCGATAATGGTCTTTCCTTTTAAATATGACTTCTTTGATTTTCATGTATCCACCTACTGTTAAGCCTTTCTTGAAAAACTTGATGAATACTATATTAGAAGTATACAAAGCTGTATGCCCTCATCAATCCGTATACAACTTTTCTCCCTTGCATACCATAAACTTACAATCTCTGAAGCTACTGTAGCAAAAGAAGCCTTCTTAGGGGTCACAGCTGCTGAAATAAAATATTTATTTTATGTAAGTCAACGAGGATAAATTCATTTTTGGTCAAAGCTGCAGTAATTTCTTTTACCGCACAAATGAAGTTTGGCATAGCACTAATTTAAAAACGCTCACAAATACAGACGCTTCTGTGAATAGCAAAAATGTTTGATTTGAATATACTTCTTTTATTGTAGAACAGATGCATGTGTTTTGATATAATTTTATAAATAAAATCTCCTTGACTATTAATTCACACCCTAAAGTATACAAGACTGAACATGCAAATGGATAAGAATAAGAACTATTAACCAAAAACTGCTTCAGCAATCCAGCTTATTTAGAATTAAATTTTGTTGCTGGACAACATAGTTCTGTCAAAGCTTTTGCTGGAGATGGATGTTTTTATGGTCATTTTAAAGGTATTAGTGTCTTATTGTTATTTTAAAGAATAGTCCAACTGGTGATGTGGTGTTTTATATTTCTATAATGTTATGTAACAATGCTTTGGATAGGTTATATTTATTATTATTTTATTAGTTTGTTTTCTGGCTTCAACTGTTATTTTAAAGATAACATTTTTAAGTGTAAAAATATGATAAGTTCTGGTGTTTTCTTCAGCAACATATTCGTTCAATAAACTCATTCAAATGAAAGTGATCTCTTGTTTATTTATTTGTTTGTTTTTAAACCAGTGTAATCATATGAATAAAACCATAAAAACCTTGGTGGCGTTAGACATGGGCAGAGTGGGAGAAAAAACAGTGGCGACACACCCATAGATGTCTATTGTAAGAAATGGGGGAGGCATTTCTGGCCAGCTTCTGGGTAATGAGGAGAGTGAACAGTCCCAAATATCGGCTGTATCTGTATTCAGGGGCTGCAATCTCCAAAGGAAGGAGTCTACGAAGATGTAGCAAAAGGAGGATGCATTTCGAGACCTCATTTGAAGGAGCCTTCAAAATGGGAAAACTTTGTTGCCTCTCTCAGCATGTGTGATGTTCACCACAAATGAATTGGAAAATAACCCATAGGCATTCTGGGTTGTTCCCTGCAATTTGCCCATAGCCTCCAGGAAAGGCTCTGGCCCCCCGCAATCCTGAATAGGACAAGTAATTTCAGCAAATGGATGGTCTGGTATTATCCACAGTTTCATCAATCGGCAGTAGGTCTTGGAACGTATCACCCACACTGTAAAAAATTGCTGTAGAAATGCAGCCAATGTCTGTTTTTCCATAATACAGTAAAATTCTGTACAATCTGATGCTTTTGGGGGACTAAAAAAAGAAGGCTGACTGCTAACAGCAGACTACTGTACAATTTCACGATACAGTATTTTTCTACGGTAAAGGAGTGAGCCACATGCCACATGCCCTTATTTCCAGCATCATTCGTCTTCTTTTAATGAATCAACAAAAAATGTAAGCAGCATTGTGCTGACAGATTGAAACTGTATTTGTGAGTCTGGTTACCCAGTTTGTGACATAATTTAAGATGACTTAAACGAGGCTGAGCTTGGTGTCTGATTAGCATTAACTGACATGTATTTGGAGCAAATGCTGGGAGTAAGTGGTTTGAAATGTTTAATGTCATGCATGAACCTTATAATTTAATTTAATTTATTTTATTGTACCTATGTACAGTTTGTAGTCAGGGTACAGTATTACTACAGAAGCCAGTAAAGAATTTAGCTAAGCTAATAGCTTTTCTGCAAGTAGCAAGTTACTCTGCAGCACACATTTATTAGCAGTAGCAGGTAGTGCACAAGAGTGAATGTTCAGATATTGTGTTTTCAAGGGTTTAAATAAGAACGTTTAAATAGTTCAAAAACAAGGTTCGGTATACCATTTACATATCTAATTTTCGTTTGATTTTGTGTTTGTAGTGCATTTATGGTATTTAAGTGAGTATTTGTGCATTTTGCAGTGAACATACAAAAATGGTAAGATGCAACATTTGTTCCAGGACCTGCAGGAGTATCTTAGCCTACGTGAGGCACCTGCAAAGCCATACTTGTGCACCTAATGTGTCTTTCAAATGTGGTTTTGCTAGATGCTGTAGAGTATTTTGTAAATTTTCAGCCTTTGAATGTTACATTTATCGCCATAAACAAATACACAGGATTGATATGGGAAATGCTGCTGATTTAGCATGTAATGTAGACTTCTGTAGTGTCAAGTGTGAGGATCTACAAAGTCTTTTCTCCCATCTGAAATGTCATATTAAAGAAGGTAAGTCTGTTTCATGCCCTTTCCAACAATGCAAGCAGACATTTACAGTTAAGTCTACATTTACCTCACATATGTAAAGAAAGCATAAAGATTGTAGTGAAGAAAGTCTGATGGTCTCAGTTGCAGCTTCAGCAAATCCAAGCAGTTCATTTGAATGTGATGAAGAGCACCATGAACCTGAGCCAAAGAACAAGAGATTTTTCCACAGGATACAGACAACAGCCAATTTTTGAGAAATTTAACTTTGTTTTATCTGAAATTGCAAGCAAAACTGCTTTTACCTTCTTCTAACGTTAACACTATTACTGAAGACTATCAAGAAATATAAGCCATAAATCAGTCACATCTGCTTTTTAAACTTAATGAAAAGTTGGTCTATCTTGGGCTTCCAGAAGCAGAAGTAGACACTGTGATAGATAGCTTAAAAAGTGAGGATCTTTTGACAGCTTGCAATACCCAGACACTTAAAACAGATCACCGGAGAAAAGTTGTTTTTAAAAAAACTTCAATTATGTTGATCATGTCCCCATCTGTCTTGGCCAGAATGAGTCAGGCAAAGAATGCTTTGCACAGTATATTCCTGTGAAGACCCGCATTGAGTGTAAAAAGTAAAAACTACCACAAGAACTGGTGAAGTGCTTCATGGTGTGTGGGATGGCACAAATATTAAAGGAAACATGCTGTTCAACAATACGGCATCTCCATTGAGTGTCATTCTTGGTTTTTAATTTCTGCAGGTATTGTGAGATTGAGCTGTCATGCTGAGGGACATCTCCAACACGTACAAAGAGACGTCGGGGTCACCGATGTGGTGAGAGGAAAATGACAGGAGGCAGTTGCCTAGCCTGTGAAAGGGGTTACGTTTTTATTAGCCATAAGAGATCCAGTCGCTGTCGGGATACCAAAAAAACCTTGACTGGAAGTCAGATAAACCTTCAGAATAAGAGCACACCTGCCCTGGGAATTCTGATTGCTAAGAACCTACACCATCATAGTTTCTCAGCCAGATCTCCCAAACTGCACAGGGTATGTGCAGGAGGTATGTGGAGGATGTTTACCAATGCTGTGACAGTTTCACTGCAGGGCATATTCACGCACACATGCACACCTATAAGCAATCTTGTAACTCCAGTTAACTTCAGCATGTATCCAATGCAAACTCTAGCAAACACTGCTCTAGCCAAGATTCGGTAAATTTTTATATAATGTGGCTTATTCATATTAATTACAATTTTAACAATTACGTTTCATTGTAAAAAGTCAACTGCACTTTTAAAATTGTTCGAGAAAAAAAGTATACCTAAAAAGTATACTCTTTGTGTTGTGTGTTAAACGATAACAAATGTATCGTTTTTATTTGTAAGAGATTAGTATCTTTTCCCTTAGTAATGTAAATAGAGTGTGTGCGTGTGTGTGTTAGTGGACGGGTAGCGTCAAGGCAGTAAAAACTGGAGTAGAAAAAATAACGGGAAGTTATCTTGTAGTATTTTCGGTTAAGAAGTAACACGCCTGATGTTGGGTGTCACAGTCAGAGTTGAAATCAGTGACTGTTTTACCGTCTTCCTGTTGTTGCAGCCAAGAAGAAAGTTAGCAAGGGAAAAAATCTTCGTCTAAAGCATTGAAAATTTGGTAAGAGGTTTTTCCCCCGTTTCGTATTTTGCGGTTGAGCTTTAGTAATTTTAACGACTTGCGTTACTTTGTTTAGTTTCGTCAGGTTTGCGCTCAGTATTTATGGTAGCTTTACTTAACGCATAAGTAGGCTATATTAGGATGAAGTTAACATTGTTTTCACAGACAAACCGTACTAAATTCTTACGTACGGTTGCAGACGTTCGATATTTCACATTAAAATGATGTCAACGTAAAATATAACATACTTTGTGAAAGCTATTGAAAATGGCAATCTTTGTTAACGTAAACAACTCGGAACATCCACAGCGGATGTCGACATTTCCAAGTTCCATTCCATTAGTTCTTTCCATTAGAGTTTTGCTGAAGGAAACTCGGAAAATAGTCTACTTAGACTTCTTCAGTTGTCAGTCTGTTAATAGTGTGTTTTATACTTAAAGGTTATCACATTTCGGTAAACTTCGGCAATTGCGTGCTGTTAGGCCAGATAATTAAAAATATTATTGAATGTTAAGGTACTTCTAATACTACTGTATTTTAACTAAGAGAACGGGAAAGTGCATATGTTTTTGATTATTTTAATTTACTGTTTCTGGGTGTTGTTCTTTGTAACTTTATATTCTGTGTCGTTTCGTTTTGCCTTAGAACACAATCATGTTATGCATGATCCCGGTTGTGCTCATGATATTTCTGTTGGGTGAGATGTCTTCTGTTGCTAAGATATCCAAGAAACCACCACGCACCCGTCAGTGTTCTGATTTACCGGAGGAAATCTTGGAACAAATGTTTGGACGTCTTTCGGCTGGTGTCTTAAGTGCATTCGATCATACGCTGCAACTTTCTCCACGAGAGAGAGAGAATTTAACCTGTCCATCAGCAGATCGCCCAATGCCAAGGAAAAATTCCAGTCTCCCAATTAATGTTGTTAGCATTTCTCCATGGGCTTACAGGTAGGTGTTTATTTTGTTACTTGAAAACGATTGCATGTTATCAAAATGCATCTACTCCATTCCAGAATGTGGGGATGTCATTAGCATAGATATGCAATGCAAGATATGCTACTTAAATAAGAATACATGGGTGTTAAATTTTGAAATATTTAAATTTATGAAACTACTCAGTAGTTTGCCTAATTGCCTAATTAGCATTGCCTAAGCACAATTTAAATTAATAATGTTCTTTACAGTAATCTGCCACATTTCACTTGTAAAAAATAAATCAGCCAGACAATGGTTTTCTATTTTATGGTGTGAACTGTATTAAAATGGATTTATGTTTATGCAAAGGATATCACATGATCCTACGAGATACCCCCGGTTCATCCCTGAGGCCTACTGCTTGTGTAAAGGCTGCCTGACTCATCCGTTTGGGGAGGAAAGCCACTCATACCGGAGTATGCCAATCTACATGCCATTTGTCATCTTGCGCCGTACAACTTCCTGCTCAGGAGGTCACTACTCTTACACTGAGAGCTATGTTTCCATCCCTGTGGGTTGCACCTGTGTTGCCTCACAGGACAAGAATGGCTATACTAGTGACCAAAACCTGAAGATAGCAGACTTGGAAACCAAGGTTGACAACTCTAACAAACATCTATAACTAAAAAACAAAATATGAATGTGCAACAGTTTGTTTAAGCAGAGAATATAAGTTAAACTTTCTAAAAAAATACATGTCTGACAACAGTTTTGAATAAATTAATATTGAATATTTAATTAGTAGCGCAAGCTAAAACCCTGGGTTCCTTCAACTCAGAGCTAGATAAGATTTTAACAACTCTGAGCTATTAGTTAAGTTCTCCCCAAACGAGCTTGATGGGCCGAATCGTCTCCTCTCGTTTGTAAATTTCTTATGTTCTTATAGACCAGGGGTGCCCAACTCTAGTCCTGGAGGGCCAGAGCCCTGCACATTTTTGGGTTTCCCCTCATTTAGCACAACTGATTCAACTCCTTGTGCTAATTACCACACAGCTCTTGAGCTGAATCATTTATGGTGGAACAGGGAAAGACCTAAGCTACACAGGGCTCTGGCCCTCCAGGACTGGAGTTGGGCACCCCTGTTATAGACCAACTGTTTAGGCAAACTGTGAAATATAACATCTAACTGTTAGGGTCAGCACCTGTTTTATCCCAGTCTTGCGTCTTCCCCGTTGTCCTAGCCTGTATAGTGTTCCCCTTGCTCCCCATTGACCGCATGGCTCAATGAGCTGACCGTGCGGCTACCTGTTAACCCATCTGTTGTGTGATTGAATACTGTCTCCTCTGTTTTCGTATTTTGTTCCCTAGTGTTTCATATGTATGAGTTTTCTAGTTCCTGTGTCTTGTGATTTGTATTTGGTTTTGATTTCATGCTTTGTGCCCGTGTTTGTTTTTTTACCCGTCTGTTATTCCCCTAGTGTAGATTTTGTTTCATTGTTTCTGTCAGTGTTAGCATTAGTTGTTTTAATAAACATGGTTTTTCAGTAAATATTTGTTCACGCGTATGCGTACAATCAAACGTACGGGGTTCAGGGCTTTAGAGTTTAAAGAACTTAGGCATTCACGCAATTTATTGCGAAAAACCAGACAGAAATACACTTGTAAATTTTAAAGAAAAGATATTAACTGGTTTTGTTTACGTTTAAAGGTATAAAAAAACTTTAGCAGTATTTGTTAAATTCGTATAAAAATTCAGCCTTAACTACAGAAGTAAGGCGAACACCCTCAAACTCAATCAAAAAAACAATAAACATATATAGTTTACGTTTTTCTTAAAAGGTATATGGATCGCTTTGTAGTAGCAAATTTTTTAAATAGTGTGAGCGTGAGGTAAATTATTTAGGCAACAAGAATTGAGTAGCTGTAGGAACTAGTGAGCAACATTTAGCAACAATTAAACATCAAAATCTTTTTAGCTGTATTTTGTTTTTTCATTTTAAAGAAGTTGGCCCCGGTTTATTTAATTACATTTATTAGCTATAGGAACTAGTGCCCGGCATTTAGCAACATACATCAAAACATTTTGAAACTTTGGTAGAATAACGCCTCAGTTATTTTAATAAACAGGATTTTTCAGTAAATGTTTGTTCACGCTCATGCGAGCGCATGCACGCACACACACACACACACAATTTTGGTGACTTTTGATTACTTTTGGTCTGTGTATCGAAGTCACATCATTTCGAGGCGTGACGGTGCTGAGTATGAAGTTAAACGCTGTATTATATTATACGACGACCGAACAGAATATCTTTTTCAGCAGAATGGATTCAACAAAGTGTCAAAAATATCTTTCAAGTAAATCGGTCCCTTCTTGCGACTGTATTTGCACAGACGAGCATTGTCGAGAAGAAAAGCATTACTGTAGCGTCTTAATGAAAACGTTACCGTCACATTTGTGACGAAATACAGGAGGTCGTGGATGATAACTTAAGGTTCGATTGTAAAATGGCATAATAAATAACGAATTTGAGTTTTTTTTTCAGTCGGTTTAGGGCAAGAAAATTAATTTACAGTGGCTGCGCTGCCTTTAAATGGAGCGATGACGTCAGGGGAGGCAATCCGTGGCAGGGGGGGCAGATTGAGGGACGAGGGGCTTGAACTTGCTTTGGGAAGGCCCCCTTGTTTGTTAGAGGGGACGGGCGTATGACATTAAGATTTTGTTTTATTTTGTTTTTATTTTCTTCAACCTATTGATCCACACTCCAGTCCAATAGGTGGCGGTAATGCATCTGTATGCTGGGTGTCATCAGCCTTTAACTACTAAAAGAAGACGATGAAGAAACGCGAGCGAACTACTTGACTTTTCATCAGCTTTCTCTAAAGAAAGGGGGGCTGCTTTATCTTGCTCTGGACCCATGTTGGTAAGGTTCTTAAAATTAGGTGTCATTTGCAACTTATTTGCCATCATTCAAATGTGACAAAATGTATAAGTTTGAAATATTTTTCGCTTGCGAGTGGCGTTTCAAAATAGTTTATGTGTATTCAGTTCATTTTGGACGTTATATCGCTAAAATGTTTCAGTGAATTGTTTCATATTGATTAGTTGATTGGATGAACATAGGACTAAACTTTACCAACTTTCACTACATCGTGAGAAAAGCATTTTTTTCGCTGTGCTACCTCTTTATGGTTTTTCTCTATCGCTGGCTTTTTGTCTTCATAATTGGGTTTTCATGCGGTTGTTACTACGTTGTCATTACATGCCTTCAAATGTTATTTTTTAGCAGCTGACATCCCACTTAGGCTTGATGGGTCAATTGCAACCCACTGGAAGTACGCCAGCGGTACGCTTTACGGGCCCCCTAGTAAAAAGCATATTTTACTCTGTCCACGCTAATTGTCAAAGTCAACTATGTTTTGTTTTATTTTTACAAAAGTATTAAATATTTTACAGCTCTAGTATTTTCATATTTAATAACCACAGACTTTTTTGACATGGACCTGGATACGAGAGCAGACATGGCCCCTGTAAAGTGTACCTCAACCGAAAGTATAGTATGGGGCTATTGCAGCAAAATTATTTGTAAATGTGTATGGAGAGTGTGACTGTATTTTAGTGTGTGTGTGTGTGTGTAATCAGATTTGTAAATGTGTAAAAGAATGTGTAAATGCGTACTGAGATTTGAGAATGTGCACAGAGAAACTGTAAATGTGTTTTCAGAATCTGTGTGCATAATCTGATTCGTAAACCTGTAATAGAATTTCCGAATATGTAATGAGATTTGTACGTGTATAGACAAATCTGTAAATGCGTGCATAAGTATTAATAACTAAAACTAAGTATTTTGCTCTAAGAGCTCTAAAAACAAAGTCATCAGTTACAACTCGGGCAGACCTCTGTTGGCTGTCTTTTTACAAGTGATTTTTGCTAGACTTCTGCCATGGCAGATCTACATATCTGTGTGGAGGTTTTGAGGGCTTAGGGATTAGTGCTGTCCCACTCCCAAGTTTTTGAGGGCCTAAGTGTGGAACGCCATCAGGGTATAAACCGTGAGACAGAATACCTCATGACATGGAATGATATATGTCTGACTTGGAACAAATTAAGTTAAAATGAAGAAAATAGTCAGGGCCATAATAGAACTGAATTTCTGACACTATGTTTTGATTAACATAGCCATTATCTAGGCTATTGAATGCACATTCTTACCAGCAATTTTGCGCTCAGACATATAATTCAGCATATTAGACAAAACAAAGAACGTCTAAGTTGAATTTTTCACAAATTGAAATTCTGTGGTTATTAAAAGTCTAAGTATTATCATATGCCAACCAATATTATAATCAATGCATTACAGATTGAACCATTTGCCATTGAATATGAATAGGTAGGCCTATATCCTGGTACTGAAAGGCCTTTTTATTCTAATTGTCTTAATCGTAGGCAACTTACTCGTTATAATTAAGTACTGCTGACAGTGCTTTACATGGAAATGCATAGCTGAATCACTTTTCAGGCGGCAATCATACGTTTGTGCATAGATACAAAAGATAAACATCATTACCTTAAGGCTTGAATATATGGTTCCCCTTGATAAAGCAGACACACAGCAAGTCTGGACCTCAATAATGGTAATACAACTTCATTATTACATTATATAGTTATGTGCCTGAATGACTTTCAACCATGTCACATGCTTCTTTGCACAAATATGAAAGGGAATCATTATTTCCTGAAATCCAGGATATTCAGTTCAACTGAATTCATTCAGTTCATATTCAGCTCTGGACCTCATTACTGATAGCAATTGTCTATAAGCATTTAATCATGTCTCTGAATGATTTCTAGCCAGCCCTCATACTTCTGCAACCAGAAAGGCAGGGGGAATGGATTTTTCCATTTTCAAACAGGATACAAAAAAACTGTATTTATTGCATGCCTTGCACATGATACCCCATCGCTCTGCAGTGTATGTGGGGGTCTTACACCTCCATCTGAATACACTGCATCCTTTTACTCATCCTAAATACTTTGTAATTTAATTGAATATTTACTTTGTCATATATATTATTTTGTTATACAGTTTATATGTGTGTGTGCATACCGGTATTGTATCTGGCTGTTCACCTAAGACCAATTTGCCTTGAGAGACCTTAGCACAATGCAGTCAGCTCCTAGGATCACAGAGGCACACAAACCCCTCTGATTTATGGAGGGGCTCTTAAGTTTTTTTGCTTATTTGAAAAGGTCAGTTGGGTTTTCACCCATCTGAAACTTATGGGTTACTATCATATGCCTTTTTATATTTGTTTCTAGCAGGGTGGTCTTCTATGGAATGGATGAGACCCAGGAGAATGGGTATGAAGAGCAGCTGAAAGAAATCTTCCAGAGCTTTGACACATCTGGCTCAGGATTTCTGGACTCTCAAGAGCTCTCAGATCTGTACCAAGCCTTGCACCTTGAGGAGGACACAGCAGCCCTCATCCATTCTTTGCTGCACCCTCAGGATGGTATTATTTATAAGGTACTGAACTTTGTACTCTACAGAGAAACAAGACTAGTTTTATGTTTAGGGTGTCTAAACATTTCACATTGCGTATGTAAACTAAGTCACTTCATTTCTATTGCTATTAAACGTTTCCACTTTGTAATAATACCTCTTAAGAAATTTCACAAACTGAAATTACACAAGTGGTATCCACACTTGAATTTACTGAACTCTTTAGAACAACCAAGTAAGTTTTTCTAAACCTGATGGCATGGCTGGGTGCTTCATTTTATACACCTGTGGCAATGGGTCTGAATGAAACACCTGGACTCAGTGTGTCCCTGTGTTTTCATCCATATAGTGTATATAAATGTACATGCCTTTCCATATTTATGGAGCTCTTGTCAGTGAAATTCTTGTTTACATTAAATTCTCATCAGACTCGGCACATACATCACTTTGCAATGTACTAGAATACGATACACATGCATGGTAGGTCTTCTCTTTTTTGGTATTTCTGCCCTAAACTTGCAGGGAAACCCAATGTCCTTCCAGAACAGTTTAACTACAATATTTTTGTGAATGTATTGCAGGTTGATTTTAAGCAGTTTAAGGACACATTGATCCAGATCTTAACACCAGTAGGAGAGCCCTTTCAAAGCCAGGAAGCCTGCTGCCAGCCAGGTAGGCATTTCTTTTCATTTCAGTTGGAATGGGAATGGCCTAGTTTTTCATTTTAATTCAGAATGTTTTGACTGTATTTGAATTGATGACTTTTTGGTTACTTTCTAACATGTTGTAAACTGGGCCATGAATCTGAAAAGTCTCAAAGGCTTTGCTGGCCAAAGTTGTCTGGAAACATGCCAAAAGAAGTTATTTCTGCACAGCGAAAAGATGCAAAGTATCACCAACATTTGGAGGCAGATCACCCTAAAGTTGAAGCAGTGCAGCTTATTGGCAGCAAAAGGAAAGGTGAAAGCATGTGACGTTTGACGTTATGAACGTGAGATGTCAGAAACTATTTGATGGGTCATACTACTACTTCACAAAAACATTATATGGATGAAAATCTACAGTTAAAAATGTACAATTGGTACAATTGATTCAAAACTAACTGCAACAACAGAGGGCCGCAAAATTGAAAATGCAAACAGAGGATAGCCAAAAGCAAAAATGGAGCCTGCAGCCAGCAACTGATCAACATAGCTATCGACAGCCATAAATGTATTCTGTGGATCTTTTAGCAAAACGTCCAAGGAACATTGTATAGGTTGGTGATTTTAAAACTGTAGGACCTGACCCGATTTTCTGAATATTATATAATAAAGTTGGTCACCAGCCTCCCTGTTTGCCAAATTTTATAGATAGCAGACTGGTAACTGGCAATCTGTGGTAAGGAGAAATTTAATCATCGATTTGCCCTATACCACTGCAGTCTAGTCTCTGAGAAGCAGAGTACTGGCAACTTGTGAAAAGTGGTGGTATGATAAAGATGAAAAATATAGCAGTACCGGTACTGCTTAATTCTTTTTACATATATATGATGACTACATATATGATCCCACATTTGCACTTGTGACATCCCAGCACACGCTTCCACTTTACCCCGACTTGCAGAACTGTCATAAACGTGGAAATGAGTTGCGTTGTGAACCTGCGGTTGATTACTTTTCCTCAAAGACCCGGATTGTGCATCTCAATAAATTGAAATTGAATTTGCAAACTGAAATTGAATTGTGAGAAGTGAATTTGTAAGTACAGAGCATCACATTTTCCAGGTAGGATTAATGTAGTTTCAAGTTATTTGAATTCAGATTCAAAGTAATAAATTCAGATTCAATTTCATAATGCAAAAATTGCAGATTCAAATATACACTATTCATATTCAGTTTCTAGTGGCATAAATATCAGCCCATAGTTTTTTCCCCATTTTAGAAGCCAATGGCCTGTTAAATGCCTGGAAAATGTAAGGCTTGAGGGTAATGCAGTTCTCAGGATGTGTTGAAGGTTTTTACCAAAATTTAGCCGATAAATTGTGAAATTGAAACTTTGCTTTTGTGACCTGATGCTACAGTGCTTGGTTGAATTATGGGAAATTCTTTCACAGACTCTTTTGTAAGTGAAGGAAACTGTTTTAGCCACTGGCTGACCCCAGAGTTGGCTGATTCCATCACTGCACTCTCTGAGGCGGGGGCTGCACGACCACCGCAAGACCCAAGGAACACTGCGCATAATAATGTGCCGAGGAAGTACCAAGTATGGCCACATTGTTTTACATCACCCTGTGATCATTAGGAGTGTGAAGATATATTGATGCATTGTGATGAATTGAATATTAAGATGATGGATCAACTGCATTAGTTTGTAATATCAAAATCAGTTATAATTAATTTTTGGGGGAAAATCTTCTTTAAAGATACTCCTACTTAGGGCCAAAGACCCCTACTGATCGCATATGAACCTGCATGCTGTCTGTCTGATTTGTGTAATATAAATGAGATAATGTACAAATGCATACATATATTTCACTTTTATTAATTTATATTCGGGAGTACAGTGAAATAACTGGTCGCATTACTCTGATTTGAGTTGCTTACAAGACTTTATGGGCTGTTTGCATCTTGACTTTTCTAAATATATACCTGGCTTTTAATTTCAATGATCTATGAGTCATGTGTTTGGATGGTGACAGTTTTATCAATTTGTAATTAAGCAATCAAGATGTGATTTATGAACCTTTTTGAAATTACAGCTGTTTTTTACATAGTCCCCCTGTTGTGAAGAGCTCAAAAGTAATTTGACAAACTAAAATAAGTAATATGTCATTTTTGTTAATACTTTAATGTTACACATGTACACTTTAGAATATATGTCTGTTGCTTTTGTCAGCAGTCATATCATCATCATCATTAGTTACCCAGGTCCACTAGTATTCATACATGCCCATGCCATAATACTGCTTCCATAATACTGCTTCCACCATGCTTCACAGATAATGTGGTATGCCTCAGATCAAGAGCTGCTTTTCCCTTATCCATTCTTTTCTCTAACCATCATTGGGCCTCATTCACCAATATTTTCTTAAGAATTCACTTAAATATGTTCCTACGGAAATTGTTCAGAACAGCCTACGTCAGATTCATGACGTGTTCTTAAGTAGCAGAATTGTTCGCACCTTTGTTCATAAGGATGATGAATCCCACATCTTCGTAACTGAAGGCGCATGCCAGTTTGTCCTAATTAGCGTAGGGAAACACCCTGCAATTTCCTATAAAAGGGCATGAGACTGTAGGGCCGTGTGCAAAGAATGGCGAAGAGATACACAGGTTGTCATCCGCTTGGCACTAAGCGGAAAAAAACTTCAGTAATGCTGAAGCAGAAGTATTAATACAGTAAAATCACATTACAGTGGACCCGCTTATAATGGAATATCATCTATAACAGACGAGATCTGCTGGTTCCTGCCATGCGCCTTTAAGAACATGCAGAAAACGCATGGACTAGCATATAACGGAATTTTGCTTATAACGGACAAACAATTTGGTCCCCAGTGTCGCTTTTAGCTGTTGTTTTGTTTGGCTATAACAGACATGCAGCTCCGCCTACAAGGCGCGTGGCGTGCCGGTGATATCCAGCACAGATACGTAGTGGGGATTATTAATAATCATGCATCTGATCAGGTAAAGTTGGATTACTACACGTACAATATAATAATCTATACCACAAGTGTGTCTGCTGAGGTGTGGCATGAGTAAATGGTGTCCTGTAGTTGTGTTCTGGGCATACAGCAACTCTGGATGTAACATACTTTGGATATAATGGACTGCTATAACCAATTATTTTGAACTATCATTACTGAAATGTGCATACGAATGGTCTTCAATGTGCGTAGATTCTGTTCTTGGGTAGGAACAAATTCAGATAAGAAAACATTGGTGAACGTCAGAATCTTCGTTTAAAAAGTGTGTACGTGGGGTTTAAGAACGGTTGGTGAATGAGGCCCATTGTGCAACTGGTTACTCTTAGCTTCATCTGTCTAAAGAATATTGTTTCAGCACTGGTGGTATGAGTGGTTTGCACCTTGTGGTAAACCCTTTATTTACATTTAATAGTCAAGATGAGACTTCATGAATTTGCTAATGCCTACCTCATCGAGAATCAGGGGTTTTTCTTCACCAAGGAAAGAATTCTGCAATTATCCACCACAGTTGGCGTCTGTGATTGCCCAGACCTTTTGGCCCAGTTCACACCTTGTATTAAACATGTGTCCTGGGTAATCCAATCACAAGTGGACAATGCTAAGTACAGGTGTGAATGCATTGAAAACGCATCGAGATCCGATTGCTCAATCCACATTTGGAGCTGGTCTGCACCAATAACACGAAAATGATTTTAATGCACCAAAAGGCATAATACCCACCCATTTTGGAGTCCTTGGAAGAGGTGTTGGGGAGCGCTCCTCCCGGGGACTCTTGTTCTGCTGGGGGACTTCAATGCTCACATGGCCAATGACAGTGAGACCTGGAGGGGTCTAATCGGGAGGAATGGCTCCCCCAGATCTGAACCTGAGTGGTGTTTTGTTGTTGGACTTCTGTGCTTCGAGGTGATTCTGGTCCACCATCCAGCATCTCAGGGCGGGAAAGCGGTACAGCATCAAAACTGTTTATGGTGGGGATGGTGCACTGCTGACCTCAGCTCGGGAAATTGTGGGTTGGTGGAAGGAATACTTCGAAGACCTCCTCAATCCCACCGAAACGCCTTCCAATGAGGAATAGTCTGCGGACTTGGGGGGTGGAATCGCCTATCTCTGGGGCAAAGGTCGCTGAGGTGGTTAAAAAGCTCCTCGGTGGCTCGACCCCGGGGGTGGATGAGATCTGTCCGGAGTTCCTCAAGGCTCTGGATATTGCAGGGTTGTCTTGGTTGACATGCATCTGCAGCAACGCGTTGACATCGGAGGCAGTACCTCTGGATTGGCAGACTGGGGAGGTGGTTCCCATCTTCAAGAAGGGGGACCGGAGGGTGTGTTCCAACTATTAGGGGATCACACTCCTCAGCCTCCCTGGTAAGGTCTATTTGGGGGTGCTGGAGAGGGTCCATCGGATAGTCGAACTTCAGATTCAGGAGGAGCAATGTGGTTTTTGCCCTAGACTTGGAACAGTGTGTGGGAGTTTGCCCAACCAATCTACATGTGCTTTGTGGACTTGGAGAAGGGATTCAGATGAAGAGAAGTGCAATAGCTTTATTTAAGTCAATTGTTATTTAAGAGTGTCAATAATTTAGAAAAAACTGTACTGTAATTTGTACTATATTTTTTGTACTATAAATTTTCTAGATTAAAAGAAATTTTGGGGGAAAATAGCTGGCAAATCATCATTTGGGTGATTTTATTTATCTTATTTATTGCTCATCAGCTATTTGATGGGACTGGTTGGAGTACAGTCACCCCAACATCCCTGAGAAGTACAACTGGCATAAAACTCTTCTCCAGCCTGGATGATGGAACAGGGTGCACCCAGGTGGAGTGTGTCCTGGATGCCTGGCAGGAGGCTGGCATTGAAAATAGCACTGAAATTCTACAGGTCAGTTAATTTGTTCATTTGAAAATATACTATTTTTTTGTTTTTAAGAAGTGAGTTTCCTTTTATGTACATTAATAGCAACATTAGCTTGTTCATGTGAACTACAATTTACTGTCTAATTATGTATGTGCTTGTGTAGGCACTGGGTTTCAGTTCAGTGGATAAGGTGAATCTCCGTGAACTTGCCACAGCCCTTGAAAATGAGCTGCTTGTTACACAGAGTGGCATTCACCAGGCAGTGATGGCCAGCTTCAGAGCTGAGATACAGTATCTTCTGTAAGTGATGCTCAAGTCTTTCATGTTTTAAGTGTTGGTGTTGTAGTCTGGAATCCGTCCCAGAAAACACAGGGCATAAGAATGTATGGAATTCCTATACATTTCATTGTATCATTAAATCTTTTAACTCATGCAGCCCCAATGTGTATTTTAGACAAAAGAAATGTACTACAAGTATTAAATCTGTGCCTTTTTTTGTTATATTCCTGCATTTCTTGCTCACTCTTTTCCATGATGTTCAGTCTCTCACATTAAGCACTACTGTTTTGTTCTCCTGTGTCATATGTTGTTTCATTTTTAACCTCTAGATGAGTAGGCAATGAAATGAGATTTCTTGAGAGCTCCCTATAGTTAAGTAATTGTATTCCCTGGGCGATGATAGTGATAGCCAAAAAAGCAGTTTCAATTTCCAAATCAATTAAGTTTTTTTATGTATAGTGCATTTTCACAACATTACATTGTCTCAAAGTACTTTACATTATCCCAGCCCAAAGTCTGCAGGGAGCAAGCCAGAGGCGATAGCAACAAGGAAAAACTTCCTAGAAGGAAGAAACCTTGTGAGGAACTAGACTCAAAGTGGGGGGGGGGGGGGTCCATCCTCTAGGGGCCAGTTACATAAAAGAAGTTCAATAAACAAAATGACAAATTTGTCATTTTAAGATGCAAATTAAAGTGCATAGGGCAGGCAGGTGATGGTGCTGCTTCTGATGGCAAGATGAGCAGTTGTACTTCAGCAAGGCAGGCAGGAGAGACGTCACAAGCAGTAGGGGCTTCACAGGCAGCATGGTAGACAGAATATCTTGATTTTTTTTCTCCCAACTGCTCTGGCACAAAACTATGCCAGAGCATAGTAATGCATCCCCAATTAATTAATACTATTTGTAAGGAACGGAATGGATGGCACAAAGCTTGTTTGTTTTCAGGGAGCAGTTGGATGTTGAACTTAATGAGAAGGAAAAGATACGTGGTGACCTGGAGAAGGCAGCCAAATTGAAGGCCAAACTAACCACAGAGGTGGATGAACACCTTTCAGCCATTGAGCACAACTACAACCTCAACGTCAGGTAACATGGCAGCATCTACTTTACTCAGTGTTTCTGTCTCATTATCCAAACCCCTAATTTTCTGTTTGTTTATAGAAAACTTGAACAGGAATATAGCCAAAAGCTGGCAAGTGTGAGGGCTGAATTGACCAAAGAGAGAGATATTATCCACCAACAGGCAACTCAGCAACATGAAGAACTTGATGGTGAAATTGAAAAAATTAAACAGGAAGCAACCTTGCTAAGAGAACGTCTTGCACTTGGTGCGAAGGTAAAGAGAATGTGTTTCTCTTGAAGAGGGAGAGTATCAATCAGCATATTTTAAGCAGTTTATAAAAAATTCTAAGTTCTAAGTAAATGCAATTAAAAGTACCATTTTGTTCCAGTTTGTCCAAATGGGTGTGCTCTGTGAGGCATATACGCTCGTATTTATATGAAATCAGAAACAAAGTGCATTAAGGAACCTTTTGTGTTCGTTTTGTTTTTAGGAGAACAGCCGATTGGAAGCCCAGCTTTTGGATAGCACAGAAAAACTTTTGGAGACTGAAAATCTGGTCTGTAAATTGCAGACAAAACTAAACGGCATTCTTGAAGAAAAAGTAAGACTATGAAGTATATATTTCACTAAAATTGTTGGCAGTATCATTGGATTTTTCTCAATTTGTTGATTATAATGAAATCCTGTTATAGTGGACTTGCTTATAATAGAATATTGTCGATAACCGATGAGGTCCGCTGGTCCTGGGCATGCGTCTGTAAGAACATGCAGAAAAAGCATTGGATATAGCGGCCCAACGGTTTGGTCCCCAGGGCCGCTTTTAGCTGTAGTTTTGTTCGACTATAACAGACATGCAGACTCCGCCTACAAGGCACCTGACATGCCGGTGATATCCAGCACAGATACCTATTCGGTATTATTAATAGTCACACATCTGCTCAGGTACAGTTAGATTATTATATGTACAATATAATAATCTATACCAAACGAGTGTCTGCTGGCGTGTGGCGTGAATAAATGGTGCCCTGTAGTTGTGGTCTGGGCATACAGCAACTCTGGATGTAACAGACTTTGGATATAATGGACTGTCTTGTCAGGTCCCTTGAAGTTCATTATAACGGGATTTTACTCTATGCTTATATCCACCCATAGTTTTTGGTCATAAGTATTTTCTGATGGTGTTTCCTCAGTTTAGTTATTGGGACAGTGGGAGTGCTGAATTTTTTCTACATGAAGAGCATCTTCGCCAAATATTTAGCAAGCATGAAGAACAATGTAGGGTAAGGTGTCCAAACCACACACCAAAGTTCTGCAACCATCTGAACAGACTCATTCTTTTTCTTTATTTTTTTAACTTGTCTTGTAATTTTGTTTAAAACTTGCATTATAATTTGCTGTTGATGAAGAGTCCCCTTCACATAGTGTTTTTGTGGTTAATGCAATATAGAAAAACTGATCAAATTGTTACCTGGTATTTGGTATGTGACTTCTGAGATTCTCTGTTGTAATGCATATATATTCATCCAGTGAACGTTGTGTGCTCATTTCTGTGTGTGCACCTATATAACAGGAAATGCAGGATCGTATTGATGAGCTTCAATCAGAACTGGAGAAATACCGTGCACTGAAGAAGATCCCTCTCATTCACAATGTTGATAGTAATATATCTGATATCTTTTCTGACCAAGGTAGTTTCCCATTCTTAAAAGATTATAGTCAATATATGTGGAAATAGTGTTTTTCTTTTTGACCTCTGATTTAGTTGTAAGAACACAAAGTTCTATGCTCATGTTACATGCCTCATTGTTCAATTTAGATTTCTTGCTTAGATTTGGATTTGGTCTTGTTGTAATTCATAATTACAAATTACTTGTATCTAACTGTAATGTGCATCTGTCCTCCAAAATGGCACACGTGCATATTTATCCATTTTTGCACGTCATCTGTCATCAACAACAAAAAGTATCTTATTTGTGAGGCGTGGTGTTTTAAAAATCCACAAAATGGAGGCTCTCTTATCTAATGTATGCATCACATTTTGTTCTGGAGGACAGCAGACAGTTCATTAGCTGTACACGGGGGCAGCGTGTGGCTCAGTGGATTAAGCCTGTGTGCTTGTAATCCCACAGTCACTGGTTCAAACCCAGCCTCAGTATGTCTGGGTCCTTAAGCAAGGCCCTTAACCCCCAGCTCCCTGGGCGCCCCTATAGGTGGCTGCCCCTTGCAAACAGCTTGCTCTACAAAGAGCAGGTTGAGGGAGGCGTAAAAGGAACTTCCCCATGGGGACAATAAAGGATTGGTTATTATGATCAAGGTGAAAGAAAGGCAGATGGCTGATGTTTGGTATTTTCACAGCTATTAATGGGACTGTTGAAGGTCTCCATTTTTTTGCCGTGCTGGATGACAACAGGGCCCAGCACATGTGTATAGGCCAAATTCTGATCATGTTGCTTGGCCATGAATCGGATATATATCTGACCTAGGAGCGCATATGAAAATGACTGAAATGTAATTTGAAAAGAGCACATTTATTTGTCCACGCAGACCTGAAAATATCAGATTTGTGTCACATTAAGGCAAAAACTCCCTCATATCATGTCCATGTACGTGAGTATAATTCATTTTTTGATTTTAGATGGGAAAAACAAAATAAGAAAAACAGTAATTTTCACTACTTTTACTGGTTTATTTGCAAAGGGAAAATTGGAAAATGGTTTGTTTTGCTTTCATCGGTACACAAAGAAGTCTGAAAATGGCCCATACTCCATTGGCGAGGGCAGGTGGTGGGTTATAGGTCCATCGATTATTGGCCAGGTACATTGCAAAGACCACTCCTCCCATGACATCGCTACAGAATAAGTCTTTCAAGTCACCCTGACTGCAGGGGTACCTAAAAGTTTTTGTTAAAGCTGTACTTGAGACCTTTGTAATTTATGAATTATTTCAAGCTTCCTAATCCAGCAGCCTAGCTCTAATTCATATTAAAAAAAAACATCGTAGAAGGATAAAGTGTTATAGCTGAAAGAGAGTATGATCATTTTTCTCACTACAGTGAAGACTTGGTGTGATTATTGATCTCTTATAATGATCAATAATGGATGCAGCATTTAATTTTGCCGATGTGGTCTATCCCATCTTATAAGAGATGAATGGCAATCATAGTATATCATTGCTTCAAAATCATAATGATGCAAATTTATACTATAACTACTACTACAACGAATAATAATAATAAACTCTCAGGTGCCCCAGCAGTCAGGGGTGATTCAACTCTTATTATTATCTCATGTATTATCTTATGTGTGCCATGTGCCTGGCTAATAACAGATGGCACACCTATAACCCAACCCACCTTCATTTAAACCAAATACAAGGCGTTTTCTGACTTCTTTGAACACACAGCAATGAATACAAAACAAACCATCTTCCAATTTTCCCTTCAACATTGGTGAAAATGTCCCATTCTTTATTTTAGTTTTTTTCCAACTAAAATCGAAAAACAAATTATACTGATGTACACTGATCCGGATAATGTGAACTTAGTCTAATTGTCTCAGAGTATAACATGGCTAAGTTACACTACTTCAGTCCAAAAAACAGCAATTACTACATTTTAAGTGTCGCTTTCTTTGTGTGATATTCAGGAGAATGTCAGCCATTGAACATGAGTCTGGAAGCAGAAATACTTGTAGAAAACCTGAAAGAGCAGCACTTGGAAGAGACTAAGAAACTCAGAGCCCAGCTTGAAAGTGAGGTAAAGCCATTTTTGTGTTATGAATGGAAGACCTTCATTGACCATACTGATTCAACTAGTTTTGCATAATATTTTTATTCTGTTTGATAGATTAGTGAATACCAACAACAAGTAAATGAGCAAAGAATACTGCATGAAGAGCAACAAAAGCTTCTGTCACTCAAATGCCAAGAGGAGGTCCAGGCCCTACAAGGAAATATGTCCCAAATCCAGGATAGAGCTGATGAGCTCCAAAATCAAGTAAACCAAAAAGAAATGTTGCAGATTCAGCTAGAAAGCAGTCAAGAAATAGTGAAGCAACATGAAGAGGAAATGAGTGTTATCAAGAAGCAGCTTTCAGATACCCAAGCCTACTCTAATGAGTTGAAGGAAAAGTTGAAGACATTGGAACATTTTCAGTCCAGAATGGTGCAGAACTTTGTGGAGGAAAAGGCAGAACTTCTAAGGATTTATGAAGAGAAAACTATACAAGTGGAGCAACATCATAAGGAAAATATTCAGGCATTGATAAAAGTGGAAAGGGAAACGTTGCAAGCGGTAAAAGAAGAGATGGAGCGAAGACTGATAGCTGAGTGGGACAGGGAAAAGGCTCACTTACAAGAGACCCATGAACATTTGCTTCAGGTTAAATTAGAGGAAGAGAGGCAGAAGCTAGGAAGGAAACTCAAAGAGGAATGGAAACATGAGAAGACCCTGCTGGAGGAGCAGCATGTGGGGGTTACCCAAGTATTCATGGATAAGGAAAGAAACAGACTTTTGAATGAGCAGAAACAGGCTGAAAGGAAACTTGTGTATCACAGGGAGAAAGACAGAACAGCAGGAGAGGAGGAGAGAATACAACAGCAGGACAGCCCCTGGGAAGCCATGCAAGAAATAATTCCTGCATACAATGAAGAGAGGAAGTGGCTGGGTGGCCTTCAGAACAAATTCTGGGATGAAACTCCAGAGGCTAGGTAAAAGGTGCTGCTGGGGGGAAGGTCTAGTGGGCGTATCACTTTTAGCATGTTACATTTTTATTTTATTTTAATAGAAATACAAACCAGTTTTGGATTGAACTTTACATTACATTATACAGTTTGGTTAGCTTCTGTGACTCAGGAAGCAACTGGCAGGTACCAGCAGGCTAATCAGAATGCAGCTTTGACAGTTGCCAAAGTAAAAACTTGGGTTTAGGTGACATCTGGTGAAGCCAAGGAAAATTACTTTCTCATCAGTCTTGAAGAGATTCTGGAAAATCCTCAGACATCTCAAGAGGGGTAAACAGGGCTTTGTCCATGCTGTTTACAGAAGGTATGGACTGCTGTTAACCTCAACTGGGGATGTAGTTGGGTAGTGGATGGAATACTTTGAGTACCCCCTTTATCCCACTGATCTGCCTTTCATGGAGGAAGTACAGTTAGAGGACTCAGAGGAGGACTTGCCCATCACTACGGCTGAGATCACTGAAGAAATCAAAAAGCTCTTCAGTGGTAAGCCCACAGGGGTGGACCCTAAGATCCTGAAAGCTCTTGATTATTTTGATGATGGTCTCAACTGACATGCCTCTCTGCCAATCCAGAGGCACTGTTCCTGACCTACACTCAATGTCAGAGTGTGGTGGTGGTCCCAATTTCTAAGAAAGGGGACCGGAAGGTGTGTTCTAGCTTCATGGGGATCAGACTCTTCAGCTTCCCTGGGAAGCTCTATGCCAGGGTACTGGAGGGGAGTCTGTCCGTTGGTTGAAGCGTGGATCCAGGAGGAGCATTGCAGATTCCATCCTGGTTGTGGATCACTGGGTCAGCTCTTCACCCTCACAAGGATTCTGCAGGGTTAATAGGAGTTTGCGCAACCAGTCTACATGTGTTTGTGGACTTGGAAAAGGCATGTGACCGTCTCCCTTGGGGGGGTCCTTTGGGTGGTGCTTCAGGAGTATGGGGCCCACTACTGTGGGCCATTTGGTCCCCATATAACCAGAGCAAGTGCTTGGTTTCCATAGGTGGCCATAAGTGAGACTCATATCTGGTGGGTTTTGGCTAGGGCTGCCCTTTATCTCCATTTTTGTTTGTAATTTTTATTGATAGAATTTCTAGATACAGCCAAGGGATGGAGAATCCCTGTTGGTTTCATCAAGCTGAGATCTGCAATGTCCTGGCAGTTTGCAGCCGAGGGTGAAGCAGCAGGAAGGATCAGTACCATCAGAAGCCATAGTTCTCAACCAGAAAATAGTGGATTGCCCCCTCCAGGTTGGGGGATGAGATAGTTAACTATCTTAGGAACTTGTTCACAAGTAGGGGAAGAACAGAGCAGGAGATTGCCAGGTCAGCAGTTATGTGGACATTATATTTGGCTGTTGTGGTGAAGAGAGAGCTAAGCTTAAAGGCAAAGCTGTTTTGCTGGTCAGTTTGTGTTCCAACTCTTCACCAATGGTTCCCAAGCTCTGGGAAGTGACTGAAAAACTGAGATTGCAGATAATAGTGGCTGAAATGAGCTTCTGTCGCAGGTTGTCTTGGCTCATCCTTAGAGAGAGGGTGAGGAGCCTGGACATCCTGGAGGAGCTAAAAGCAGCATATATTGTTCTCTGGTGTCTACATAGATGGTATGTAGACTTGCTTTGGTCAAAAAATGCCCAGAAGCACTTTTCCAGACCAATGGTAGGCGCTAGAATGAAACAGGCCATTTTCCTTTTTTTGGTGGGCTCACTAATATGTTGATGAGCTCTGCTCTGATTGCCTAGTTTACAGTGAGGCACTGAGATGGCTCACACAGAACCAAAATCTCCACAATCAAGATTATTATATTGCACATGTCAGTTGTAACACTAAATTCAGTGTCAGAAACTTGAAATTTATAATTGTAAAATTAACATTGCTGAAATGGATGCATAATGCGGCAGTAACAGTGGACAGTAAGTAAAGTGCAGTTGCAATTTAGAGGTAGTTTTTGTATATGCAATTTAGATGTATTTAAAGAGAGACAGTCCAGATATTAATGTGCATTCAGAGTTCTGATGGCTTGTGTATGAAGCTGTTGCACAGCCTGGTAGGGGTGGAGCAGAAGCTTCGATACCATTTTCCGGACGATAAGAGAGAAAAGAGTCTGTGTAGCGGGTGGGAAAGGTCCTTTACAATGTTTATGGCTCTGTTGTAGCAGCGCGTCTGGAAAATGTCTTTTAAGGGGGCTAGGGGCACATCGATGATCTTCTGAGCTGCTTAACCTTCCGCTGAAGTGTGTTAGAGTCTGAGACGTTACAGTTCTCGTAGCAGACAGTGATGCAGCTACAGAGCAGACTTTCGATGGTGCGGGTGTGGAATGTGATGAGAATCAGTTGGGGAGGCAAGAATGCAGACACCGTTGAGCCCTCTTGGCTATACAGGTGGAGTTGAGGGACCAGGAGAGGTCATCAATGATGTGGACACCCAGGGAACCCATAGGTACCATCAAAGTTATAGTCTTGTCTGTATATTCTGATTTTCACTACCTGACCTTGGAGGGGCTATTTCTATTACAGATAACCCATCAGACATTACAGTTCATATAATTCAGGTGTATAATCCGGTAAATCATCCCTTGTTTTACTGCTTATCCTGGTCAGAATTGCCAGAGAGCCTGAAGCCTATGTAAAAATCATACCTATATGTGATGTTTTGTTTTGTTTACATAAGACCTAGTTACAGCTTAAACAAAAAAATTAAACCACTTCAGGCTTTAAAAGGATAAAGAAGCAGATTTGTTTCTGTTTAATACAGGAAGTAAACTAGTCATCTAGTATGGGAGAAATTAATGTCTTAAGTGGAACTGTCTCAGACTTAATATTTGCTATACAGGCAAAAACTGGAGAAAGAGTCTTCAGAAAAGATGATGATGACAAATTTCAAAAAACAGGTAAAACAAAGTTCTTTAACATCTTACATGAATACATTCACTGACGTCCAGCTGAAAGTGTATATAATTGTTTGGTAACGTCTTGCATTAATTGTACCTTCATAATGCTTTTATAATGCTGTCATGTTCTGCACGCCTGACCCTCCCGTCTCTTCTCTTATGTGACCACAGCGAGCCACCTCAGGTGCTTGTTACCCCTCATTAGTCCATGTGCTTAAATAGCTGGTTCTCTCATCTGTCCCTGTCCAGTCGTTAATGTCGAACCTTCTTGTTGCCTGTGCTCCTTTGCAATCCTGTTTGCTTCCAGATTTTGTTTATTTAGTTCAATAAACCCCTTCTGTTTCGCCCCAACACCTGCCCTCAAGCCCTTCAACCCTCAAGTCACGACAGATGTATTCGTAGAACATTCAGTGAACCTTCATAATGCATTCATACAGTATTAATAAGCAGCATTTAAGCACATTATCTTAACATCCTAATATATATCATTATACGATTGTATCGTTGCATAATGAATGCGTTATGCAGGTGCAGTTAATGAAAACCATTACCAAATATTTCCTGCAAGCAAATGACAGACTGAATAGTTTGCGTTGAATCTGTATAATTCTTTCTCCATTTTCAGATTGCAGCAGACATGCAAGAGATGAACTACCAGCCTGGCAGCTTCATAAAGCTGTGTGAAGGAGAAGCAGCTGTACAACAGCCACAGAATAGAATCTGCACCATACCTGCTCACAAGAGTATCATGGTAATAACCTAAACCACAACCATGGGAGTGCACTGTGCATTCACATTAAATGGCACATGGCATACATATCACTTGACCATAATAATGTTTTCTCTTGCAGGAACAATTTACTATGAAGAAACAGACCCCTGATTTCTGTACTGAACACTCTGCCTCCCAGGAAAAGGTAAGTTCTGTAAGGTCATATTCTGGAATTAGAAATCACTTTTTATACTGCAGGTTCTAAGCCATGGTATGGGTTTGTTCCTTTAGCCCTTACTGAAGTTTAAAATAATGTTTACGTTTTTCACAAAAAATGTCTTCCCATATACAATAATTTGCCCTTATTTACTGTTTACATTAGTTCACCAAATAATTTTTCCTAATATTGCTTTCATGTATAGTGTTAAATTTTCTTTTTCCCTAGTATCCTTTAATGAATTAATGTTACATTTATACAATGATTTTCAAGACACCCAAAGCACTTTACAGAACTATTAGGCTCCCACTTCAGCCACCACTACTTTGTAGCCCCCACCTCGATGATACAATGGCAGCCATTCTGCATCAGTATGCTCACCACACAGTAGTTAAGGTGGCGAAGGAGCATGAGAGAATACATCAATTAGATATAATGGGTGATTAAGAGACCCGATTTGATAGGACCACAGTGGGCAGTTTAGTCAGGATTTCAGTAACAGACAGCCTCTGTTAGTACCTTCTACCTTCTGTTTTATCACCATATTTAATATCACCTGAAGTAAATTTGTGTTTATAGTGGAAAATGCCGTTTAATGGATGCAAAAGTTTTCAAAAACTATTTAACAGATGGTACAGTGGCTGTAGAAAAGAATCACCACCTCTAAAACATTGAGATTTTGTAGCTTTTCAGCCTGAAATGAAGACACACAACAATGCCAGTTGTATTTACTTAATACAATGTATAGCATTCAAGTGAAAGATGATAAATAAACAGAATCAGTGTATTGTTGAAACACCTTTTGATTACAGCCATGAGTCTGTTGGAACTCTCTACCAACTTTGCACATCTAGACTGTACAACGTTTGCCCATTATTTGCCCATTATACAACGTTTCATTTTTTTGGTGATCAGTGGTCATTGTTGACAAAGCAGGGGGCAGCTAATTCACCGCCCAGGGAGCAGGGCTTGGGTGCAGTACCTTGCTCAGGGTACCTCAGTGGTGCCTTGCTGGTCGGTGATTCGAACTTGCAATCTGTCAATTACAAGTGCACTTCCCTGGCCATTAAGACACTACTGCCTACAAGTTATAGAACCGTTCAGACTCAGTCAAATTGGATGGTGACCATTGGTGGACTGTAGGTCTTTCCACAAATTTTCAATAGGGTTTAAGTCTGAACTCTGACTAGGCCATGCAAGGGCATTCACCTTTTTATCCTAAATATTTATAGCCATGTTTACAATGCTTTATGAATGCATTATTATTTATTATGAATTTGTTTGTAAATTACTAAAAACTTGGCCTTAAGTAAAGTGTTAGCATTTTTTCAGAACAGTTGCTATTATATCTTTCACTTGGCTGATAAAGGTTGAGCTGAATAAAGCTGGAAAAATGTTTTTTGGGCATCTTTATTTCAGGCTGCAAAGCAATAAAATGTGATTATTATGGGATTGATTCTTTTCCATAACCACTGTATGTTAGCAGTGGATATAGAAAGTCTACAACACTGGCAGGTTTTTGCATGATAAAAAATCAAACCAAAAAAAATCATGTAAGAACTTCCTCTGCCTTTGTATGAATTTACAGTCTTTACAAAAAAGGTGAAAACGAATCAGAAACTGTTTAGGGTGAAAAATGATAATTAAAAACCATACAAAAATTTGGCTGCATAATTGTGCACACCCTTTATTAATCAATGGTGTGGCTGTGTTCAGAATCAACCAATCACACAGTCTTACCTTAAATTGTAGTTAGGATACACCCACTCCGACTGATACCCCATGGTCGGCAGAAAGCTTTCGAAACATGAATGGGATGTCATCACTGAAAGGTGTCAATCAGGAGAGGGGTATACGCAAGTATCCAAAGCAATAAACCATGGGGCACCGTCCTCAACAAGGATGACTGTAATTGTGATGAGAACAATGGAGAAACTATGGTTCAACAGTGACTTTACTAAGATCAGGACATCCATTCAACGTTGATGAGAAAGAACCAAAAGGCCTACAGCAATATTAAAGTAGCTGGAAGATATCCTGGCAAGTACTGCTTGTCCCCTACATGTGACCACAGTGTCTCATGTTCTTCATTTCTTCATATGTCTAGGTTGTGGGGTAGGGTAGCAGGACGAAAGCCTTTACTCACAAAATTAACCATCCAAGATTGGCTAAACTTTGCCAAAAGGTATATCCAGTCTCCCCCAGCAATATAGAAAAATGTATTTATTGTCTGATGAGACCAAGGCAGAATTATTTGGCCATAATTCCATAAGATATATTTGGTGCAAAAATAACAGCACATCGTCAGAAGAAAATGAGATGACAGTGAAGCATGGGAGAGGCAGCATAACGTTTTGGTGCCACTTTTCTTCAGCTTAAACAGGGGTTTTAGTCAAGGTAGATGGAGTCATGAATAGCTCCAAATATCTATTTTGGCACAAAACCTTCAAGGATCTGTTGGAAAGCTGAAGATAGAGGAAAATCACCTTTCAGCGTGATAGCAAAGTATACATCTAAATCAACGAAGCAATGGCTTCACCAGAAGAAGATCGATGTTCTCCAATGACTGAAAATCTACGGGGTGACCTGAAGAGTGCTGTACACATGAGATGCCTTCAAAATTTGTCAGATCTGGAAAAGTGGGTAAAATTTGGCAAGTCCAGATGTGCCAAACTGATAAGCAGTTTTCAAACTAAACACGGCATGTGCTGCACTCCCCAGGGAGTTTGTGCGTCCTATAAAAAGAACAGTGATCTGTGCTCAATGCACTGCGCTGGTCGAGATTGGGCGTGCCAAAAGTAGACGTGATTTTCAAAACTCTCTTCTAATTTCATTGTCATTCCAGCTTGCGGTCAGTCACAACGACATATATTTGGCATGCAAAAAGATAAGCTTGTTTCATATAGCTCTGGGAACTCAGACACAAGCAGAATAACATCCACCTCCATTTCAATTTATATGTCCAGTTTGGTGCCTTGTTTGTATTGATTACACTTTGATCAAATTCAATAAAATTCAACTCTGACCGCAGCGTGCACACAAGCTCCTTGAGGGGTGCACGTTGCTGCCTTTGCATTGCGGCAAGCTATCTCCTACACCAGGGGTGGGCAATCTTATCCACAAAGGGCCAGTGTTTATGCAGGTTTTTGGGATAACTTGTAGGTCAGCTGTTCAAACCCAGGTGTCAGGATTTTTCAGCCAATCAGTCGTCTAATTAGTAATCTAATTGGGAAGTTGCAGCGAAAACCTGCATACACAGCGGCCCTTTGCGGATAAGATTTTCCACCCCTGTCCTACACCATTACCACCTGCCTGACTGTCGATAGAAGGCAGGATGCATCCATGCTGTCATGTTATTTACACCAAATTCTGAACCTACCACCTGAATGTCACAGCAGAATGTCACAGGCTGCGTCCTTACAAACTACCATGGTCCAGTTTGGTGAGCTCATGTCCACTGTAGCCTTAGTGTCCCTGTTCTTAGCTGACAGGAGTGGCACCTGATCGTCATCTGCTGCTGCAGCCCAGCTGCTTCAAAATTCCACTGTTGTGCATTCAAAGCTTTTTTGCATACCTTTGTTGTAACGAGTGATTATTTCAGTTATTGCTGCCTTTCCATCAGCTTGAACCATTGAAGAAACAAATGAAGCAGGACCGCTGCTTCCTTTTTAATGGGGTTAGGGAAGCACCCTGATTGTTCTTTCCAGAAACCTGACAGGAATGGCTGTATTTGGATGCATCAGATTTCACGGATGGCCAAAAAAAGCAACATTTTGCCTCTTTAGAGGTCAAATTTATTGAGGGAATGAGGGAACAGTACACAAGGCAGGGGGTCTGTGATAAAGTTAACAGCAGTGTTTTGTAGTCAGTCTGAGACTTAACTGGAAGCCAGTGAAGGGAGCATAGAACAGGGCTAATATGATCATTTTTTGTGTGTTTGTAAGAACTGCTGCCTGCTGCATTTTGTATTAGATGAAGTTTATGTACAGATCTAGACGGGCAGCCAGAAAGGTGGGCATTACAATAGTCCAGCCTGGAAGTTATAGCTTTTCTGCGTCATTACCCTGATGGCCTACATGGGTGGAGGTCCAGCCACCAGGTGCTTTGGTCTGTATTTTAGATACAACTTCAGGATTCCTCTCTTATCATGGATCAAGTGTGAGTTTGGATTTTCTATTGTGACACAGTGAGGTAAACAAGTTAGTCAAGGACTTGTTTGCCTTTTGCATACCAAAGTTGACAGTACCAGTGCTTCTCCAAGACAAACTGAGAGCTTTCCTAATTTCTTAAGATGTCTGGATACTACAGAAACTTTCGTATTTTTTTCAGATGTTGTACTAGCCATTACAGATCTCCTTTATTATAATATACCTTTTAAAGGTCATTGTGTGGCTCTGCAGGGTAAGAATTAATATCCAGATGTTCAGTGATTCAAAGAGACTGGCCATCCGAGTACTCAAATGAACCTTTGGAACCCCATGTAAATATTTGGAAAAGGGGTTAGAAAAAATGCACCTTTTGGTGAAGCAGCTTCATGTCACACTGAAAAAATGAGAACCTTCCCTTGAAATAAATTTAATCAAAGATAACCAAATAATTATTTTCAACAAAAACACCTGTGCCACAAATATTGGCACCTCAGCATTTAATACTTTGTTCAACTTCCCTTTGCCAGCATTGCGTGTTCTCCTGTAACATTTCATAGGGAAAACATTTGAGACCATTCCTCTGTACAGAACCTCTCCAGATCATCCAGGGTCCTAGGCCCTCTCTTCTGCTCTCTCCTCTTCAGCTCAGCCCACAGGTTTTCAAAGTGGTTCAAGTCTGGGGACTGAGACGGCCATGGCAGAAGCTTGTGATCAGCTAACCATCTTTATGTTGATTTGGACAGGTGGTTAGGATCATTGTTCTGCTGGAATATCTAGTGATGGCCCACTTTTAGTTTCCTGGCAGAAGCAGCCAAATTCTGATTTAAAATGTCCTGGTATTTCATGGACCCATGTACCTGAACCAGGTCCATTGGAGGAAAAACAGCCCCACAGCATCACAGTACCTCCACCATATTTTACAGCTGGGATAGGTTTCTTTTCATTATAGCCATCCTTCTTTTTACACAAAACCCACGGTTATTGCCAAAAAACCTTTCTTTCATCAGACCATAGAACATGGTTCCAGTCAATAGTGTTCTATTATTTTTCCCACATTCATGGATGACTAAGGGAATTAGGCTTCATTCATCATGTTGTACCCCAGTTAATCAGGAAGGATTACATCAGAAACAGTTACATTGTGTTCACTGTAATTTCCAAATAAAATTTGTTTTTATTAATAATAAGTATTTCTTGATGATGGGTTTTTTTTTTCTTTGATTAAATTTATTTCAATGAAACATTGGGTTTTTCTCATTTTTTCTGTCTAAGATGAAGCTGCTTCACCAAAAGGTGGATTTTTCTAACCCTTTCTACAGATCTTTACAAGGGGTGCCAATAATTGTGGAGGGCGGTGTATATGTGGACTTCTAAATGCTAAATTTTACATAATCAATTTTATTCAACTATTTTACTAAAACAAATACCTTGATGAAATTCTTTTTCCAGTTTTACAAAAGACAATATTAGATTAGGAATAGTTGTTATTAATTCCTATTCTGCCTGTGCTTATGAAGTTTAGAAATGAGAGATTTAAGACAGTCTTGCTATTTCTGACTAATTTAAAACTTAATTTAATTACTTCCTAGGTACAATTTCTGAAGTACCCGTATTTCATTGTGAGTGAGATGCAAAATCTTATCTTATGGGACCAATCAGATACTTTAAGGCACCTGAATATTTTGCAGAGAATTGCTGCCCCTATATTATGTTTCATTGAATTCATTGGAGTATTGCATGATATTATAGTACTGTATCATTTGCACCCTTTGACTTCAGATAGGCTCAAGACGTTCCTTTAATATAACATCCACTAATAACATTAGTTTGAAAGACACAAGTTGTTTACCTTTTTAAAATAGCTTTTTAATGTTTTCTTCAGATTCTGTGTTCCCCTTTATATTTTATTTGGTTTGGGTTTTAGGCTGAACAGGAGATAAAAATGATGAAGATGGAGCAGCATATGCAAGATGTGGAATTAAAACTGCACAATATTAAGCTACTTATGCAGGAAAAGGTCTTTCAATTGAATACCCAGGTAGGACCACGCGGGTTAGTAGCAATAGAATCTGCGATCTGTTACTGTTAGCTTTATTTGTACACAGACATTGTGCCCATTTCCAGCATTTTGATAAGCAATTTGCCAATGCTGTATTATAATTCATCCATCCATCCATTTTCTATGCCTACTTTGTCCTACTGGTCCGGAGCCTATCCCGGAAGCAATGGGCATGAGGCAGGGAACAACCCCTGGATGGGGGGCCAGCCCATCGCAGGGCACACCCACACACCATTCACTCTCACAGGCACATCTACGGGCAATTTAGCAACTCCAATTAGACTCAGCATGTCTTTGGACCATGGGGGGAACCCGGAGTGCCCAGAGGAAACCCCACGACGACACAGGGAGAACATGCAAACTCCACACACATGTGACCCAGGCAGAGACTCGAACCCAGGTCCCAGGGGTGTGAGGCAACAGTGCTAACCACTGTGCCGCCCCCTGTATTATAGTTTTTATAGAAAATAATTTTGCTATTCCTTTCCTTTCTCTTCAGCTACCCAGGAACACTACAGCTTGTATATTAAAGGACCTGGACATTGAAAAGACTCAGCTGCTAAAGATGACTGAGCAGCAGAAGAAAGTGGATAAGAAGAACTACCTGCTGCAAGAAAATATCTCATATCTCAAAAAGATTGTGTATAACCTTAACCCCTCCCCCCATCTGCAGGGCAATACCACTGTTCCTGTACTTGACATGAAATCATAATCACATTCCAAAAAAAAAACTATGATACAGTCCCTTAGATTTCTTCCACCATAACCATGGTAGAGCTTCTGTGATAGGATAATCATTAGAAACTAGCAGGTGTTTTTGTTGCATTCATTTATGTTGCATTATTTCATGTTGCACCCGTGTGTCCATCTGCTACACCAGTGGTCACTAACCAATTAGTCAGGTCAATCTTTTAGACATTGCGACAATCAGACCATCAGCTTCACAATGCAGTATTAGTTTGCATGCTTCACTGTACATCATAAGGTCAACAGGAACTTCAATAGCACACAGAGGTCACATGAATACAGTGGTTGCCAACACATCAACCAGGAGCAGCTAGTAGCCTACAAGGAGAATATGTCTTTGATGATGAGTGCCACACTGTCATGGCACTCTGCAGAGTGGATACGAAGTGATACACGTTTTACACCTTCCTTAGCTGGTCCACAGTTTTTACTTTTGCCTCTTCATCCAGAAGGGTGTTGGTCGTCAACGTTTACAAAGGACATGCTACAAAATAAGAGTAAAAAATAAGAGTTTTGTTGGAATACAATGTATGACAGGGGGCTCAGTGGCTCATTTGGTAATATTGTAAGCTCACAGTTCCAGGTTTGAGCATTGAAATTCCTTGCCTGGAACTATGTTTGTGTATGAGTTCTCCAGGTTTTCTTCTCACAGTCCAAAAACATGCCTTTAAATTTGATTTATTGAACAGATACTTTTATTCAAAGTGATGTAGTCCCAGTTCCAATGCCAACACCTTTTTTGAGGGATATGTTTAAGACTCATGTGACCCAGTAGTGGATAAGCATTAATGGAAAATGTATATGTTATATGACTTCCTTGGTGCCCAAGGGCCCACTTGCCTCCCTAGTCTCTTCCGGCTTAAAGCTGGAAGCACCTGAAAGCAGTTAGACACCATCACTTCAGGTGATGCCGCCTCTGTGAATTGTGTACGCACTTTTCTACATCTATGACCTACGTTCACCCAGCTTACTGGTGTCATACTGTGCTTAAACATGCTCCATCGCTAATGCTGTATTTTGAGTGCCTACATTTGAAATTATTCCAGTCCTAGACCTCCCTGATTCAGATTACTAAGAAAAATTATGATTTAGTCCCTAAATAGCACCAAAATCCACAATGAAAATTAGCATATTTGAAAACTTTATTTGAAAGCTTCACCACCATTTATTCTTTTCTTTTATTATTTAAATCATACAAAAATGGGTGGCAGAGAAGCCTAGTGGTTTGCACGGTTTTCTAATACCTCTGGGACCGGAGTTCCAGTCTCTGCCAGAGTTCCATGTGCCATTGCGTGCTTTGCTCTGGTTACTTCAGTACCCCTCCACCCCCACCTCCAAAAAAATGCTAAGGTTAATTGGGTTATCATGCTGCCCATGGGTGTGCATATGTACATGAGTATATGAATGGTGTGTGAGAGTGTCCTGTAATGAGTTGGTGACCCATCCTGGGTTGCTTTCTGCCTTGCGCCTGTAGTCTTCCCGCAACCCTGAATAGGACAAGTGGTTAAAGATGATAATATATAAACATAACACTCAAACATTTTAAGCAAAAAAATGAAATGAAAATCCAACAACTGAAATAGATTCATTAGGCATTCTTAGTGACAGTTACCCCAAAAAACAAGATGGGTTGTGATGTGGAATTTGTTTATGATGTGTCCATGGTTGGTCTGTAGCAGTACCACCACACATCTCCTTCACGTACGTGGCTTGTGGAATGTTGCCCCACACGTCTGTTATAGAGTTGTGAAGTTTAGTGATATTGGCAGGGGTACATAAAGAGGGGGTGGGCGGTTGGGATGATTACAATGGTCCCTGAGTGACAATCAACGACGCTGAAGGGTGATGGCAATGTACAATGGCCCACCAGATCTCATCATGATATTTCTGCATTCAAATTGACATTGATGACATGCACAATAGTTCCTTCTACATGAGATATGCTTGTCCATAGCAAAACCGCACCATCTATATGAGCCACTCTTCTCAACACTGAAATCAACAACATGCTCACCCACACACCAGCATAGATGTTGGTGGAGGGGGAGATTCTGCCTCGCTTGTGGGGGGGGGGCTGGGGTGGCTGGGGGCACGGGGTTGGGGTGGGATCAGTCGCGGATCTGGCCCCGGTGTGGGGGGGCACTTCTGGTACACCCTTATTGCTGCCCTGGGCCCGACACCACATTTCACCCAACACTAGGGCCTTGAGGGGCAGTGGGGGGGTATGCCGAGACACTGCCCCCAATTTCTACTAGCTTATTAGACACCACATGACACTAGGCCTGAGGAGGGGGGTTGAGGCAGGTGATGCTCTGCCGTCTGCCAGCGGGGGGGTGCCCGTGCATCAACTGCTCACCCACTTTTTGCACTTTAGTCATATACAGAGTCCATATTACATTAGGGCCTTGGGGGTGCGGGGAGGGGGATGCGGGACTCTGCCATCTGCTAGTGGTGGGGCCCTCATACCCAAACTGCACCCACTAATTTTAATGTATTGTAGACATAAACACACAACTCTCTCACACATACATATACATACACACTTCACACCAACATGAGACGGGGAGGCGATGGGGGCTGAGGGCCCCCCCAACTCTCTGTCTCTGGAACTGTGCGGGTGAGGTGGCCCGCCGAGTGGAAGATCCATCATGGGGGGATGCAGGTGGCCCTGGCTGCTGTGGTGGCCTCCTCTCTTGGGCCATGGACCGGGTGGTCCTTGGCTGTGCTTCGCCGTGGTGGGGCTCTGGCGGGCAGTTCGGGGAATCTTGGGATGCTCTGGGCTCTGCTAGGCAGATTGCAGGGTTCAGTTTGGGCTGGGCAGGGGGGGTCTTCCGCTCCCCAGTCACCGCGGGTCCACTCATTGAAATAAAAATGTTAAACTGATTACATTTTTTTCTCATTTTTCAAAACTTGGGCTAAAATATTGTTTGTGCTTGTTTCGCATTTGCTCTGTTGACAGCATTTCGCTCGGGCATGCCCCTACTTGTTTAAACGTTAAAGGTTTGGGACTTGTGCTGTTTTGTGCTTAAAATATGGAGCATTCTTTAAACATTCCGGTTAAATATGAGCTTACGGGCTTTTTCTTTTAAAATATGGTGCTGGGGCGCGGTTGTCTACACCGTGCATGCGTTAGCTTACGTTCATCCCGCTATGTTTTATTATTCCTTAAAACATAATTAAAAATAACACATTAATAAATACATGTAATGTACTTTTATTCTATTAAGGTATAACGGCAACCATTATCTCCCCAAACCATATTGCCCCCTATCAGCAACATGTGGCATAACCCTCGGTAACCCTCGACCAATCAGAACAAGAGACACACCCCTCTCACTTGTGACATCACAGATAGGGAAGAGATTTAGGCTACTCCCATTGTACCAACAAACCTTTTTTCACCAACCCATCACAGGGCGCACTCACACTACCACACCTATGGACAATTTGATAACTCCAATCAGCCTGACCATGTTTTTAGATTTGGGAGGGGGAGGGGTAACTGGAGTACTCAGAGGAAACCCCATGACGAGATAGGAAGAACATGTAAACTCCACACACCCAGGCAGACACTCAAACCCAGGTCCCTGATGTGTGAGCAACAGTGCTTACCGCTATGCCACTCCACATACAAGCTCATCCATCCATTATCTATACCGCTTAACCCACCTGGGTCACGGGGAAGCTGGAGCCAATCCCAGCATCTTTGGGCGAGAGGGGAGGTACACCCTGGGCAGCCACCAGTCCACCACACCATACAAGCCTATTAAAAAGTAAATGTATTTTTGCACAGACTCTAGCTTTTTAAAGGCTATGGTCTTAAACGTTTGATCATCTGTTATAGTTTAAATGCAGTTTTCAATAAATTGCATGCTCTCTATTTTTTGTCTCTTGCTCATTTTTCTTCTTTTAGCATTTTGAAGCTCTAATTACAACCTGGTTACAAACCACCTGTGTGAAATGTGAATACTTGTCGTTCCCCCC
>JAODUD010000026.1:6051267-6067675 GCA_026784285.1 Stomatorhinus walkeri | reverse complement strand
CTAATGCATTTTGCATCATCTTTCAGAGCATTTTCTGTGAAGATATTTAAGACATAAAGATAAGAATGGAAGAAAAAAGTTACTGCAGTGAGATTGGCAAACATTGACACAACACTACAAAAATTACAGTAAACATATAATTAATATGTACAATTTTCATGTCACATCTGAGAAGGTTGTGGTGTTTAGACACCATCTCTAAAAAACGTGCTTACTTATACTTAACTAAATGAAATGGGCCTCTCCTGCTATCTTATGTGGCACACAGAACTTATTTTATTCTTAAACTGCACACAGCTACTATTAACCCTGTGGTTAATTTCTGTTAGCTTAAAAATACAAATTTTCTGTAACCTAGTAACAAAATATTAAATCAATGCATCTTACTGATGGCCTGTCCACTTATTTAGCTTGACCGCTTTGATGATGTTGGTGCCATTGTTGGTAGTCTTTGTGACCTGACGCTGCTCACCGAGGTCCCATGCAGCCACCGTCTTTCAAGCCTAAGGCTATGTTCTCTCCGGCTTCTATGTTCTCTCTCTGTGGTCCTCGGGGGAAATACGTTTTCAAGCAGCGGCTTTTCAGTTCAAGCTCCTCGTTAACATGATGCACAGTTAAACTAATGTAAGGCTCAGTCATCCTGCTTGACCAAAGGTCTGTAGTGGTTGAACGATAGTAGTTTCCAGATGAGCCTCGCCACATTTGTTGTAAAGCTCTGGGACTGCAACTTTATATGCAATAAATAATAGATTATAAAATTATTTCACAACGGTAGCTGGTACCTCTTGTCCAGAGCACAAATCGTTTTCTGAAATCCCACTTTGCTGACGGTATAAATGGGCATCATATCTTTTGCCAAGCAATGTGTTATGGAGTCGGTAATTTCTTTGTCTCTGTGAAGACTTTTCGTAAGGCGTGACACTTGCATACATATCTTATCATATTTTGCTTTACTCGACTTGTAAGTTGTTCACCGTCGCCCGACTTCATATCCATCCCCACCTGGGCTGTCGTTGTGATGTCACACATACGTCGTCTTGTAAAATGTGCGGGGTTCTTTAAGAGAGTAGGGCTGTTGTACGGGTGGTTGTGGCTTTGAGCGGCGAAGTGAGAACTGAGATGTGGTGTTTGGATAAAACCCTGTGAAAAGTAATAAACTCTTTGCAGTAATAGATACTCTGTAAATTGCATCATTTTGCATTGATGTAATCACACGATTTGACATTGTGATTGCGATTAAATTTATCGTGCAGTCCTACTTTATAACTTGTATAGAGTATGCGGCAGTACATGTCTGACATCCTACTAACTAGTGTGATGATGCTATAGTCAAATTCTAGGTTGTCCTTTAACTCCAAATGCACTAGTTAACTGTTTCATCCTATGAAACAGCAGTATTTAATGCCCCTTGTAGAAAGTACTTCAAATTACCTCTACTGTTGATGAGGTTACTTTGATTAATCAAAATATGACATTGTCTTCCTAATAAAGGTACTCAAATGGTGAACATACTGTAAATTTGGTTAGCAAAGAACATTGAGTGTATTTTTAGTAAATGTTAAGTGTGTAACATGCAAATGTAGAAAATCACAGTGTGTGCAAAAACTTGACTAATAGTGTAGATCATATTAACTTAGTCAGAATGTGGCTGAAATCATTTGGTATTGCAGGAATCTATTAGAGTTCAAGTTAAGTGACTGCAAGTGTGAGTTGTGCAGCAGCTGGCTTTCCTCTTTTGGCTACAGCATCTCCTGTCGCACCAGGGTGATTTTAACAAACCTGGGCACTCCTATTCAGTGCGTGGCTCCTAGCGGACACAATAGGGTGGGGTACAGAGCTTGGTACTATCAGGGTAACGGCGGTACTGCAGAGTACAGAATCACATTAAATCAATCAGTGCCGAATTTTGGTACCTAACAGTGCATCTGGGTGAGAGAGTATATGTATTAGTGAAGACAGTCGTAAGTCAACTCGAACAGGCTCCTCACGTGATCTTTGGGTGCTGGCTTCCAAGAGCCAACTTTTTTCGTCTTTCTCCTTTTCTCTTTAAAGCCATTCTTCCTGCAGGTTTCCTACAGAATGAGTTTTGAGTACTCCTCCATGACTACCTGAGTTTCTGTTGAAGCTGTGCTTTAGAATTTTGGCATTATTTCTGAATAAAAGCAGGTGAATGTAAACCAAAGATGAAATTTAAGTCTTCAAAAAACTGCCTTTGGCTTTGACCATAAAGATCCTTCATCCATTTACCATTTTTGAATGCAAAAATGAAATGATCTAAACCGTAAGACCTAGAAGTACGGAATTTGGTAGCACCCCATTTTCCATTTAAACCAGTCTCTTCTGACGCATTAGTCCTAAATCAGACAAAACTTCATGACATGGCTAAGAACTTTATGCCCCTGTCTAACTTACTAACATATGTCTGTCTTCCTCATCAACATCAGGCACTTTTCTCATCATGGGTAAATATTTGAACAAACTCATCTAAAAAAATTTTTTAAATCAGGAGTATTTTAATATATAGCTTGTATAAATAAGCTATTTTGGACCCTTTGACAATAGGCTTGGGCAGTAGGAAGGCATTGTAGTTTACCCAGGTATTTAGGAACCCCAAAGGTATTGTTTTTAATACCATGAAAAATACACTTTTTTCAAATACCTGTTATGGGGATGTTGTATGGAGGCGATATATTGTACTGCACAGCACACGCCACCAGAGGTCAGTGTGCTGCCTAAAATAATTGTGACAGTGGTAGCAATAACACAGGATAAGTTTCAAAAAAAAAAAGTGGGGTCCATTCTGTTTGCTTAATTTTATATTATACAAGGTGTCTGCATGGTAGTAAAAGGTAGTTAATGAAATCAGACAAAATTAAGGCCCTTTTAAAACTATTAAAAGGTAGGAAATTGTAGTTGGAGGGGCGGTGTTCATATAGGGCTGGCTTAAGCAGAAACCTCGACTTAACCAAGAACAAAAACTGCTTGGAGCAGGTTAGAGACTTAGCGTAAATTGCCATAGCAGCATGCCTCAACTAAAACGTTCCCACCTTTTGGGTATTACGGGTTAATCACGAAGTTATACCACATGTCATCAAGTTACTCACAAAGTTACTCCAATAAGCCAGTAACCCCGCTTCACAGTACAGGCCCCAGACCATGGGGAAAATGCAAACATAAGGTCAGCTAAGAGCACAAATATTGCCATCACACCACCTCAGGAACAAACTAGTGCGACTAGCACCACAATGGCTACAGCAGACCTTACTGTCACCAACATCGGCTTTCAAAGGTAGGGTGACCAGATCCATGTCAGGGAGGACACTTTGAGCTACATCGGTGGCCTGTACTATGAAGCGTGAGATACCTCGTGAATTCGCTGTTTACTCTGTGTGTATGAGAATATGGCCCTGTGTTAGTGTGTGTGTCACATGACACACAAAATTTTATGAATGTTTATGGCTGTTGTCAAGTGTCCTTTGTTTTAAGAAGTGTCAAGTTGACTTTATTAGGTGGGGTTAAGGGTTATGGTTAGGATAACCCAAGGACTAGAGTTAAGGTATGGACAAATGAAACTCAACTTGACACTACAAAAATCAAATATTTAATGACAATACTTAAGTTATTTAATAATATTTAATAACATAAATTTTACCTAATATCCATGATGGGTATGAAGATTTTACCACCACCCCCAAAAAAGGCTGCTGCCCAATTGTTGGTAGTAAAAAAAAATATTGCGGAGGCAGTAAAAAAGGTAGTAAATTCAACTCTAGGATTCCTGCATAAAGCCTGTTATAGTTTTTTCTTCAATTTTCATTCTACAATGAGAATATATGTGAGCATTGTGTATGTGAATAAATTTAAACATAAACTCTGGCAAAAAAATGGGCCAAAGTTTAATGCTGTGTAGTTAGGGTCTGGCTACCTATATTTCCTGTACACCCTAGGTGGTGGTTACATGGTGTGTTCTGCAACAGATAACAAACAAGAGTAGGCAATTCGGCCCATCAAGCTCATTTGGGGAGAACTTAACTAATAGCTCAGAGTTGTTAAAATCTTATCTAGCTCTGATTTAAAGAAACCCAGGGTTTTAGCTTCCGCTACACTAGCAGGAAGACTATTCCATACTTAACTACACGCTGTGTAAAGAAGTGCTTCCTCAAATTTGTTTTAAATTGTTCTCCCGCTAATTTCCACTTATGGCCACGAGTTCTAGTATTTAAACTAATATTGAAATATCCATTTGGCTTATCGTCAGACACCCAAATTTGGCAGCTTTGAATTTTATCTCTATGTTCCTCCTGTATATAAAAATAATCAATCCTTGAGTAAACTTTATAGGTTGCTGAGTAATGACTATATTCTCTCCACAGAGGATTAAATTCCCACCATTTATCTATTAGTCCTGTTTCTTGCATGTTTTTTTTTACTAATTTTGTCAGTGATTTTTTTTTTCTTTGTACTTGTTGTGTCCAATCATGATCCATGACAAGATTAAAGTCCCCTTCACATATACACACACCCTCTGTTGATTTAAAAAATTTGGACATAATTCCCTCTTTTACGACTATCGGTATGCGAGCTATAGTAAGTATTTCTGAATTCAGATTTCTTTAACTTCATGTTCTGCTTGTGAAAGGTGTGTGTCTTGTAGGAAGCTAATTTGAATTTTCTCTTTTTTAATCTTTGTCATAATTTTAGTTCTTTTGACTGGGTGACCATTAACATTTAAAGATATAATCTTTACTCCCTGTTGATTACTCTCCATTTATAGTTATGAGTACTTGAAACAAACTCAAAACACATAAAAATAACAAGCCTACGTAACTTCCAGTACGAGATATCAACAAATGTTAACTCTTTCCTCAGTCTTTTAGAGGTAAGCCTTCCTGAAGGGAAGGGCCCCAACTAGTTGTGAGTTTTAACATTACTCAATTCCCTCCACTCACACTAGCTACCCCACAATACCCCCTTTAGTCCCTCTTGTGCCAACATACCGATATACTATCAATAGCATTCTCGCATGATATTCAGGTCAGGTTTTTTCCCCCTTTCTCACCTAATCCCATGGTCCTTTCAGCCTTCTTTGTGTTGAAGTTTTTGACGTCGGTTTCTGGTTCTTTTCCCCATCTCCTGTGATTGGACACGTCCGACCTGATTCCAGGTCACCGTGCCGGCCCTTCATGATCTCTCGGTGGAGGGGGTTTCCTTAGCGTCTCCCTGAATGTCCTCCACTTTGTATCCCTGCTTCCTCATGTCGCCGACCGCCTCCTGCGTGCTGCCATAGGTCTTCACTCCGTTTTCCCAGTACACGCGTAGCATGTGAAGAGAAGTTTGGAACTGAATCTTCTCTCTTTTCAGTATTTTCTTAGTTCTTAGTTTCCGCTTCTTTAGTGTCCTTGCCGTGTAGTCGTGGTCGAAATAAATTCTATCAGTTACAAACATCACCATTTTCTTCTCCCATTCCTTTTTCAGTAGCAGTTCTTTCATGGTGTACTGTTGGAAGTTAATGACTATTGAACGCGGCGGCTGACCTGTTTTCGGCTTCGGTGCCAGAGCTCTGTGAGCGCGCTGTATCTGCAGGTCAGAGTCTATCTTAAACTCCCTATGGAGCTTTGCCATCGTTCTGTCCCACGATTCTTCCTTCACACTGTAAATCTGTAGGTTATTTCTCCTGGATCTAGCCTCCAAGTCATCCAACTGTTCCAATAACTCCCCATGTTCTTTCAGTAAATTCTGCAGCATACAGTTAGCGTTAGAGCTCCACTGTTGCATCTCCTCTATTCGCGTTAGGGCCGCATCCATTTTCTCCTTTTGTTCTCCCATTTCTGCAGTTATTTTTACCAATTTGCAGTCTATTTCCTTTAGTTCAGTCAATTCATCTCTCATTCTGGATGTAATTTCTTCCTTGACTGATCTTAAATCATCTTTCTACACAGATTGCATTATTTGAATCTGACTGCTAATGCTAGCTAGGCTAATCTGGGATGCCATTTCTTCATTAGCTTCTGGTGTTAGCATCTTTTTGTCTTCACGATTTGTTCCTTTACCTGAATTATCCGGTTGTTTTCTAGTAGTCACCCTAGTTGTTCCTCCACTCATAGTGAGTTTTTTTTTTTATTACTCGGCGTAGTTTAGCGGAGATTTAAAGTTAGCATTAGGGAGCTCTTAGTTTAGCCGTCCATGTTGCTCCACAGCACCAGAAGTTTTTAGTTCAAGATCTAGTCAATAAGTTGACATTCACTGAGACTTAACAAAAGCAAGCGTGGAGGCATTATGCAGACTGAAATCACTTTTTCTCATCGCTGTTTTTGTTGTACCGTTGCAGCCTCTGAACACACAGGCGTCATGTGACAGGTGCTTGCCAGTTTGTTTTAGAATAAATGGAAGTAAACATAGTGCTGTCACGATTCTTGCAATAACTGAAACCACTTATCATGCAACTGGTCCCTAGTTATAACCAATATAATGGAGAATATACACCTCAACATAAGCGATGATACTGAAAATGGCAATTGGTCCCTACAAATGGTTTTGAAATGGTATTAGTAACTTTTAAATTTTAAATCTTACCACTTCCTGTTTACATATGTAATCAATATTGGAAACAAGTTTTACACATATAAACCGGACCATTTAATTGAGAAATAGCAAAGCCCTTCAAAAATGCTTCCATTTTATGTTTATTCTGTCAACAACTTGGCTCCTTATTGCTTTCATTCTGCCATTTATAAATTGTATTTCTAAAGCAGACCTATCAGAGTTTCGATGTATAATGATACTTCAGAGTTCAATAGACTTATTCTTTATTCTCCAGGAATTGGGCATATTCAGGCTAAATCTCTGGGAAATCTAGCAAGTCCAAGTGGGGAGGACCTCCCACTTCCAGCTGGCTGGACTGTTGATTGGACCATTCGAGGGAGGAAATATTATATTGACCACAACACCAATACAACACATTGGAGCCATCCATTGGAGAGAGAAGGATTGCCACCTGGATGGGAAAAAGTAGAGTCTGCTGAGTTTGGAGTCTATTACGTCGATCATATAAATAAGAGGGCACAGTATCGTCATCCCTGTGCCCCAAGGTACGTGCTGAATTTTGCTCTTATGTCTGAAGTCTTGTCACCTTAATCACATCTCCACTCTGATGCTTTTGGTCCTTTTGTTTCCAATATAGTGTTCCTCGCTATGACCAACCACCACCACTTCCACCTCCAGTGACCTACCAGCCTCGTCTCATGGACCGGAACCAAGTAGTTCTTGTACCTGCCAATCCGTATCATACAGCTGAAATCCCAGATTGGTTGCAGGTATACGCCAGAGCCCCTCTCAAGTAAGTACTTTGTGAGTTCCTGAACAGCAGCTGCAGATACCTGAGTCTTTCGATTATATGTAGCAACATATAGTCTGAGTATACTAACTGGAAACTTTCATAATTTTGCGATTTTTCATATTATGTGATTTTTCTGTAAATACTTGAATATGAAAACATCTGCAAAACAGGAGCAAGGTTGAAGACAAAAACAAAGTAGTGGTTTGTAAACCCTCTGATCTGTATGAAAATGAACATCATAGACATAAATTTAATCCTGTAAACTTCTTAAATGCTTATTTCAAATTTGCTGCCTGAAACGCATTGCAAAAAAGTCACAACCAGGGCAGTAACACTAGAAACATTGGTTTTCTAGGTTGTTTAAAAAAAAAAAAAACCTCCTCAAACTGGTGACATCAGTTTGAGTAATGAAGGGCAAAGTCAAAAACCAGTACTGCAATAGTGCAAAACATCACGTTTTTTTAAGAGGTGAAAGATTTACATATTGCTTTATTTGTGTTTTACATGCTGCCGAAACTTTTTTTGTAATTCAGGTATACCATGTAATTTTGAGATCTTTGCATAGACAAACAAACACAATTGCTGTAATATTGCTTATTGACTTTGTGTGATTGATCCATATAGAAATACTTAGATTGGCTTGTTAAACTAACCAGAAATTGTAACTTAGCTTTTGTGGCAAAACTTCGTATAGGTTTGAGATCCCAGTCTGACGTTTTTGAAGAATTTGCCAGACTGCTAAAACGAGGTTAGTTGTTATATATATTCAGAAAGGGGTCAAGGCAAAAATTTTGTCTCTTATATTAAAAGAAGAATTTTGAGGTTGCAACAAAGTATTGAGTACAGGAATGAACATACTTTTCAGAAGCCTGACATTTCTGTTTAAAATATCCTTTTTAATTGATCTTATGTGATATTCTAATTTTCTGAGACAGTGAATTTTGGGATTTATTATCTGTAAGCCATAATCATCAAAATTCCAATAAATCGTCTTGACATATTTCACTCCATGTGTAATGAATCTATATAATACATGAATTTCACCTTCTGAAAGGAATGTCAAGAAATATTGAACTTTTTCATGATATTCTATTTTTTTGACATTCCTGTATATAACCTAATATATATCATTAATAAGCAATTTCTAATGAGAGACTTTGATGTGTACGTTGATGCTTCCATGTTCCACTCTTGTGGGGAAGCAATTAAAAAGGCCAAATGGATGTTGGGTTCTACCTTAGGATTTAATGTAGGGCTACAAATATGAATTGTTCTTAGAGAGGTTAGCTGAGCTGAATCTGTTCAGCCTTGAGCAAATGAGACTAAGGGGGGGACATGATCCAAGTATATAAAATTCTCACGGGTCTGGATGCTGTTCATTCGAATAGTTACTCCAATATTAGTTCAAATATAAGAAATTGACCATAGGTGAGAATTAGTGGGAGAACATTTTAAACTGGATTTGAGAAACCACAGAGTGTAGTTAGAATGTGGAAGCTAAAACCCTGGGTTCCTTTAAATCACAGCTAGATATGATTTTAACAACTCTGAGCTATTAGTAGAATTCTTCTCAAATGTGCTTGATGGGCCGAATGGCCTCCACTCTTTTGTTAATTTGTTTTTAATGAGGGAAAAAATCCCATCACTGACAGGGTGTTGGGTGGCCAGGACTCATTAATGCAAGATGTACCAGACAAGATAGCTTTCATTCACCAAGCAACAGAAAGCCTACTACTTCTTAATTAGATAATTTTGATGGTTATAAGTGTAATGTCTTGCAACATGGTGCATTAAGCCCTGCTGTGTAGCTGTGGATCGAACTTGTCTGACAGATGTTCAACATAAACAATCCACATAATGAAACAGAAAATGGGATTCATCAGACTAGGTGCTCTTTTTCCATGGTTCTAAGGTCCGATTCTACTGCTTGTGTGCCCATTGTTGCCACTTTCGGTGGTAGACACGGATGTGCATGGGCACTTGGGCTGCGAAGCTGTAGGCCAGTCCCATCATAAATAAGAATAATTTTATTATCTGGGAGGAAATTGATTGTAGTTGTGCACAGATGCACAGAAGACAAAAATAGAAATACACAATGGCGCATACAATTTTTATATAAAACTAAATGGTAAATACATACATGAAGATGGTAATAAGTGGGTGAGCATGAAAATAGGTGCAATACTATTGTGACAAACTATAAATTTGCTGGTAATTACTCCACAGCAATAGATATGGAGAGATTTCTAGAAATTGGTAGTATGACACGTGCCCAGGGTGGTGTTCTGGTTGTAAAATCTGATAACTGTTGGAAGGAATGATTTCCTGAGGTGTTTAGTGGAACATTTATACTGTGGAATCTCACTAAATCTGCCTGTCAGCCTAACCATGATCGACTGAAGTCTGGACAGCATCCTCCTCTCCACCACAGTGCCGATAGTGTCTAGCCCCTCCCCTAGCATTGACCCAACCTTCCTGATCAGTTTCGTGAGTCTGCCATCAGTCGCCTCCACATTTGTCCCAGCCCTCAACAGTGTAAATAAAGGTGCAGGCTGCCACAAACTTAAAGAATGTCTGCACCATGGTCGTGCAAACTGTAAAGGCTCCTCAAGCATGTCTGCACCATGGTCGTGTAAACTGTAAAGGAGTCAAGCTCCTCAAGAACGTTTGCACCATGGTCGTGCAAACTGTAAAGGCTCCTCAAGAATGTCTGCACCATGGTCGTGTAAACTGTAAAGGAGTCAAGCTCCTCAAGAACGTCTGCACCATGGTCGTGCAAACTGTAAAGGCTCCTCAAGAATGTCTGCACCGTGGTCGTGTAAACTGTAAAGGAGTCAAGCTCCTCAAGAAAAACTACCTTTCTCTGGCCCTTCTTGTAAAATGCAGTACTCTTCTTTGACCATTCCAGCCTGACGTCTAGGTGAGCACCGAGATACTTGTAGTCCCTTACCATCTCTACCTCTTTTCCATGAATGGACAAAGGGGTTACCAGAGGCTGTAGGATCCACCAGCAGTTCCTTTATCTTGGAAATGATCCAGGACACACTAGTTGACAACGTTGTCTACAGCGCTCATATTCCGCATTGTCCCCATCTCGTATACAACCAACTTCTACAGAATCACCTGCAACTTCCTGCAGAAGGCAGGACTCCATGATTTGCTTGAAGTATACAGGGTGAAGAAACTGGGAAAGGACTGTCCCTGCAGAGCTGTGGTGCCACACAGGACCTTGTTAGACACAGCATCCTGAAAATGAACATACTGTGGGTTCACAATCAGGTCGTCTGTAATCCATGGCTGACCGCATACTGACTGGATGGCATTGAAGGCACTTGAGAAATCAAAAAAAGCTGCTGGTTTGTCTAGGTAGGAGTAGGCATAGTGCAGCAGGTAGATGATCAGGGCTCCCCAGGCTCCTTAAGTCTAAAAATAGAATCAGGGAAATTTAAAGTCCTAAATTGTCTTAAATGTGAATAAATTTGATCTAGGCATTAAATTTGCAGATGGTTCATTTGAGACTGACAATTGTCACTCAAAGTCACCTACCATAAAATGATTAATAGCATGTATCTAACAAACTTTATTAGACTAGAGGTGCACAACCTGATGTGTTTCCAAGTGGATTGTGAGAAGATGGAAAAGCTGGTAGATCTCGATTGACAAAATATACCAAGAGGGACTCCATGCCTCCCGCCGTCAGTGGCAAAATATACCAAGAAGGGACTCCATGCCCCCCGCTGTCAGTGGCAAAATATACCAAGCAATTTTAAGATTTCGTATCATATCAGCTTGGAGTGATATGCAGACCTAGCAGTCACTAGTCGATATCTGTAATGCCTTCTAGGTGGCTCTGACAACTTCTAGTTTAGTTTAGTGCCATCTGTGCTTCAGCTTGCATGAAACCCGTTTAAATTTATGTTGTCAATGGAGCTTGAATACTCTCAGGTTGAACTTAACATAGAATTGCCTGATGCCATCTGAAAGAGAACCCTTAGTTTTTTATGGCTCCAATGCATTGTTCCCAACTGTATGGGCATATGATGTTCTTTGGTGTGACATTAGAACCATCCAAGGAATAACTCATGACTATCTTCGTTCTCTTCCACATCTGTCTACACCTGTTACTCCTGGCCGTGTTGACTTTAATCGTATCCTTTTGAATGCTCGTTCCATAACCAATAAACTCTTTCTGATCAACAACCTCATTATCCAGAAGAATCTGGACATACTTTGTCTTTCAGAAACTTGCGAACACCATGGTGCCTATTTAGAGTTCAGCATGCTGATTCCCCTGGGCTGTAACTACCTATCTAAATCCTGTTTAACTGGAAGAGGGGGTGGTTTGGCTGTTGTTTATTGATCTGCGTTAAATCAAAAAAAAACTTTTTCTGATGTCACTACTTCGAATATATTGCTGTTTTTTTTTTTTATTATTCTAAGTTCACATTTGATTACACAACTTTAAATGTCTGTTTGTGTGATTTTGAAGTGAGGTGAATATTTAAATTGCTCCTTATTAACATGTTGAAATGTATCATGAATGTCACTGGATGTCTTTACCCTACCTGAAGTGAGTAAAAGTAAAAAAAATAAATAAAAAAAATTCTGTCCCTATGAATCTCGTAAATTTGTCAATTTTGGGAACTGTTTGGAAGAACCACACTAAATGCATATATTATTATGCTTTATTTTCCATTAGGTATGACCATATACTTAAGTGGGAGCTGTTCCAGCTTGTGGATTTAGACACATACCAAGGTATGTTGAAGCTACTGTTTATGAAAGAACTGGAGCGCATTGTCAAGTCCTATGAAGCCTACCGACAAGCTTTGCTCTCAGAGGTGGATACAAGAAAGCAGCGACAACAATGGTATGCACAGCAACACAGCAAGAACTTCACCAGCAACAAATGACTGTAGGCGGTTCTCCTTTCGGAAAAAGTATGCCATCTTGTGGGTTTGAATTGTATCAAACGTGCTTCTGTTTTTGCTGCACCCAAATTAAGAGCCAAGTTTATTCGGTTGTGTCTTAATGTATAAATGTATAGGCTTAGAATAGAAAATTATGTGCATGTGGAAGCTGAATGAAGACTTGTGCCTTATGTATTACTCTATAAAGCTGGTACAAGAACATTCTTGTTAGTGTTCGCATTAGTCAAATTTATCCATATGTGGAGATTGATATAATTTATAGCTTAAAACAAATGCTTTTTTAAATATGTGTTTTCTGTTTGTAAGTCATGCCACGTTATTGTTGACTTTTCTCAGGCCTACTCCCTTATATTTTTAAGATCTCATCTGAACTGCAACACATTTTGGCATGTTGTCTGGCTCTTGGTGCTGTGCAATTGTTTAATATGGATTTCTTATAAAATATTGTGATGTATTTTAGCCTTTGCACACTATACAGTATAGTTTCTTTGTACATGGATACATCTAATTTATCTGAATTTGGTTTGATCATCTGTGTACTTACACTTTAAAGCAAGCTTGGGAGGGAGGTTTGGTATCTGGTAGGTTTCGTAAGGTGATAATCCTTATTAATGACACTTTGCCGTTTGTTCAGTCACTACAATTTTTAAAAATCTACAACAGGGTTTATAGATGTTTCCATGTACTATGTTACACACCATATACTGTCAAGAGGACTGAATGCTTCCACACTGTTTTCATACCCTGGGGAGATGGAAAGAAGCGTTCAGAATCATCTCAATTCAAGTCAGATAACATTTTTCAGCTCATTTAAATGTGTTGAATAAGATCAATTTTCTATTGGTATGCATTTCTATTCTTGGAATACAACTGTAGTTAATGCACGTTGACCTGAAAACTGGTAACGACACCGAATGACATCACAACGTAAGGTGGGGTATTTTGTGCTGAACTCTAAAAATGCCTGTAGTGTATTACAGGACTGGATGATGTGTGATATTAACATTGCATGTTATGCACATGCAGTTCTCACATCATTAGTCAGCCAGATTAAAATCAGGCTTTTAATTCCCTTCAGTCCTGTATGGACATTATAGAGCAGGGAGTTTGTTTTGCTATAACATTTTTCTCATATTGTCATAGGTAATCTTGCAAAGTTTTGCAATCTTTTCAGGATTACCTGATAATTATATTTAAAATCAGTTCGAAGTTTAGCTCCACTGCTTTTGCATGAGCATTGCATGCATTCTCTAACACAACTGTAATAATGTTCATCCTTGCTGTTTAAATGACTCCTGGCTGGTTTTCTGAGAAATTTATGTTGAAATTTATGTATTTTGCTTTATAAATACACCAGTATTTATTGCAACAAAATTAATATTTGAACATTTTCCAGTACAGTGCTGTCCTAGTAGCTATATTATACAAAATACTGTATTTCTTGTCATGCCATCCTGATCTTGTATCTGGTCGTCTGTGAGCTTGGGTCTTTGCACATTGCTCACGATTCAATACATTTCATGATGCACAGCTCGCAATTCGATACATTTCACAAAATTTCTAATAAATGTAATTTCAATCAGATGTCTTGCACCTGCATCCTCTAGTTGCTTGGACCTACCTCCTCTGATTGGTTAACACAACTAGAGCTTGATCTTGAACTAGAGTTGGGTGATATGGCAAAAAAAGTTCATATTTTTTCCTGTATTGACCGATATTGATAATGGTCAATATTATGGTTTCATAATGCTGTTCCATGTAATAATCAAAATAATAAAAAATGACCCTATTCTGGAATGAATAATGAATACATAGGAATAAACAATATTAGTAAACAAATATTTATTTTTCAACAAATTTAACTGTTTATATACAAAATTCCATTAAAATTATAAAAGGTTGATTTTCAAGTATTCAAAGAAACAGCTAAAATGAAAATCATAATAATCTAACAATGTGCAAAACTGATTAATATTACAAATATATTAAAGGGCAAACATAAAATAAAGCAGGACAGAACTGACTGCAACAAGTATCTTCCTCTATTCTTGGTCTCTTAAAAAACGTTTTAAATTTCTGAGGTAGAAAAGTATCTAAACCAAACAAAAAACACTTATTCAAAAAAAATGGCAAATCATGGTTAGATTAATTTGTCTGGCATTGCAAAATGTCACCATGCATCACCTTGTCACATGGTACAAAATTCTTGAGAGAGTAAGATGACTTGAGACAGACCTGCCTGTCAATCCCTGATGTGTGCTGGCTGCACGATTGATGCGCACGCGGGGAACCAGAGAGACGCCATGTTGCTATGTGCCAGCTGCACGATGAGAAGGGTCTGTGTGGCTGCCAGATCTGCGGACGCATGCACACACTGGTTTTCCGTGTACGTCACTATTAAATCTGTATACTGACTGCCTGGCTGATAGGCGAGCGCATGCACAGTCCACACGTCCGCAAAGGCTGCGCAATGCACCGAGTTCCGTAAACACCGGCCCGATTGTTTTCAGATTACAAAACAACGTTGCATTTTTGACAGATCATCATACTGTAATTGGTAATCATTGCTTGCAAATGGCTGCATACATATTGAATAACACTAATAATTGTTAGTTGTTGGAATATACAAGTAAATTAATCAGATAAATATTCACCTAAAATAAGTTCAACTGCAATATTCCCAATAAACAGACTGAAAAGTCCATAGTGTTTTGTATGCTGTGTAAATTTAACTAACAACACATTTCCCATATATTTTGTCTTACACCGAGTGTCCATGCTTAAAAGACTCACTCTGTCAGGACTGCTTCTTAGAATCTTGGTTCCTCTCACGTTTTCTTTGCTGTATTTAAGCTGCGGGGAACAGTGGCCCTCCCTGAATGTGCTTATTATGTTTTGAGAAGTTATCAAGATCTTCATAGTGTAAGCAAAACAAAACTATCACGGTGTCAACCTGAAATAGGACATTATATATAGCTCAGATGTATATAAGGAATAAAACAATGAGAATAAATACTGGAAATGAAAATCTAAGCAATACAAGAACATAAAATATTAGGTCAGTGTGCAGATAGCATCAGCAGTGGTAAGTTCAAGATCAATTTATCTTCAGGTTGTGTGCAACTCGTTCATTGTGGAAAGTGAAGAATAAGTAAAGAGCAAAAACACTATGAGTGTAGTCAGTACTTGTTTTACATATAAATTATTTATTGCAAAGAGTATAAAGTAAAAATTCTCTTGAGAAAATAAAGTGAAAAGCAGTAACAAAAATGTACAGTCCTACAACAGACCATCCTTTTTATAAGTATAGATACCCATTTCTCAAATATTTTGATTCAATTTCAAACAAAACATTTAAGTACATGTAAAAAAGGTATTCTGTGAACCAAATACTGAAAATTTTCTCTGAAATAAATGTAAATACCTTAATTTAACACAAAGACATGTTACATTTTTAAACATCTATTTCAATATATCCAACTCAAATAATTACTTAAGTGATAATCAGAGATTTTATCAAGGTCATCTAACTTATATTTATAGTAATATTTACTAAGCCTCTGAATTACTTTTTAGGGTGTAGGTAGCATTTTGTCCACAATATACCCAGCGACAAGTTTGTTTAGGACCTCTCCACTTACAGTTGCTGTTTGATGGGAGAAATCCAGCCTTTGTTGCTTGGCAGGAGTGGGTCATGTACTGGCCTTGGGCTCATCAGTTACTGCACCCAGTATTTTCTCCGCTAATTTCACTGCGCAGTGCTGCCCTTTCAGCTGTTTCAATAAATTTGATGTTGAATTTTTTGATATTGACACTGATTTGTTATCCCCACATAACATACAACTCACAATAATGTTCTTGCCTTTAAACGAGATGAATTCAAAGTAATGGCTATATTTACAGCTACTGAACATGTACTTCTCACTCACTATGCTCACTCTGTTTTTGTTTGAGCTGGTTTCGCAAGCATGTAGGTCTCCCGTAGATGACGTCGCGTGTGCGACTGGCAGACAGACAGTCCTGCCCTGCCGCTGACAGGTTACTGTGAATTATTTCTGTTTTTGCAATATATACAGCAAATGTGCCAGTGTTAAATTAACACTGCATGGTGTCTATATGTGTCCACAACATTCAGTGTTAC
>JAODUD010000026.1:6012916-6028253 GCA_026784285.1 Stomatorhinus walkeri | reverse complement strand
TTTCAAAAAGATTGTCTTCTACGTATAATCTTTAAATTGTACTTTGTAATATCTGCCCTTTGCGGACAGCTTACTCTACAAAGAGCAAGTTCAGGGAGGCGTAAAAAAGACAATTTCTCCACGTGGATCAATTAAAAAATGATCATCATTGTGATTTTCATTATACAGTTATAAATTATTTCACATAACGCAGATGTGATTACTTAAAAAAAACAAACTATTTCACGATAAATTTAAACTTTTCAGATTGTAGACATGCTTGTTTACCATGTCAACACAGGAAAATATACATGTTAAAAAGGTCTTTCAGTACTGAGATATACTTAGGGTGGGCTAATAGTTTTCTATTCAAGAGCAAAGGGTTTGGTCTATAATGCATTGTGTTGGTTGCTATATGATAACATTTCAGCTTTTAATTCTAACAAGTGAAGCCCAATATTAGAGAAAATTTCAATCATATCCTTCTTCTAGGCTACTGAACACACATTGTTACCAACATGCTTTAATTTTACACTCATGCAATTTTTACCAGAACGGTTCACCTATATTAAAGCTTGGATCAGCTTTGACATAAATAAGGAAGCCTCATCGAATTTTACATTAAATATAATCTGTACAAAGTCCTAAACATCTTTAATAAATCACTTGTATTTAAAGTCAAGTGGGCTTTGATATCATACCCTCCATATACAGGTATACAGTGGCACAAAGTAGCACTCCCACAGGATTCCCTAGTTTTTTTTTTTTTTTACATGGCCTGTTTTTCTCATTGCACCATGTCATAATCTACTTTCAGCAGCTGAAATCTGGGAATCAGTAATGTTCTTTCAGGAAGAACTTTGTAAAACCTGATTTCTGTGAAGCACAGGAAAGGAAAATGGGTCAAATATACTTTTTGTTATACAGAGAAGTACTAGTTTATCTGATTTGTTGCATAAAAAGTAGATTTATCATGAATGATGGACAGTAGTATATGTGGACCTTGTTCCCCAAGTCTAACAAATGTGCAGTGCACTTTCATCTGTCTCTTCTGAACAGACCTGCAAAACTGCTGACTAGAATATTGCAGATTCACTTATGAGACAAACCAACAGAAATAGCAATACTGGGCTATGTAGCTCAGGAATAACCTATGAACACAACATTACTCAATCATTATTTTGCTTAAGTGCCTTATTATTATTAAAAATATATATGAAATAACCAGTGAATCATGATCATCAAAACAATGGAATGATTCAGGCTATGGCATTTACCCAAAATTAACGAAGTCAAGAGTCTAACATTAACATTGTTGCCTATATGAGTCATAAGTAATGAGGGTGGATTAACATGTAAATATACTTATTAAACATACTCATATGAAATTGTATTGATGCTTAGTTTAAATTATGGAAACTAGTACATTTCAGGTTTACCTCTCAAACAATAGGTTGACTGTGAATCTTGCTCCAGCAACTGACTGATGGCCCGTTTAATGCCACCTAATGCAATATAGCTTGAATCATTACCATATTTTTGAAGCCCATTTTACATGAATTGTCCTATTATCAGTAGTATCTGTCCAGCTGGGCAATATGACCTAAAAATCAGTACTTTACAATATTTATGAACACTTACCTCAAATGATATATTCACAATAACTTACAAACATCTAGAATATCACAGCTCCTGAAAGCAAATGGTTGGTTTTACAATACACATAAGATTTTCTTTTCTTAATGTAACCTTATTTAAATGCTCTTAACTGGGACTGCTCATGTACTTAGTCTGCACTGTGTGTACTGTTATTGCACTTTTTGTGGCTTTGTTTGGGACTACATGCACAGTGCATTATGTTCTTGATGTTGTAGGCACCAGAATTTCCTATTGGGATTAATAAAGTAAATCATAATAATATTGAATTAAAATCAAAATGCGACTTGTCTCATAGGGCCCCACGATCGTGAATTCATGGACAGGTTAAACTATATAATCAAGGCAGTAAAGTTGGAGTGTCGAATCACATGTCGAGTTTCCAAACCAATAGTGCTTCGAGACAGAGCTTCAGAACCTCGTGTCACATGATATTGTCACGTGATCACTAGAAAAGACGCTTTCAAATGCCGTTGCAGCCGCCGATCTCAGGCCGTTTCAGGATCAGGCACGCACAAAATAATTCGCTATTCTCAAGCCTCGCCACTCTTAGGAATCCGCATGCGCAAAATAAAATACAAGAAAATGACCATCATGTAACGATATTGCTGCAATTCGCATCCTAGTGTAAATGTGTTTCATGTATTCCGAATGAATAACGCAACAGATAATGCGGTAGATGCTTTAAATGAGTAGTGGCCAATCTTATCGGCAAAGGTCACTAATTAGAGGATTGATGGGCTGAAGAGTCCTCACACCTGGGTTTCAACAGTAGACCTACAGGTTATCCCAAAAACCTGCAGGATCTGTTTAAATCATTATACCATCGAGAATAACTAAATTAATATACAGAATTTTTAGATTTTAAAAGATAAATATCTAAGCACGACTCTGAAAGTTATCGTATACAATTGTTGATATCCATAAAAATGCAATTTGCGTTTTTGGTGTGTGCATTTTTATGCATAAAAACTGAAAACGAACATGTTAAACGTGAACATAAAACATAGATCGTGCACAAATAAATGCGTAGGATATATGTAAATAAACAAGTTAAACAGATAAACTACACTTTAAAGTCTAGTGAAACTGATAAAGAACCATAGATTTGAAAACCTTGATGCCTAGTCTCGTTGTTCCGTTTATTGCCACTATGCGCCTGCAGCGCCGCCATCTTGTAGCGGTAATTATTAGACTTACATTCCAAGCTATATATATTTTGGCCATAAAGTTCTTAATCACAAACGTATTTTGTTATGTAAAGGCTCAGTTTAAAGCACAAGAGCCCCACAAATGTTTATTACTTTATTTAAATAACATTGCCAGGCACTATGAAACAATTATTTGATTAGCAATAAAAACTACCCTTTAACAGCAGTAAAATTAGTCAAGACAAATATTACATGAACATTTTTGATTTTAATAAGTTGCTTTAGAAACAATAGACATCAACTATTTTTGTAGTTATGAATCCTGAGTTAAGTTAACCCTTAAGTTAAGCATGTCAGCATTTTAAATGACATGTTTAGTTTGTTTAGTGACATTGATTAACCTTAAATATCATTACTTTTATAACATCATGGGTATAATTAGTTTGTAACATTCAGCATTCAAACACATACACCTTTGTCTTGATAATTTCTTTATTCTTACTACTACAGTGTGCAGTACTGGGATAATCTAGAAATTTGTAGTTATTGCTGTGCAAAAAGTCAACACACTAGGCTGTTTTAAATACATTTAAAACATTTTTAACAATAACAGAATAAATTAAACAAGCTCACCATTACTATCCACCACTACTCCCCTCATTTATCTAGTACTGCTGGCAGTATGCTCAACAAAAACAGTTGACAAAATCAGCAGTGAACATTAGCATTAATAGAGAACATTATGTACAAATAGATATTAATTAATTGGAAATTATTTTATAGCATAAATAATATATTAAAGCATATTAACAATGTGTCATATGACATATGCTTTCTTCATGTAAAATACATATGAAATTAATGTACAGTCAAACATAAGTTCTACATTCATGTGCAATCCATATTAACTGAATGTGTCATTAGTCACATATGTCCTTTGTTCATGATTAACGAACTCTTAGACATATAAATCCTATATACATGTACAATGCATATAATGCAGTAATTGAATATTCTGTCATTAGTAGTTTTTATACATAATTCTGTGGGAACTCAGTTGAAGCATGATAATCCCAACACCACCCCTCCTCTATGGATCTTGCAGATGCTTTCAAAACAACGCGTACAAGCAAGCAAATACCAAATTCCAAAACAGAATTTTAGAGACCTACACCTAAAAAAGTCTAGCATCTATTTGTATAGGCTCTGCATGAACAATTTACATCAACAGCATGTAACTGATAAATGAACAGTAAGTTACTCAAAGCCATTTATAAAAATGAAGAAAGGTTTGCTGTAATGTATTACTGAATGGGGGTCCCCAGTATTTAATTGCAATATAATATTTAACTTGTCTAAAAAGTAATTGAGAACTTAGGATGACGAGCTAGAATCTGAAAACTTCAGTTGCTTTTCATTTCATTGAGTTAGTATCATACAAGATCTAAAAATAACTCAAATTCATTGATCCAGAGACTCACCAAATAATACATTAGCCTTAGATGACTATGGTCATTATTTAGCTCCACTCAGCTCCCATGAATTTGCGTTTCATGGCCAGGAGAGAGACGTTATTCATCATACTCCAGTCTTGACACCAGCAGCTCTCCACACTGGCCTCTCCACCATGGCCCAACTGAAGACCCATGGCACTAATGTATCATCCTGTTTACGGAGGATTCTAACTTACAAACGTTAAGTCATTAGCCCACAGATAGTAGCGTTACTCCATTGGCTCATCTGCCAAGCACATGCACCAAATGTCTGAACCTGTGGTTCGTCTCGTACTAAGCAGGATTACTATTGCAGCAACACATGAGCAGTAGGGTAAAACTAACCTGTTTCATGGTGGTCTGTATGTAAATAAGAAATTGCTCTTAGTGACTTGCCTGGAAAAATAAAGGTTAAAAAAAATTGGTATAGACTGTCCCCGACTTACAACTCAAACATACAACTGAAGTTTTAATAAATAAATAAACAAACAAGTAAGCAAACAAAAGATAATTAAATGCTAACAAATTTGGGTGGTCATACACCCAGCATAGCTATGCCACCTAGTGGGTCCTGCATGCTATACAACAATTGCCATAGGAAAGTACTTTACTGTATGGCAGCATGACCATCCCAGCCTCATGCACATCTTCTGATCTCAATCTCACACATTGAAGTCAGTCTACTTATCCTATTCTGACGTGTACATTTCGACATACGACCTGTCTGTCAGAACAGAACCCAGACATAAGTCAGGGACATACAGTATCTGTATCAGGATGTTTTGCATAGTGGATGTGAACTCAACAGTCTGCCAAGCTAGGCAGAGGAGCACATTCTGATACAGAAGTAGGAACACAGATGCTTTTAAGAGCTATGCTTCTTATTCTGCACTGGCATCCTGTCCAGGGTGTATGTTGCTGGTGATGGGGTCCAGGCCACCCAGTGACTCTGATGAGGATAAGTGGTTAGTAGATTGATGGGCAGAGAGTGAATCTCTGGCATTTTCCTAAGGTTAGAAAAATTAAGGGGCTAATGTTTTTCCATCCATCAATTTTCTGTAACTGCTTGTTCTACTCAGGGTTGGGGGGGGGGGGTCCAGAATCTATCCTGGAGACTATGGGCTCAAGGCAAGGAACAACCCATCACAGGGCACACGCACACGGCATTGCGCTTTTCTCCACCTCACTCATTTTTGTTAAATTTATCATAAATGCACCACAGTGTCTGTTGCATTTTTTGATTCTGAAAGCAAAGAAGAAAATGATTATGGTTGGCTCGGCGAGCACATGCAGAGTTCATGCAATAGCAGAGGCACTAAACCTTCCTGATTTTTTGTTAACATACACTAGATAATCTTTCAGACCCCGCCAAGTTTTGCTTCCTTTGAGTAAAAATGTCTTAGTATAACATTCTGCATTAATCTAGTTGACCATCATAGTTCTTCCGAAGTGACAGTTGCTTGTGTATAATATGTAATGTCACTGTTAACAATGCACATATTGCAGACCCAGTGAGAGCAGCACAGACTTTAAGTTTTTGGATTTTACATTTTTTTCATGACAGTTTTTATGTAATATTTTTTTCTGAGATACCCAGTTTATCGACTCTTCACTGGTTATGTGAAATATACAAAAATTATGTATAATGTATTTAGTATGTATATTGTATATATTTCATTTTTATATTTTCCAGGCTCGAAACATACAGACCGGAGAGTTGGCTGCTGTGAAGATCATCAAACTTGAACCTGGTGAGTTTGCTTTTTACACTTATTTATAAAATAAATTTTATTCTAAGTGACTCAGTCAAATTAGATTTTAAGGTGGAAGGACTTAAAACAGTGGTACCTACTGTGAAAAAGTGGAGGAAGTTCCAGCTGATTTTTGAAAGGTTGATTTAATACTTTCTTTGTATTTGAAGTATTTTTTTGGGGGGGGGTACCATAAATTAAAAATGATATATCACAAACAGAGACCACTGAAATTGGGTTATGTGTTTGAGTATGAGGGCACCTTGTCAAGTATTTTCCAATTCGTTCAGTTCAGTTTAAAATAATTTATTTTTATATAGTGCCTTTCACAACGGTCACCCCAAGGCGCTTTGTATGGGTGTGCTGTGATACATTACAACAAGCCTGGAAAAATTCCAGTTTTTCACTTGACAATTTCACTTTATCAGTTTTTGATAAATAATGAACTACATCATCCAGCCATCTGTCCATCCATTTTCCAAATGCTTGTCCAATATTGGGTGACTGGAGCTCTCTGTGCTTGTCATCCATTCACCCATCCGTCCATCCTGTCCCTATCCGAATATCTCAATGTACATCACTTTGGAAGAAAACATCTGATAAATAAAATACATAATGTCAACAGCCATAACACCTGCAGTTCAGACTATTCCACCTGAAGCTATGCAGGCTTGGGCTTGGCAGTACTTGGGCGGGACACCAACTAGGAAAGCTGGGTTGTTGGGTGTGGCCAACAGGGGAAGCCCATGGTGCCTTCTTCCAGATGAGACATAGAATTGAGGTCCTGATTCTCTAAAAGTCATTCAAGATCCCTGGGCATCTTTCAAAAGAGTAAGAATGGTACCCTTATGCCCTGGCTAAAATTGAACTTGTCTCAAGCATGACATGTAAGCTTAAAACAATAATGAAAATGATTAAAATATCATAAAATCATATATAAATATTAGTATTACATATTTGTTGGTATAAAGGCATGCTTTATCTTTAATATAAATAGTCTTGGCTTGGGCACACCACACATCTTTGTCTCAGTGACTCACTGTGTTTTAGATGTCTTTGTGAAGTAGGGTGCAGAAGGGTCACCTGTACTTACAAAGCCTCACGAACATGTTGATTTAAAATGTGAAAGCAATAGAACACACTCTAACGGGTAATTATACACAATGATATGTTTGTATTTGGGTTGCACATTTCTTTGAGCATTGCAGTGGGCGATTTTAAATCGGCAGTTGTTTGGATAACCAGTATGTTGCCATGTACATCATCCAGTAGGTCCAAATTTATTCTGCTTTTAAACTTTTACAAAGTTCTTTTTTTGATCCCTGTAATATTTTTTGACTTTATTTGTTATGTATGCTTCTACAATAGCCCGCTTTCTCAAATTTTGCCCTTATTTCTCGTACACCTTACTTTTTCTGTGTGTGCTTTCTAGTTTTATTGAATCTCAGTTGATGACCATATAGCCAAAACCTTGGTTTCATTCACTGACCAATGGCTCATAACAATTTTTTTCACTGCTGTCACACATATTTGCGTTGGTAATATGTTTGTAATGGCGGCAAATACAGCTATGTGGAAAATTTGGACACTCTCCCTTCAAAAGACATTACAGTTCCAGATTCTGAGACTAGCTTTTTCTGGTGCCATGCATCAGGTTTTCTGGCCCAGGGCCAGATTTTTGCAGTGGAAATGTGTGAAATCAGTGCTGGATGGTGAAAATTTTGGCACCAGCATCATGTTGATGGAAACAAGGTAAGAAAATACTGACTACTTAAAAGAATGAGTGGCTGCAACCAAGATAGAGAACAGTACACTGCGGTCTAGATGTGATGAGCTTAATGCTTATAACAGGAGATGGAATCTGAACGCTCCAATCGAAATGAAATCTGGAAGGATGCTAGAACATCAAGAGTGCTGCAAAAGTAGAAGATGAGCAAACAATATTAGACAAATATTAGATTTGTCTACTATTGTTGTTTACTAGACAACAATAATCTTGTTCATAGCACTAATAACTTCATCTTGATTTTCACGAAGCTTTTGACTGTTGTGCATAATTTAATTGTAAAATCACTGGAAAAACATGATTTTAGCTAATTTGTAAATTGGTCAGTACTGTATTTAATAATGGAAATAGTATTAATAAGTTGAAGCACTGTATATCATCACAGTTTAGCTTATTACAAGGGATTGAGTAAACATATCAAGTGTATTTCTCCCCCTGGTAACACAAGTTATATGTTGATGAGATTTAATGAGAACTGCTTTTAAATCTGCATAATTAAAGTCACTGGGCTGCTTCTGGATCGATGTTCTCTTGTGAGTTTATAATGCTGAGTATGTAGTATAAGCTGTGCTAGCATTAGTGTCTGCTGGAATGTAAACAGCTGTGACTGTCTGCATTTAATCATCAGATACTCCAAATCAAAAGAACAATGTTTGTCTAATAATAGTATTAGTAACAAAAAACTAGCTATAAGTGCTTTGATAATGGCATGTGGTAGTCAGCTATTTTGCTGGATTTCAGATGTGACCTGTAATAATGCGCCTCATGTGACCATGAGGTCATATTAGGGATGCAGATGCTGCCATATTTTTCTGCAGTTAATTGAACATATTACTATGAATTTTCAAGTATCTTACTTAGTCATAATAAGCAATGAGTTCACTCAGGATGATTACACTAGTCTATCTTACTAAAATTCCAGATTCCTTTTTACAGTGTAGTATATACAGTAGGCCTAATTTTTCAGTTTTCTAGTAAACATGTCTTTTGGTATTTTTATCTACAATAAGGAAAATGGCAAGTTGGTTTTTGAAATTTTCATTTTACCTATTTTTTTTAAAATGCTCCTTTCTAAATACTATTGCTGTTATCTTTGTTCATCTGCTGTTGGTTTCTGATTATGTAATACCTCTGGCTGTATATACCAGTATATGCTGTTCTTTAAATGTTTTGTAAAGTTTGAAAAGTGATTTTTAAAAAGTGTTTGTTTATCTAAAATTTTTTTTGAATAATTCAACAGGGTATCCATCATGCCCCAGGGCCTATCACTTTGATAGGCTCAATTTCCACAGCCGCATTTACAGTAGGAAGATCTAAAAAATCAGAAAGGTTTGTACATGGCTCAGCGATGGACAGTAAACAGTAAAGGTGGCCTAAATGGCGTCTGGACAAAACAAAATCAAGCAGACCAGCACAATCAATTTGTCATATTCTGAAAATGACAGCGCACATCACTACCATAGAGGGTACAGAATGTTTTTGATGCAGCAGACCCACATAAAGAGCACAAGTAAATGTACTATGGCAGATGCATGAGTGATTTTAATGAAGGAGATGACAGTGGGTGGGATCAGAACAAGTCAAAAACGTTCACCTGAGGGACCCTGCATGTGTGGTGGCCAAAACGGTGATCATCACAGTGATTACGGCTCGTATGACGTCATGTTGCTAAAACAACTCTGTCAATTTGTTTTAAGTATATGACCACCTTTAAATTTGCCATGCTCTTTAAACTGGTCCATTAATAACTTTAGTTTAGTGGTATGTGACAAAGTCTTGTAAGATTTGATTTGTGGAGGATCTTTGGCACAACTGGTGAGCTAACTTTGATTTGTTTACTTATTAATATTAAGTATACCTATATTTAAATAAAACAAGTCTATGTAAAGGTTTCAGAGAGCAGCTGGTGGTGAAAATGCCAGGGGGTGTGATGCAGTGCCACTCGCCAAGCTCAGGTCGAGTGTCATGGCCCTTGGTCAAATATGAGTGTACAGAGGTGAGAAGCCTTGCCAGTGATAATTTGGTGCCTGATTAAAAAAAAGAGTGTGCTCTAAAAGTTAGAATCTAAAGTTTAGAATATGCTAGACATCTATTAAAGAAAAATTCTTTGAAAAAGTTTTTGTTTGACAATTCATATTCATAGAGGATAGGTCTAAAGAGGGACTGAGTCAGCAGTTAGTCATCCCCTGGTATAAGGCAGTGTGAATGCATAGCCTCTTTATTTCAGTTCACTTCACTTTTATATAGCACCTTTCACAGCACAGTTGCCCAAAGACACCGAGTGTATGATAGTACATTATTCGTTGACAGATAGTGAGTTGTTCATGATTAGGAAAAAGGAAGACAAAAATCAAATTGGTCAGGTACTCCTTGAAAATAGAGATTTGCTTACCATGGTAGTGGTATGTTCTGCCAGTACATCCAGAGACATTAAGTTGAGTGGGGTTGAGGTGGTAGGTTTTGCTGTTAATCGGATATTTTTAGAATAATGACTGAAATTCGACCAGTGATTCTTCCTGAAATGACCATCCCTGATAGCAGTGGTGGATGGTGATTTTTAAAATGTGAGAACCATAGTGTGGAAAATTGACAGTATTACCTAAAAAGATCTTTTTTTTCCTTTTTTTGTAGATCTTCTACTTATATGTAAAATCTGCTCTCCTTTATCAAAGAACTTCAGAATGAAGTGAAGAACATTAGCTGCTATGTCTGCCGTGCCTCTATGCCTCTAGCTGAGCTTGTATACACATACAGCTTAGACAGCAAGATAACTACCAAACTAGTGTACTAAAAATCAAACTGAATGGTAAATTTATTTACAGTATTAACAAATGTGACTGGCAGAAGATGACATACCAGTTGATAAAGTGTGTGTGTGTGTGTGTGTGTTAAACCAGATGATGCAGCTCTCTGGGTTAGAAGACTGTCTACTAGACATCCAGTGTTCGACAGCAAAACATTTGCCTATGGTGAACCCAGAAAAAACATAAGTAATGTTAGTTGGACCTAAGGCATCTTGAAACAAGTTTGACAACCGCAACCTTGGTGGTCTTCCTACTCAGCTTAGCACAGTGGTCAGGAATCTTGGTGTCCTACTTTACTTCAGATCTATGTTTCTGGAAAGCACGCCAGACAGATGCCACAGGTAGTGGAGGCAGCAGGTTAGGCAAAATATCTAGATTTTCTTGGGGTCTCCAGGCAGCACACCCCAGGAGAATAAAAATAAAAAAGTGCATTAGTGAAAGAAGGGGAGACTAGAGGCAGTGCAGACAGTTAGGTGAGTGCTTTTAAAAGTTTTAAAGTTGGCAGGATTTTGTCAAGTAGGATTGTACCAGACTTCAGTTACTGTCAATATTGTTTATGTAAATTAGGAATAATAATGGTTCTAAAATTGAACACTGGGGTACCCCACTGTTAAGGCAGGCCCATTGTAACCTTGTGCCTCTAGTATTTACCCACTGCCTTCTGTCAGTTAACCAGTTTTCAATCCAATCTGCTACAGTTCCTAATATACCTGCTGCTTTGAGCATAACCATGAGTTGTTTGTGTGGAACTTCATCAAAGGCTTTCTGGAAATCTAAATAAATCACATTGTGATTGTTTGTTTGGCCTTGTTTCGATCAATTTCCCTTGTGACCTCCTCAAAAAGCTCAAGGAGTCAGGACAGGATCTACCTCTCCTAAACTCATGTTGGCTGACCCTCAGAATGTTATTAGTGTTTAGCTTTTTAATAATTTTTCCCTGGATTATTGCCTCCATCAGCGTTCCAGTCATACTAGTTAAGAAAATTGGTCTATAGTTTGAGGTATCACGTCTGTCTCCCTTTTTGAATATGGACAATATATTTGCATGCTTCCAGTCAGAGTGTACCACTCTTGCAGCTAGAGATTTTTGAAATAGTTAAAGGTCTGCAGATAATGTCCCTCATCTCCTTTAAAATTGCCGGTAAGATGTCATCTGGGCCATGAGATTATTTATTAAGTTTAGCCAGACCTTCTAACACATCAGCTTCATGCATATATTTTTCAAAGGTGGAGTCAAAGTAATATTAGGTATGTTGCTTATATCTTCTTGATTAAATAAGTGTGCGAAGTAATAATTTAACTCAACAATGTCCTTATCGTTCTTAATGATCATTGCCACACTAGTCTGCAGATTGGTGACTTCAGATTTTAGAGCCCTTTTCACATTGAAATATTCCAAAAAAAAAACGTAATATTGACCTTAGACTGCAATGTTACTTTCCTACATTTCTCTTGGCACATTTAATATTATTTTTCAACTTGCCCTGTAGGTTTAAATACTCCTGCTTTATCCCATCATCCTTTGTTTCTGTCCATTGATATTGATGTACAGAGCCTTTTTCCCCTTGGCTTTCTTATTAACATCAGTTGAAAACCACTTTGGCTAGGTTTGTTTTTGTGAGAAACCAGTGTGAACTCCCCTTGAGCTTGCAGTAATGTGCTTTTAAAAAGTTCTCACGCCTCTTCTACTGTTCCGGTATTTACCTCCATATATAACTGTTCATCAATGTAGTATTTATAGCTCCCTGTAGGTCATACACCGGACACACACAGGATGGGTAATTTATACAGTATTAAAGACACATGATAATCAGACAGGGTTCACATAAGACAGGCAAACATGCAAGCAACAATGGGAGATACATCAAGTATTAACAATTACAACTACGAATAGGGCTATGTACGTAGGTTCTGGGAGTTCGGGGCTTCCCAGCAGGATGGGGCAACAGTTTCCTTACTCTCTAATCTCCTGCTCATCTGTCGGCAGCTCTGGTGCAGGCTTCCGGGCAGTGGCATGCCTGGTGCCCTTTTCTTCTGCAGCACAAGCAGATCAGCCTCTTGTATCTCCTCAAAGGAGAATCTCTGCCTCTTCTGGTTTTCTGCTCATCAGCCGCCTTCAGGTCTGCCAGGCTGGAGCAGGCTTGCTAGATATTGTTAAGGAGCACCTGCTTCAGCAGGCCCACTTTTGGCGCCCTACTTCTAACACCAGTGTGGCACCTGGCAGACTGAGGCATCGCGGCGGCGGCAGTCGGTGAGGAGGCTTGTTTGACAAGGTCAACAAGGCTTCTTGAATTATAGTAATTAACAGGGCTAACCTAGGCACCCAAGAAGCACCAAACTAAACATAACAGGGAAACACAGGGAGGTCAGACACCTGACAATAAGGTACACACAGTGGGTAATTTATACAATGCTAAAGACACACAAGGATTGGACAGAGTTCACATAAGACACAGGCAAACACATGCGCAACAACAGTCAATTACAACTACAAGTATATAATAAAAACAATATTTGTACTTTATTTAAATCGGAAAATGATTTAAAATTCATATAAAGTTTCATATTTTATGTAAAAATTATTTTAAAACAATATAAAAATTATTAGAAAATGTTCTTAATGTTCAGGGAGGAGGTATTCAGTAAAACTTTGCAGTTACAGCTATTTGTGGCTTGAAATTTATATAGATATGTAATACTGTTTCTGGAAAGTGCCATATACACAAGGGTTAAGCTGTTAAGTTATATACTTAACATGACAAACCTGCATAAACATTTAACAAGACATCACCTGAGTATGTTACTTCAAACCTCTCTGCCAGAGCATGCATGTGGTGCTTCTCTTTGAGCAAAAAATGACAAACTAATTTATGTTTGGATTTTTTAAGTTAAAGTCCTTCTGAAACATGGCATGTGAGTTTTAGACCTGCCCATTACTATTTTCAACTATTTTAAATTTCTTTTATGTTGTGCTTTTAAAGTGACAGGCTTGTTTTGTTTTTAAGGAACGATACCCCTATGTTCTTCAAATAAAATGATTCTTGTAGACAAGACTTTGGCCTTTTCTTTAGTGGTTTTCACAGATTGGTTTCAGTGACTCTGCAATTAATTTGTGATCCATCCAGACCATGTGAGCGAAGTGGAGCGGTGAGAATTTCCACTCCTTGCTCACGAGGCTGTTGGCTCCGCCCGCTCCTCCGCTGTAATTCACACTAAGACGCTCCTCCGCTCAATACCGCTCCTCGCTCCACTAAAAATTTCTCCCGCTCCAGTCAAATCGCTCCAATTTAAAAGAGAGACAAATCATCTGCACGCCTAATGCCTTGTTACCTTAAACTGAAGCTTTATATCATAAAGAAATATGAGCAAAGGCAACATTGTCACTCAGAACTGAAAATATTTATTTTTAAACAACATATAGGCAACAATGGACAGGTTTGACAATTGCATTCTACACAAAAATGGGATTATATAAATAAAGGAAATCAATAAATAAAGATCAGTGGGCGAAGCATCCATATTTTGAACATAAACTATCTAACATTTAGCATAGCGGTATAAGAAATTTACGTGCCTTTCATGCACATTAAAAATTAAATAAGCCTGTAAAATTAATACTTTCCTTATCTAGCCTACAGTTCTTTTGAATTCACCTTTAAGAAAACAAGTCTGGCCAAGGTCTGAGGCTTCAGACTAGTGCAATAACTTCTGGACACCAGGCCAGCAGCGGAAAACACCCTCTCGGCACTTGCGGAGCCACTAGGGATGCTGAACACGGTGCAAGCTACTTTAGCCAGGCGAGGAAAAGACATGGAGTTTTCTTTCCAAAACTGAATGACATCTGCATCCAGGTTCTGCCTTGGGGATGAAAGGTATTTCTCAAGTTCACCTTTGGCGTCTCCAGGTGTGCGCAGCAGCTCGCTGAAGTATGATCCATACAGTCGAGCTCTTTTTGGTTCAGAATCGGTGTCGAATGGGGTGTTGGTATCAGGTGTCCCACCGGGAGGGTTTATTCCCGTAGTTTCCTCTATAAGGAGGTCGCAGATCTTCCCAAGTTTGTTGCACACAGACTCATCTCGGATTATCCATTCAGTCTTGAAACGGGGATCTAATACTGATGCTAAAATTAGATGCTTATCAGTGTATTATCTTTCGTTGCGAGTTGACATGGTGTTGGCCAATGTTTCAGCAAAGGCAGCAGTAGTCATAGGCAGTGCAGCCTCATTAGTGAGCACAGGGTGTCCGCGCGGTAGTAAAAGGTAGTCAATGAAATCAGACAAAATTAAGGCCCCTTAAAGGTATTAAAAGGTAGTAAATGGAATATGACTTGGTAGTAAATTTTTCATCATCCACCTCAATATATTATGAGTTTTCCCATTTGCCTATGTGTATGTAACTTCATCTAATTAAAAAATACATACTAGCAGGACCTGAGTCGCAATTAATACCCTATCAGAGTGACGCTGGCGCCATTTCTCCGCCTTTTACCTCAGTTGAGCCACGGTAATCTAACGTGTTGATATTAGCAGACCCTCTGAAATTAGCTAGTAGCCACTTGGCAGTGAAATGGGAAATGTAAGTTTTCTAAAAGTTGGCTTGATTTAAAGCCGGTCATGGGGAATGACCGGAAAGCATTCTGCAGTACAGGGAGTGCAGAATTATTAGGCAAATGAGTATTTTGTCCACATCATCCTCTTTATGCATGTTGTCTTACTCC
>JAODUD010000026.1:5963711-5987479 GCA_026784285.1 Stomatorhinus walkeri | reverse complement strand
TGATGGGCACCGATCCTGACAATACCTGTCAGGGTCTGTACCATCTGACCCTGCCTTTTGTGTCTTCTTCCTGTTTAGAGAGGAGGTGTAGCATGCCATCCTGTCCTCCCTGTCTCTTGCCCTTCCGTCCCCGTGTGTCTGGTCCCTAGTGTGTTTTTGCTATTATCTGCACTGCTGCATAGCTCAGTGGGTTTAGCATGTGGCTCAGATTGTTATCTTGTCTAGTCATGAGTTTGAGGCTGGGCAGAAGATAATCTAAATTTTGGTTGGTTCCAAATTTTCCCCATGTAATTATCATAAATGTATGTATAACAGTGTATTTTCAGTAGGCCCTTCTATACATTTCTGTACACTTTGCTGTGCTAGGTTTACATAAACAAAGGTTTTATTTTATATTGTGTTTTAAAAATGTCTATAGGAAATTAAGTTTTTATCAAAAATAGGAATCCAGTATTGGATAAACAGTTGGAAGATGGATGGATGAATGAACAGACTGTACTGAAGGAAATTTTCAGTAATTTTCTTTGTGATGAGAATCATGTATCATTGCCGCCTTATAAGAGCATATTTAGAACTACTCCTACCCCTACTTTCTTGGGGTTGTGAGCCCTGATCAGCATATGATGAACCTATTCTTGCTGCCTTACACATCCACATCTATCTTTTCTATATGCCTTTTATGTTTCCTTCAGGGGACACACTGCCAATCTTGAGGATGCCTTTGATGAGGTGGCGCTGTAAGTATAAGATAATCTAACTGCAAATAAAACTTTAAATTATTCCTCAATACACTTAAATATAGCTTTCTTTTTTAGCTCTACCCTGAAACAAGGAGTTCCACCTCCTCTTCCTCCCAAGGTAAAACAATCTATTTAATACCTATTAGATATGGATTTTAGTTACCTTAATTAACATAATGGTCCTGTATTTGACAGCCAAGGTTGAACACCTGCTCTGATGACATGAACCTTAAAGAAGAAAGGTGCCTGACTGTGCGCCGGGTGCCTAGCTGTGAGTCCAGCCCCATCTCAGGCTTACGCAGACCAAGCACATCAGAATCAGGTGGCAGGGCAGACCAATGCCCTCTTGACTGCTTCTCTGCAAGTGTTAGTAGTCCAGGCCTGGTGGCCCACTCATCTGACCTTGGTAACTTTTCTGCTTGCTCTCTCTTTGTAGTCCAGTAAATTATAACTAATAACTTTCTTTCTGCTATAATGAAATGCCTAGTAAATACCACGATACTTTAGTTACAAAAAAATAATAAGTATCTATACAGCATTATAGATGACAGCTTCATAATGCATAATAAACATGGCTGTGATGCATAATAGCTTTTTATAAATATTTATAACCATGTTTATGCAACATTGCTTTATGACTGTGTTCATAGATTCTTACAAATATGGCATTCATAGAACATGTTACAAAAAACTTTTTTGTTGTAGGGTGTAATACTAGAAACCGCAACTTTACGGTTTGTTGCTGTGTTTTTTCTCTGACTGCCTCACTGCTTATTCCAGGGATTGGGTTTGACATAGCTGGTGGAGTTGCCACGCATCCCATATGTCAATAGGAATTGCTCTGTTCTGTTTCAAGCCACTATGGGACATGATTTGTCTGGCATTTCTCAAGATTGAATGTGGAAACACGAATAGCCTTACCACCAGCCTGGAGAAGTTTACCCTAGATACCACAAATCCCTGTGGCCTTCGCTACCCCCCAGCTGATTTACCAACCGTGCAATCCCAGTGAGATTGGATGGTTCACAGCTGATTGTAAGATCAGCTTTGAGAACGGTAGACCCAAAATCCTATCTGGAGGGTCAGTTTTAAACAGCTGCTCAATGTAGCCAGCTCAGCGGGTCACAAGAGCAGTGTCATCCGTAAGTCTCAGAGAAACAGATTCAGATGTAGATTCAGCACATTTGAAGAAGTCATCTGATTTATCTTTTATATGTGAATGTTTTGTTTCCAAATGCCGGCGTAATTTCGATAGTTCCATGGCCTCGATACTTAGCATAGCTTGGCAGGTGACAGATTGGTTTCAGGGGGGAACTATCGCTAGAAATAAAACCAAATTTAAAGTATGAAATGTCGTAATTTCAAGTAAATGGGCGATGCTTATTTGCCTCTGGTTCATCCTGTAAGTCAGCATCATTTGATGGACGCTTCTGAAAGAAAGAAGCCAGACTCCCTTGCTTTGAACGTGCCATGATTTATTGACAGCTCTCGTAACACGTGTGTGTCTGTGAAAAGTTTGGAGCGAATGAGACAAGATTGAGGGCGCTGAACACTCTAGAATGGTAAAATAAGGGGCGGGCCGTGAAGTCGAGGGGGCGGGGAGGGGCACGCAGTAACATCAGCGCTGAGATCAGACGTGTTCTGACTGAATTTTGTTTGGTGCGGAATGCGAGGCTCCACGGATCAGCAGGAACCCTCTCACAGACTGGCACCGGTCCGCGGCCCATAGTTTGAGAAACGCTGCTTTAGGCAATAAAGACAATAAGTTGATTTCCTTTGTTCTATGGACTTAATAACAAACAATGTGATGCATTTTGGTTTACAGTTGTTCACTAAACAAGCAAACAAGCTTGTTTTTCAAGCATATGTACAAGAGTAGTGCTAAGCTGGCCATAAGTTTTCCACTGTCTATCCGAGCCTTTTAGTGCAGACTCCTGAAGTTTGATCCATTTTACTGTAAATGTTTATTTAAAGTATATGAAGCATCCCGATAGACATTAGGGAATACTTATAGATGTCTATGCAGCTTTCACCCAAGTACTCATTTTGTATTTCCACCCATTTATCTTCAGATCATGAAAATTTGGATACTCCTATGAGAGATTGTAAACAGCCTCCTGCGCCACCACAGAGGAAGGAGAAGAAAGAGTTCCCCGTGAGTGTCTTTAAATTTTAAATAAAAGCCAGGATAATTTAATCTTTATATTCCAAGTTTCAGAAAACAAATGAATTGTTTTGTATAATCGATACAGTACCAATTAAGTATACAGTGGTACCTCAGAACTCGAATTTAATCTGTTCAGAACTCCGGATTGAATCCTGCTTGAATTCAAATTGTGATCTAGTTTTCCCCATAAGAAATAATAAAAAACCAATTAATTGGTTCCTGGCCCCAAAAAATTACATCTAGATATGTTTTTTTAGCATTTAAACACAAAATGAACCAGATAAAACAAGAAGAGCATATACTGTATTAAACACATCTAAGCACATTTATCAAAACAGTAATTTGTAAAGTAAGAATATAAATGTATCAAAACAATGTGTCTTGCCCCGATCGTCCGCTCCTTCTGTGTGCCCCATCCCCTCGTTAACCCCGTGTGATCAGCTGTTTTTGGTTGTTGTCACTAGTCCTCTGTATTTCATTTTGTTTCCCCAGTCCGGTTATTGTATGGTCTGTCTGCGTTTTGCCTGCCTTACCTGTAATTAAACCCCGTATTCCCCGATACCCTGACGTGTTACCCTTTGTTTTCGCTGAGAGACGTGCTGCGTGACTCATTTCCCTGCACGTACAAGTTATCTTAGGTTGGCATTTACGGTTTGACTTCTGAGATTCTGATCGAGTTCTAGGTAATTTTTTTTCGAAACGGTTGGTTAGACTTTTAAGAAATTCGAGTTCTAATGAGTTTGAGAACTGAGGTACCACTGTATTCCTCACAGTACACCTTCCTGGCACAGTTGGTAAATGAATATATTTTTAAGGATGGTGAAATAGATGCTGGAATCACATTTGGTGATTCTTCTTATGCTGAAATCTGAATACTAGTTTTGCATGTGAAGTGGGGAATAATGTATCGTGTATGTTCCTCTTCTGACAGAAGCCTGTTATTAATGGCCTTCCTCCAACACCGAAAGTTCTGGTAAGTTTTAGAAATTTTGTGGATTAAAGAATCCTATCATCTTATTCCCTATGCTATATTTATAATTCTGATGGTGGTGATGTTGTTTCCTTGAATAGAATATGCCCTTGGTGAAATGTCATAGGGTTATAAAACAAATCTTACAATGCATATTCACAGAGCGAATCTGCTTTTTATATATTCTGTATGTGTGCTCAATGTAGTCTTGCAACACTGCAGTTTTCATGAAACGTACTTTTTAAAATTTTTTGAAGGATAACAGTGATGTAACCCATAATACTCAAAATACTAGCAGGGTGTACCATGTGTTAGAAGCTCATAGATAGGAATTCATTTAAAATGATATACGCACCACCATGAACAACAAAAAAGAAAATCTAGTTGAATATTTAAAACATTAATATAAAAACATAGTTTTTGTATTGCTTTATTTTTCGTATTTAAATTTGAATTATTGGCCACAAAGCACTTAAAGCACTTAGTCTGCAACAGCTTGTATAGCAACTAGGAATCGACTGATATTGGTTTTTCAGGGCCAATGCTGATACTGATTATAGCTAATTAATGATTACTGATTGGACCCTATATATATATATATATATATGTGTGTGTGTGTGTGTATATATATATAGATCTGTGAAAACTCCTACACAAAATATTGCCTTTATTACTTATTTTCTGCATGGTTTCATACAACTCATGATGATGAGTCCTCAGAGGGGACCACAGGTTGGACGTATTTATGGTTTTTACCACAGTTCCTCCCATGCTTATGCTTGCATTGCATGTATTGTAGATAGCCGTCCCTGGTGTTGTGGAACGAGTAAAATAGTTCCAAAAAGTGCTTTTTTTTGTTTTCTTTGCATCCACCTGCAATGAGAAGTAATTACAGTAAGGCTGCTCTATTTAAAGTCAATGTTAAATTGACTTGTAAATGTTAAATTAATGGCTAAATTATTCATTACACAAATGAAAAGTGTATACTTTTTAGATTCTTACATACTCATAGCAAAGTTGCTTTAAATAAAGCATCTAATAAAACTAAGTCTGAGCTGGACAAATCAAATTAAAAGATTTAAAATTAAAAGGTCTAATAACCATTAATTCATTTTGCTTAACTACATAATAGAGTGAGTAAATGTTGATAGGTAAGCAGTCCTTCAAATTCTGTCACGTGCAGACATTATTTTATTTGTCTAGTCATTTATATTAACATTAGTTTTAGCACCACCTTGTGTATCCTCCTATGTTGTGGCAGCTTGACTTTTCTGCCTTTTGTAAGGTGATTTGTATAGGATAGCAGCTTGCCGTTTGGTCTCAGGACTAGCCGCTTTCCTGATTACCATTACTATCATTGGTTTGATTACAGGCAGCCACAAAAACTGGGATTTCTGTGTCAAGAATGTGAAAATATAACCAGTAAGAAGTAATATAGTAAAATACTACAACTTCCATGAAGACCTTACCATTTTAATGATGCATAAATGATGTCACTTTCTAAAACATTTTGGGACTTTCTGCTTTTCTGTCTGTATTCTGCTAATGCGGGTTTTGAGACCAAGTTGAAAACCGAACTGCCTAAGTTGTGCTGGATGCAGACATTCCACCTTAGGAATACTGATTCCAGGGAGGCAGATGAGGGGCATCCAGGAGGGCGGGGGTGCTGCCCAATACTTCGCTGGTATTACTGTAATACCATATATAACGGGATGGGTACAGGTCGGGGGGTGCAAATCTTGCTGGGTAGAGAGTGGTGGTAAAATTTAGGGTGAGGCTGCAACAGTAAAACTACTTGCAGGCTAATTTTATCATTGCTGAATAGCAGAACAGATTCCCAGGACATTGCGCATCATTTGCAGGTGTCAGGGAGTTGCTGTCAATTTGTGGGAGGCTCTCATTACTTCCAGGAGAGGTGGGATGTCTGCGGATGCAGTTCTGGTCACACAGATCAAAGCGGTATGCAATACAAAAAAAAGAAATCTAGTAAAACAAACACTTGTCACAACGTTCTTTCAAACTGCAAGTAATGTAAGTATAGGTACATTTTATACAGGCTTAATCTATATCAAGCCTAGGTTGCGTGCAGTTGTCAACATAATTTTCACCATATCTCTGATAGGCTAATTTAGGTAATGGCATCGTCTAAGTTTCATTTATCATGAAATTATATCTGTTAGAATAAAGCAATAAATCTACGAATGTGTCCTCACGTAATATGTAAGATTACAGCATACTGAGGCTCAGTAAATTTATACTTTAAACACACTGTAGAGAGGGCGATCTGTTGTTTATTCTATTGGCCAATAGGCTATTGGTGGGTGATTGGAAACTCCATACCTGCGGGGCTATTATTGTAGCAAATGTGTATAGAGAGTGACTGTATCTCAATCCATGTGTGTGTAATCAGATTTCTAAATGTGTACAGGAATCTATAAATCTGTATTCTGAATCCGTGTGCGTAATCAGATTTGTAAACCTGTAAAAGAATCTCTAAATGTGTAATGAGATTTGCAAGCATACTGAAATTTGTTTATGTATGAATAGAAAATGTGAATACATGGAAAAATCTGTAAATGCATATATAGGTATTAATGGCAAAAAAGTCTAAGTACTTTGCTCCAAGAACCGGAATTGCAGACATCAGTCATCAGTTACAACTCAGACGGGACGTCTCAATTGTTACACGTGATTTTTGCTACATTTCTGACGTGGTAGATCTGCAAATGCATGTGGAGATTTGTCTGTGTGGAGGGCTTGGGGCTTAGCGCTGTCCCCCTCGCAAGCTTTTGAGGGCCTAAGTGAGGAACGCCATTGGCATAAACCGTAAAAAAGAAAACCTCATGACATGGAATGCTGAATGATGTGTCTCAATTATACGAATTTTATGCTAAATTATATGTCTGACTTGGAACAAATTAAGTTAAAATCAGCAAAGCAGTCAGGGCCAGAGTTGGACTGAATTTTTAATCAGGATTTCTGACACTATATGTTTTGATTAACATAACCATTATCTAGGCTACTGAATGCACATTATCACCTAATACACTTCAGTTTTGAGCTTATATATATAATTCAGCATATCACGGCTGTGATTCAGTTGTAGACAGGAGGCTGCAGGCTCTTCTTGCATGATCCTTAAAAGGACAAATATTGAAAAACTTACTCGAATGAGTGATGGGTACAAAATTTACAATAAGCACTGAGGCTGACCTGCTTGACATTGTACATATATGGACAGATGTTAAACACTGTGACAGTGTTGGTAAAAAGTACATATAGAGAAAGCCAGGAGAATCATTTCAGGTTGATCACATTTGAGATGAAGATGGCACTATGGAATTACACTCAGTATCTTTGATCTTCATTTTCACAAGAAAAAAAATGCACCACCGCCCCCAGTTGCCCTATGCTGACTGTCTGCCTGTCCTTAGATGGGTGCTTGCTTTTCCAAAGTCTTTGATGGCTGTCCATTGAAAATTAATTGTGCCACATCATGGATTCACCCTGATACAAAAGGTAAGCATTCTCAAATGAGTCCTAAAACAGCATTTTGTGCCATAAAAGTAAAAAGCAAAAAGTGAATGTACCTTTGAAAAGATGGATTGCTTTGTGGGGATGTGCTTGAAGATCCCTCAGTTGTCATTCTGGAGTCTTGTTCCTTAAAAGAGTAGAAAAATAAACCGAAATGTTTTCCAATATGAGACTACTTGCAATTCTCTGCAGAGTTTATTTCGGCTGCAGTAAAGCATTTTATTTCTTATCAGACCAATACCTTATTTTTGGGACTGAAGATGGAATTTACACATTGAACTTAAATGAGTTGCATGAAGCCACAATGGAGCAGGTGAGATATCAGTTTTGGAAAATTTTCTTGTTTACTTTTGCCATTTTTTTTTAACTCATTTTGTGGATTTTTTAGTTTTATTGTCTCAGACAAGAAATGTATATCTAATTGTATTTGCATGTAAAACAGATCCTCAGTGTTAATCTACTTTTTGGTCTTTTAGCTGTTTCCAAGGAGATGCACCTGGCTTTACATTATCAACAATAACCTGATGTCTTTATCAGGTAAGAAGGGTGATAACAGTGCCTCTCACTGGACATATTAATGAGACCTAAATGATAAAAGGCTTTATTACAATATTTTCATTGCGTAATTTTGTCAAATTACAGATAATTATATGTAGACATTTGGAGGTATAGCAGCAGATAAAAAAAAAAAAAAGATTGCACACAAATATGTTCTCATACAGACTTTTATCTTCGGTAAAAGATTTCTCTCAAGCAGTCCCTCCAGAATTTTTTGTGTGATTCTGCGATTGCAGAAATTAATGCAAAATCCAGCAAACTGTAATATCTGCAAGAGCTTGCAGTTTTTCAAATTTGCAACAGCTTTTATGTATGAAATTGCTAGATCAAAACACCTCTTGCATTTGGACATGTTCAGTGATGCAATCGTAGTGCGCATTTTTGTGTGTGTTTTTGCTATCCTCCTTTGCAGGGATGATGAGCACAGCAAACACAATGCATCGACTTTTGGGTAAATGAGACGCAAGTTGTTAGGTTGAGGCATTATAATTAGCACAGATCAACAAAGTCTACATAAAACAAACAATGGGAACATGAAACAGTAAAACAAACAGTCGAAAATGAAACTATATATTTTTCTGGAATAACTCACAGTTCTTGCTAGAATAACTCTTCCGTGGATGTAAACCAGCCTTTTATAATAAAGACACAGAGCCATGGTTCAATGAAAAATACAGTGACCAGATGAGAGGCAGCAGAAGACCAGATGTGCACAATGTAACATGTAAATCTGTACCATAAACAATCTAATATATAAAATCAATAAGCTGCTATCCAGTGAAAAACATGTATCTTCAAAAATTTATTTCAGGAAAAGACACATTTCCTCTGAAACTGCTTTACAGGATAAACCTAAAACAGTGTACTGAGACAGCCTTAGCAGCACAAATATAAAAACATATACACAGCCATCAGTGGACACTTTAATGATTTATGTTGCATGGATTGTTGCCAGCAAATTTTTCATTGTCAGTAAGGCACAAGCTAATCTTGCTTTATACACTTACAAATAACAACGAAGTTAGTCGGCTAGATATCTAGCTATACATGCTAAACTGTTAAAATCAGTGATTTAAAGTAATCACAAGAACAACCACTGAATAAAAGTGTAGTAAAACTAGTACAAACATAAATACTATTTAAATAGATGACTTCATAACACATATTTTCATTGGTCAATTACATATCACATGCTATCAGTAGACAGAGGATAATAAGTCACAATCATCAAAAAGCGGACATACACGATTTTTGGACAGCAACGATATTTACATATATTTTAGGGCTGTGACTCAATTAAAAAAATAAGTCACACATTTTTCCGTGATTAACCACGATTAATTGTGCCTAACATTAAAATGTACAATCATATATATTTACACACTGAAGGGTCACATCACCCATGTATGTAAGTGTGGGGTTTAAGTGCACTTAGGCTAGATATGCACTTTGAGTGAAGAAACACCAAAATGTGGGTGTGTTGCATGTAGTTGACCCTTAAGCATATTCTGACACTGACTTTAATGCGCATAGGTGTCCAAGTTGATGAGGAGAAAATGCACTTTTACTTTTTAAGCACTTATTGACATAAGTGGTTGATGGGAGAATTGACCTGAATCCCTAAATGAATATAGAATTAAGACATTTGAAAGTATATGAGTCATTCTCATTCTCTTGTTCTAATTCTCTTGTTACATAGCATATTCACTTTCTCTAATTTTTAAAATTAGTTTGAAGACAGACTTACATTGTGCACTCCCATTGTTTAAGTTGTCGATTTTACCTCTGATGGTGTTAATTCTGTAATAAACAGAACTATTTCATCTAACATAGGGCAAGTGTTATGGAAAAACAATGATAAAACTAACGAAATCTGAGCAAAAACATACAGTACCAGTCAAATGTTTAGACACCCCCCCCCCCAGTAGAAAGGTGTATTTGTATTAATTCTAAAGACATCTAAACTATAAAATATGACATGGATTATGCACTGACCAAAAAATCATTAAACAAAATGGGGCAACTCTGTAAATTGGCACTCAGAAGGTTACCTGTTCAAATCCCTGGATGGGCAGGTCCATGGCAATTGCAGATAATTTTCCACTCATGTTTTTTTAAATGAGATGTTGCCAGGCACATTGTTGGCATATTGCTGTTTTAAGGCAGCGAAATAACATTGCGCTTTTAACCAAAAAATTTAAAACACATAAAAACAAAGTCAGTGGCGCATTGTTAAATGGTATTTAAGGGGTGGGTTTTAGAAACGTGCAGGTGCACACACAGGTTACGCCCTCGAGGTGCGCTATTATTTTTAATTTTATTTTATTTCATTTATATACGTTTTGTTGTAGATTGCATCAGGTCCTTTCACTTAATCATACTGTTTAATGAAACAGCAAAAGAAAAACAATACATATTAAGATCAAATCTTATAATTAAAGAAACTAAAAAATAAAAATTCATTATAATTAAGCACATACTGTAATTGAAAGGACATTTGGATTACAGAACATTTCAGTGCAGCCCTCAGAAGGCCACGGCAGTCTTTATGGCATGTCGCATAACATTGCCATGCATGATGGATGTCTTTTGGACATAAACGGGAACACATTAGAGTACTTTAGAAGGCGTGACACTGCAGGCTGCCAATAAAGCAATGTATGCTGCCAGCAGCATGGGCAAGGAGGGATCAGCTTGCAGAAAAGCTGAATCGTCTATAACCTGGTAAGGAATCTAAATTGTGAGAGTAGAAAAAAAACAGCTTTACTGCATTTTATTTAAACATTTTAAGACATCTTAAAAGCTGTTTTGTTTGAATAAACATTGCACTTTTATTTTGCGAACTGCAGACCCAAAATGAACATAAAAGCATAATTAAGTTCTCGTTGAGCAGCAAGCTTCTGCTTTACCCATGTTCTGACATCATTATACCCCTTTCGGCATGCGCAGATGATCTGGTGATGCCAGAAAACGAGGACGGGCTCGAAAGGCTCAGGTGTTGCTCCCGTAGATGACACAATCCCGCCTTTTTACCTTGCATATGAGCATGTCCATTTCCTTGGCCGAAAATCAATCTGGCTTGCTGGGCAAATGCTCCGTCGTGATGGCAATCCGCAGTAGATCATGCGCTGCTGCCTTTTAAAGGTGAAGTGACGTGCCATTCTGATTGGTTTATTGCTTGTTATACCCAAAACACGCCTCTAAATAATTAAGAGAGTTAGGACAACCTTTTCTGCCTTACGCTGGCACAAAGTATGTTTTTTCCATTTTCAAAATGGCAAAATTGATCTGGACACTCCTATAACTGTTAGTTCCACTTTGGGCTTTACTGTTTGCGTTAGATCCTGAAAATATTGTCTACCAAATCAGTGCAACGAATGACATAACTTTAATATACCTAAAAATCGTCAATTCTAATGTCAGAATTGTTAATTGCTCTACACAAAAACAAATACTGTTTTTTCCAAACATAACAATATATAATTTATATATATTATATAATAATTTTTATATAAAAATACTTTATATTAAAAAATATATATAAAGAAAATAGTCTTTAAGCCATTTATACAGACTATGACTTTTGAATTCATAAAAGAAATATAAATGTAATGAAACAACCACAAAAAAAATCCTGTAGGGACTGTACTGTTAGTGATACTGTTCTGTGTTGCTATTCGTCTCTAAGTTATTTTTTTAAATTAACTTACCTGAAATAAATGATGCTTCTTTATTTTGTGTACAATTTGTGTCAACCTTGCCTGACTTGACTGATTCATCTGCTTATATGTCTTCGGCTTCAACAGAAGGTAATTGTACTCATTTAAAGTGGGCCTCCCCACCCGCAATGCTTGAATGTCACAGTCATTTTTTAAATTAAGGTACAAGCATCCTCTACTATGAAGAAAGGGTAATTTTGTAAAGGGAACTGGGAATATTTCAGCTTCTGATGATTAAATCTTACTGAAAGACTAAATGATGACCAGTATGGATAAATTCATTCAATTTACAAAATCCTGTCTGTTTTCTATTACAATTTTATATTTACTGAAGTAACTTCATTTCAAAAGTACTGTGATTTTATCGACACACCACAGTTTATTCACATGTTCTTTTGCTTTAAGAGGACTCCACATACTAATGTTTTTTTTTAGGTGGAAATGCTTACATTTTTCCTCCTCTGTCACTATTCCAGGAAAGACATTTCAGCTATATTCCCATAACCTTGTTGGACTCTTCGAACAACTGAGAAAGCCAGGCTTAGCGGCACAATTTCAAACTCATCGCCTTCCAGACAAGATCTTGCCCAGGTAAGGAATGAACATATATATATATATATATATATATACACACATACACACACACAAAACATACAGTACAACATTCAATTTCTTGGATAATTCTTCAGCAGAAATTGTGGAGAGACCACTGATTTGACATCCCATTCTGCACTCTTGTCTTTTTAACACTGACATTTATATTCAGGAGGTTTGCCTTGACAACCAAAATTCCTGATACAAAGGGCTGTCACAAGTGCTGTATTGGTAAGTACTGAAGACATTTCTTTTTCTTACCCTTTCATTTTCGAGGTTGTCACCCTGCTTATGTTGTGTATAAATATGCAGTGTAAATGTGTTATTTGTTATCTGCTGTCTTACTGCATATAAAATAAGACAGTGCAGGGCTTAAGGTCTGTGCTTAATGAGGTCCCACTCCCTACCATCAGTGAGGAATCCCTACACAGGACACAAGTACCTGTGTGGGGCCCTGCAGTCTGGGATAGTCCTGCTCCAGTGGTACGAGCCCATGCAGAGGTTCATGCTTATAAAGGTTAGTCTAAAATGTTATTCCCGGTATTTTATTATGAATTTGTCAGATTTTCTTATGAACTGAGGATTTGTGCTTTGCATACTGAAAAAGTGATATAATTATGAAGTTAAAATTTAAAACATTAACTTCAGTGAGTGAATCATCAAATATGCGAGATATTTGGTTCCTTGAGGAGCAGAGGAAGATTGGTAGGATTGATAAGATTGAATTTTGACTCTCATGTTCAGGGACAGACAATGCCAGTAACACATATTTTTAGTGTTAGAGGGTTGGGGAATCTACCTAAAATAAAGTTCCAATTGCAAAAAGAAAAAAAAACACATGTACTCACCAGCCATTTTATTGGGAATACCTGTACATCTGCTTAAATACAATCATGGGGCAGCATGTGTATATATATAAATTATGTAAATTTTATATATATATATATATATATATACACACACACACACATAGTTGTACCTCAGAACTCGAACTTAATCCTTTCAGAACTCGGTTCAAATTCTAAAAATATATACACAGATATACACAAAGCTGTGGAAAAATATGAGATCACTGTATTTTTAAACAAATCTGCTTTTTAAATCATGGTTTAATTGTGATTCTGCTGGCTACGCAAGCAAGATGCTTTCAGGTTAAAAATTTCTGAGAAAGCAGTACACAAAAATAAGGTGAAGCAGGAGACACTGGGAATGACCAGAAACCAGCCAGGTACAGGGCAGAAGCGACATTCTAATGTCAGAGATGACCGTTAACTTATCCGATAGTTTGTCATGAATCGAAGCATGACATCAAGTGAACTTCAAAAGGAATGGGAAACATTAAGTGCAGGTGTGAAATGCACTGCTAGGACAGTTTGTATCAGGTTCTTAGAAACAGGACTGCGGTCCCATAAAGCAAGGAAGAAGCCCTTCATTAATGAGAAGCAGGGAAGAATCAGGCTACAGTTTGCAGAAAAATATATATTATTCAGAGACGCACAACGATAAATTAAGAAATAAGTGAAATAAATATTGTGCTTTGATCTCTTAATTTTTTCTGCGGCTGTATATATATAGCACTCAGTATATGTATCTTGCCTGACTTGCAGCATTTGAATAATTATTAAATCCAGATTACTGGGGATAAAACAAACATAACACTGACAAAGCAATCGGGGTTAAATGGAACTGATGATCTTCTTCAGCACAGAGAGACATTCCACCTCCCATCCCACAATATTGTTAGTTTGGTGACTTTACTTTTGAGGTCTTATTGTGTATACTTCATATTTATTGCCTTATGTTTTGCAGCATTTTGATTTTCCACTGCCCAGCCCTCTTAAAGTATTTGAGATGCTAGTGGTTCCAGAGCAAGACTACCCACTGGTATGCGTCGCTATTAGCCAAGGCAGTGAGCCTGGTCAGGTGGTTCGCTTTGAAACCATCAACCTTAACTCCTCTTCATCCTGGTTTACAGAGATGGGATCAGGTACTACTTGTAAATCTTTTTCACAAATTCACATGCATTAGTAAATGTTCAGCAGAGGACTTTTCAATTTATTTTAAATTATATTGTAGGTGGACATCAAGTGGATGCAATCCATGTAACTCAACTTGAGAGAGACACTGTTCTGGTTTGTTTAGACAGTAAGTATGTCAATAGAAGTCGCCTACATTTAGATTACTTTTTCAAGACTTATTTTTAGCTTTAATATTAAGTTCGTCAGTCCCATATTGTGGGAAATAATTACTTTAAGATTCTAAGATAAAACAGTTTTGGAAAAACTATTTTTATTGAAATTCTATTTGCAGATAACAGTGACCCCTGATAATGGATAATCACATTAAGCCTTGTATATCACTTATTATTTTCCAACTGTCCAGCCAGAACCATTAATTTATAGTTTATAATAGGAAGCAGCAAATGCAATATAGGGTAAATCTTGGGCATGACTGCCTGTTCATTGGAGGACATTCAGACATCCATCCATTAATCAGGATATCAACCCAACTGATTTAAACCAATTGTCTTTGGTGTTTGAGCAGAAATGGATACAGTGAGGAAAATAATTATTTGACCCCCTGCTGAATTCTTAAATTGACCCATTAATAAAGAAATGAGAAGCCTATAACTTCACTGGTAGGTTAATTTTAACAGCAAAAGATAGATAGATCAACAAAACAAGCCAGAAAAATCATTATGTAACAGTTACAAACCAATTTGTCATTTATCTAGGGAAATTTGATCCAGGATTTCAAGCTATAACTGCATACTGTGTTACCAATGGTTTTCTTGGCAACCAAGGTCCCTGCTACTTTGAGATCATTAACAAGCTCCTCCTGTGTAGTTCTGGGGTTAGCCCTCACTGGTCTTTGATCTCATCATTGATGCCGCACAAGATGACATTTTCCTTGGGGCCCTGAGATCCAGGGTGAGTGACATTTAATCTGTCGTTCTTCCATTTGCAAATAATCATTTGCAAATAATTCCACCAACAGTTGTCATTTTCTGACCAAGCTGCATGCTTATGGTCATTTAGCCTATTCCACCGTGGTCATGAAGTGCCCTAGCCAGTCACCGGACCTTAATCCCATAGAAAACCTATGGAGGGAACTCAAGCTTTGTGTATCCAAGTGACAGCCTATAAGGTCAACAGTCTTGTCTCTGACATCCTTAGACATCTCTCTCATATCTCTGATGGTGATAAGATCGAAGATCTAGAAAGGGTAGTGACAAGGAATACTCTTTAAACAAAGTAATGCCATTAAATGTGAATGCTGGCTTGGAATCTGTTAATATTCAATGAAGTAGTACTTGTGTTAATGTGTTAATTTCTTGCTGACTTGTATAGAATCAAATACGTATTTCCCTAGATAAATGACAAATTGATTTGTACCTGCTACAAGATTATTTTTTTTGTTTGTTTTGTTGAAAATTTATCTTCTGATGTGAAATAAACATACCATTGATATTATAGACTTCTCATTTCTTTATAAATGGTTGAACTTAGGAATTCAGTGGAGGGTCAGATAATTATTTCCCTCACTGCATACACTGATAATCATTGTAAACAGGGACAGCATTCAAATTCCACACTACACTACTGCCTTCTTTCACCTATTCCAGTGATATTGCATTTCTTTGCAGACAATTTGAAAATAGTTAATCTGCAGGGGAAGCTGAAATCAAACAAAAAGCTTGCCTCTGAACTGAGCTTTGATTTCTGCATTGGTTCTGTTGGTAAGAGTGTACTTTTATTGTTATATATTTAAATGTTTTTAAAACGTTATATTTCATAGCATTGTTTGGCTTGTTTAATTTTAAGACTTTGACCCTTCTTGTCAGTATGCCTTCAGGATAGTGTGTTGGCTTTCTGGAAACATGGCATGCAGGGAAAGAGCTTCAAATCCAATGAGGCAAGTACATTATCCTTTCCAGTTTATGTTGATTTTCCTCAGCCTTCATTTGACTTATAAAATGAAAATGAAGCACGGTGATTCTGAAGAGTATATTGCATCATTAAAGCCAATAGACATTTGACCCTAAATACTGTGATGACCCGAATTTAGGTTGTTTTTCTGCTGTCAAATTTGTTAATTTGGCTCAATCTTTCTCCGCAATACATTTTTTTTATCCTCTTCATGTGGTCTGCTGCATAGAAAACATTCTGTGTCCACAAGGGTTGTGGAGTTTACAGTATTTGTTACCGACCCCTCCCAAATAATACATTTGATTTTTGTAATGTTTGCTGTATATTACACTTATTGTAATCCAATTGCCTGTCATTGCTTTTTAAGATGTGGTTGTTGGTTAACTTTTTATATGTTCTTGTCAAATAAAATTATTTCTCTTTAGAAAAGTAAGATTAGGTATTCCAAAAACTTTTTCTCTAAAAGTTGCCAAAAAGTGGGGGGTGATCTTACAGTCGGTCGTCTTATATTTAGGCAAATACAATATTAGGTTCAAATTCCAATACTGTACTGCTGAGGCCTCAATTTTGGGATGTATTCCAATTAAGAAAAGGGCAAGTTCAAGTTAGATATAAAAAGTTTGGCAACACTTTACTTGAAGCAGTCTACATAAGGGTGACATGTAACCGTCATAAGAATGACATGACACATGTCATGCACATTAATGACACAGTATTGATGTTTATGCCTGTTGTCATAATGTGTCATTCAGTTCCAAAAACCAAATAACACATAATCACAACAGTGATGTTTATGACAACAGTCATTGTAACACTAGATGCTAAAAACTCAAATAGCCTTGGTGTCAGTGTTTCTTATAGAGCACCTAATGTAGTTGCAGAGGAAAGCATTATACAATTATATAATGATATCAGAATCACGAGGAATAAAAATTATGTGGTAGTTATGAGTGATTTCAATTTACCTGGCATACAGGTGGGACATAGTCTGTGCCTCTACTGTAAATGAATTTGAGATGGCGGAATTGGTACAGTATTACTTTTTTACTGAGTTTGTTAAATCCCCTACCAGAGGAGAAGCCATTGTTGATCTTCTGTTCTCTAGTAACCAGGCTAGGATAGGAAAACTTGAGGATTGGAAATCCACTTGTCAGCGGTGATCACAACAGGGTTAAATTTGAGGTTACTGTTAGTGTCAAAAGACCAAAGTTCAAAACAAAAATATTCTGTGTTAGGAAGGCTAACTTTAATGGTATGAGACAAATTAGAAACTTTAAACCAAATGGAGTTAAATAATAAAACTGTTGAAGGGGCATGGGAATTTTTAAATGCACATTGTTGCATCTGCAAAGGGACTTCATACCAGTATGAGTTAAACTGAAACTAGGAAGCTGCAACAAAGGGGGTTCACTAATGATATTAAGAATAAATTGAGGAGGAAAAGGGCTCTCTTCCACAAATAGAAAATAACAAATGATGTTGAAATAAAGCAGCAAGTCTACAGGTTGTGTTGAAGAATAATATTAAACTGGCTAAGAGAAATGTCAAAAGGAAGGTTGCGTTGGAGGCTAAGGATGACATAAAAAATTTCTTCCCATATTTTGACTCCAGAATAGTATGGTTCTTATAATTGAAAATGAAATTGATTTAGTTAACGAGTTTAATGATTGTTTTGTATGGGTTTTCAGTGTAGAGGACATGAGTAACATATCGACTCTTATTCCTAATCCAGCTTTGTCTTTGACCAATATATGTATAACTGCAGCTGATGTGCTACTACTGTAAATAGCTGAGCTCAAAATAAATAAATCGCAGCGCCCCGATGGCATCTTACCTACAGTTTTAAAAGAGATGAGGGGTATTATTTGCCATCCTTTAACTTTGCTATTTCAGAAATCTTTATCTGCTAGTGTGGTACCTTCTGATTGGAAGCATACTAATAAAATGCCCATATTCAAAAAAGGGGATTGAAACTATAGGCCAGTGGGAACTAAAATCCAAGTGAAAATGGTAGATTACCTGGATTCAACTAACATTCTAAGGGATAGCCAACATGGATTTGATGCTGTTTAACATGCTTCAGTTATCTGGGGAAGCTACAGGTGAAATTGATTATAAAAATACCTAAAATGTGATCTACTTAGATTTCCAGAAGGCCTTTGACGTTGTGCCCCACAAATGGCTCTTGCTAAAGCTCAAACAGCAAGGATTTTAGGAACTGTAGCTTTGATTGAAAACTGGTAAACAGGCAGGAAGCAGTAGGTCGCTCATAGTGGGGTACACTAGGGTTTGGTTTTAGAACCACTATTATTCCTAATTTACATAAATGATACACAATAATATATACAGTAAATTGGTTAAATTCGCAAACACCAAAGTGCGTGTATGTGTCTTTGTAATGTATAAGTAGTACAACTGCAATTTTGCTTCATTAATATAAAATGGAGAGGTATGGTTTTGTTAATGAAAAACTGTGTTTGGAATATTTGTCTTTGCATCCATTAGTGATATTTTTTAAATAGCTAGGACTTTCAGAAACTGAATATTCATTAAAATGTCTTCTTGCTCATTCATAGGTAACCCAGGAGATTTCTGATCAAAGTAGGGTGTTCCGATTGCTTGGATCTGACAGGTACAAGACATCCTGGAATATTTACGTTATTTTTAGCAAACATTATATGAATAGATGTCATGATGCCCTCTGACACAAAACATAAAATTACATAAAATGTTATAAACTAACTTTAATGGCATATGAGTTTTCACAGGTCACAGAGCCTTGCACATGCTTTATGAATACACAAACAACTTGCAGTTTTTCTTCTTTGGTCGGACAGTACATACCAGATGAAGTGGCTCTGAAATTTTATGTAATTCATACATTACACAATGGAAAAAGATATGGTGTGTGTGATGCAATTAGAGGTGGACGATCTTCCCAAAAAATCATATTTTAGATATTCAATATGTTAGATATTATTTGTATCTTTATGGGTCTCCTTGTCATGGTGGGTGATTGTATATGTCCTTTCATTTCAGAGTGAACCAAAGCTATAAGTATACCAAAATACTATGTCGCTAAGCAGCAGTAATTTCAACTGATGGAAATATAAACTAATATTTCATATATGGGATACTTAGTTGCAACAAGTACATAGAAATAGATGGCTGTTGTGAACATTTAAAATGAAAGCAAAGAAAACATAATTTTTTTTCCCAGTCAGTGAAATTAACACCAGCTCTTGCTAAACAATAAAGCCACCCCTGTAGTTTAATGTAAATATAGAAAATATTTTGATAAAAAATGGCTTGATAAACAGATCTTGTCTATATGTGTGTTCATGATAAATTGCACATTTTGCATGTTATCTGATGCTGGCCATTTAAAGATGTTTTCCACATTATTCTTTAATGGGGCAAATTGGGAATTAAGGATCCATTCTCTATATCTATTGTGACTATTCTTTCTGCTCTTACAGGGTGGTGGTCCTGGAAAGTCGGCCAACAGAAAACCCCACAGCTCTGAGCAACCTTTATATACTTGCTGGCCATGAAAACAGCTATTAGTAGCTTCCTGCTTCCACTAAGAAGATTGTTGGTGGTGGCAGCAGAACATGGGGCCTTCATTTTGCTAGGAGATGCCGAGTAAAACAGTGTTTTACATAGATGTTCTGTAAACACATACATGTGCCCCTTTTCATTCGTGTACATAGGGCAGCCTTTGACTACAGGGTGACAGGTGTGATGTGTCAGTTCTGAGGCAGCTTTAGGTAGTTTGTGGGTCATTGTGAGAATTTAACCAAATAACCAATTCCCACACAACTCTATACATTTAAAAATAAGCCCATGCTGGAATAAATGGTAAGTAAAATATATAAACAGGTTTGCATATGTGCCATATATTCTATGCTGAAGTGAGATTCGCATTTGAAAAATGCGGCTTAGAAAAACAGTACATCCAACGATGTTAATCTGAATTAGAAACTAAAAAAAATGAAATATTAATTTCATAATACATGGTTCAACTGGCTAATGTAAATTATTTATTGAATTACAAGTGTATTTACTTTAACAGTGTTAACCAGTGACAGAGTTTTGGGAGACAGATGACACGGCTTCTCTGGGATTTAAATACTTAAAAGTTTCCCGAGCAGCTTTGCGTTATGTACGGCTTTTGTAATATAGAACTGCTTCACTCTTCTTGATTGTTTTTACTTTGAGTATTTGAATATAGTATAAATTAAAATTGTACTGCCTTGTTACATTTGCTCAGTGTGCATTATATAGGCAGCTTTGTAGATTTTTGTGATATAAAGCTTGGTCCTCATATCTGCATTTTCCTTCAATAACTAATTCTGTACTACATTAATTCAATTTTATGATACCTGTTATGTTTTACGAATATATACAAAACCATAATATAGGACAAGTTACAGACTAATGCTGTAAATATACTGTTCAAAAAAGTGAACATTTTGGAAACATATCAGATCTCATTGGGGGGGGGGGAATCCTACTGGGTAATGTGTTAGGAATTAAAGGATGTCACATAGTTTGATGGAAATGAAAAATATCAACCTACAGAGGTTTGAATTCAAAGACACCCTTGAAAATCAAAGTGAAAAATTGATGTGACAGGCTATTAAATTTTGCCAAAATTTCATTGCAGCAACTCAAAATCATACTCAGTAGTTTGTATGGCCCCCCAAGTGCTTGTATGCATGCCTGACAACGTCGGGGCCCACCCCTAATGAGACGACGGATGGTGGATGGTGTCCTGCCAGATCTGGACCAGGGCATCACTGAGCTCCTGGACTGTCTGAGGTGCAACCTAGTGGCTCGGATGGACCAAAACATAATGTCCCAGAGGTGTTCTATTGGATTTAGGTCAGGCGAGCGTGGGGGCCTGCCAATGGTATCAATTCCTTCATCCTCCAGGAGCTGCCTGCTTACTCTCGCCACATGAGGCTGGGCATTCTCGTGCACCAGGAGGAACCAAGACCCACTGCACCAGTGTAGGGTCTGACAATGCGTCCAAGGAAAGAAAGTGGTGTTGATCTACTCATCCATCCCTTTGCAAACCCTCCACAACCTGTACAGGATAAGCATCCAGATTGGCTGAAAATATTACAAAAACTGTCATAAACCCAAATACCGTATTCTTACTAGAAGTTTACAAAGTTTAATCATGGATCAAGTTTTTCTTATTTACAAAAAAAATTCTGTCAGAATAATAAGCCTGTTTTCTTAGGTTTTGTGTTTCCAGCAATTATCTGCTCTATCAGTAGCAGCATATTGGGAAAATTATGAATATTGCCTTGTGAAACCAAACATTTTAACTGAATTGTATTGGAATTTCAGGTTTTCATCTGAGGAATTCCTTTACAAAGACACTATGATTATGTGTATTAGAGTAAATAAAAATGGTCTGTGAGAATGGCTAGGAAACGTACGGTCTACAGGCCTACAGCGTTACACAGCACGGCACCTTTGTTCTTAGTAAACTGTTTAAAGTTTACTCAGTGCACATTGTAACTCAAAAACCTGCTCACACCATGGCTATCCACAAAATAAGTTCTCAAACCAAGACTGAAATGATAAATTCAAGTAAATTCAAATCACTCATATTTTCAACACATGCTTGTTTTTATAGACAGCTTTGAAACTAGAGTGAAGTCTTTTTACCCTTACACTGCTAAAAAGCAATATAATACTGACAAAAAGTGAGATTTTCTTGACTGCTGTCATTTGTTCCGTCCTTTCCCAAATTATTGATTTAATACCATATCCTTAAGTGAATTACATAGTCTACATTTTCTTTTACTTTCATATACTTCAGGAAAGTGTTTCAGCTTAAAAACTGATTACACTGAAAGATCACACCAGTTCCTCCGTAATAGTCAACTTGGGAAGGGCTGTGTGCAGTGTCCTTATGGTCTTCTCCTCCTTCACCTCTGGGAGGTCCTTGAGAAACAGGTGCTCCAGGTTTCTACAGCAAACCACACAAACAACTAGTCCTACTCATTTCAGCTAAGTAGTGGTTGCAGAGATTTTTAATATAATTTACAATTGTCTGCAAAGATTCTCAGTCAATAATTAACAATTTTCAATAGTGGTGCACCAATCAATCAATGTTTCACTGCAATGTTAAGTTCTCTCTCGGAACCACATTTAAGGAGGTTGGCTAAAGAGCATCAAAGTCTCAGGAGATGTAGCCCTGGGACTGCAGCCAAGCATGCATAATCTTGACTTTCCACCTCAGATAGTTCTCTGGTTTTTTTCCTTTTCTCTATGCTCACTGTTGTACATATAATGGCTTAGAACAGGAAAGTGTCCTTTTCCCTAATCAGAAATTTATACTGCAGGAATTGCAGATAAATACCATCTAAGTAAATTAGAATCACCTGCTTAACATCTAAGGCCCGCTAGAAGGAGCCAAGAACACAGTTGGGGCCATTTTAGAATTTCACATGCAATTTATAAATTACTACTATTTTGTTTGTCCCACTACAAATCCCAACAAAAAAATGTACCAATCAGTTTTAACAGTTTATTGGAAAGTAATTATTTGTGAACAGATGCCAAAATTTTGGGTCACAACTCTATCTAGAAACTACTACATTTCACAGATTTCACATACCTGAGTTTGTGCAGGGCAATGATGCCTCTGTCAGTCACATTGCCACAGGAGATGAGCTCCATTTTACGTAGACTGCACTGTAGGTTTTCGATATTGCTCAGTCTCTCTAAACAAGTATCTTCTATATAAACACACTTGTTAAACCGTATCTCCTCTAAGCATTTCAGACCATCTAAAAGGGAAAAAAGGAAAAAATAATTCCTCATATCCATCTTGAAGCAACAGTGAAATATTTCCAGCATTTTATTTTCTATTTTTTGATCATACTGGTGACAGACTGCAAAGTGGTTTCTTACACCATCCATGAATCTATACTTGACCTTCTAAATCTGTTACTGATTATATCTTGTGAAATGGTAAACACCAGTTTGCAATAAAAATCATTCGTTTTTGATAAAGAAAAAAAACTGTAGTATGATATGGTTTCATTGCAGGTATCTTTATAAGATGATATACACACAAACTGATTAAATGTTCTTTTCATTAAAATGCCATGAATTGCCACCTCATCGTTGTGGAGGAGTTGTGTGACTCTGTGATCCTATGACCTATGCCGTCGGCCCCCCGCAAGGGTCTCCCAAGGGAAATTTGTCCTAGGTGAGTGGCCAAACAGACAGCAAGGACAAGTTACAGCAATGTGACCCTGCCCAGGGGTGCGCTTTCCAAAGCTCTCATTGGCAAACTACATGGCTTGACACATTCACGTTGCATGGTTCCAACTATGTGTGGTGCTATCATGGTTTTGGGAAACGCACCCAGATTTGGGAGACCAGGGCCCCATCCTGGAGTGAGGCCTCGGGGGGGCTCAAAGGTGAGTATTCATTGGCTGGGTCTCTACCCATAGAGCCCAGCGGGGCGCATAACCCGAAGCAATATCATGGGTCTGGCCTTCTGTGGGCCCACCAATGGCAGGAGGG
>JAODUD010000026.1:5940750-5960007 GCA_026784285.1 Stomatorhinus walkeri | reverse complement strand
GCGCGGGGGGTTGTACCAGGTCAGCAGGTCACTAAGGTATTCTGGTGCAAGGCCATTTAGAGCTTTATAGGTTAATAGAAGTATTTTATAGTCAATCCGAGACCTAACTGGTAGCCAATGAAGGGAGGATAGGACAAAACCATATACCTTTCATATACCTTAAAGATTTGTTTTGCTGATCGAGGATAAAATCAAGTTCATTCTTAATGTATTGATGCCAGAGGTAAGTGATGAATTCATTTTGAATGCACTTAAGTTGCTGAGCTTATTATTCGGTAGATGAGTCATGAGTTTTATTCCAGTGCACCATCTATGGCCTTTCTGCGCTTCATAATATTGATTTTAAGAAGGCAGAGGAAATGTTCCTTGCAGTCTCTGTTAGATGAAAGCTATGTACTCGTATTTAATCTTGATAGTTTTATTTTTAATTATTCCGTAAAAATTAAGCAATTTTTCTTCTTTTCAGTGAGAAAGATGTCTTCAACGAATCAGCTGAGAACTGCATGAAAAGGAAAGGCGTTTTGGTTGTAAGAATTGTACTTACTATGTCTAAATTTGTTTGTTTGATCAGAAGACATCTTTAATTAGTGTGCTTCTTGTTTTTCTCTCTTCCTTTTTATCCTCCCCTCTCTTTTTATTGCTCTTGTAGTACTACAATGTGTATATGTGCATTTTTATTTCATGTAGTATTTATACATTTTATTGATTTGACATATGTCATTGTCTTAAAAAGTTTGTTTTAACTTCAAATCTGTCATCTGAATTTTGCATCATAACAACCTACATATTAGTACATATAACCTACATTATAGTATTAAAATATTAACAGATTAATAATGAATATATGTAGTGGGTTCATAAAGAAGTTTAAAGGAAACATTTTATCAACAATATGCAATCATAATTGTTTATATTAATAACCCCCCCCATACATTTGTATTTATTACCAAACACGTAAAAATAATAACATTTGCAAGATTGTGGTCATGTTGGTCTGATAAAAAATCTTCTAAAAAGAAACTTCTAAAAAGAAAGATATTTGGTGTGTTTCCAAAAAACGTTGTTTCTTGGTGTTACAAAGACTCTGAAGGTATGTCTTAGCTAAGTTGTTCCTTTAACAAAGTGCATTCTCCAAACAGTGTTTTATAACAGACATACATTACTCGAGATGCCATTATCCCCATCATGCAGTGACTGTTGGACTGAGTTATGAAAGTTGTGTATAAATTAACTAAAAATGTGTTTTCATAATGGAAAAAAATTCAATGTTAAGTGTAATTATGAAAACTTAAAAAGAACACTCATTGCACAGTTAGTTAAATTCATTTGATTGTACGGTGTGCACCCTAGGACATATGTGTACACTGAACAGTGTTAAAGATGTGTACCCAACCTAAATTTTGCATCGGTACTTGAGCCAGGATGCACAGATTCTAATATTGCACTTCATCCCACTAAAGCACCAGACAATACGGCTGATTTGGCAAAATTAAATTGCCATACACGATTTCATGGTACCTTGAATGAATTTTCAATATTCGTTGATTTAATAGCAGTCCCACATTATAGATATAATTCATTTCCTTCTGGTACATTTGTCATAAAGGCAAAAATGATATATGTATGTAGGTACAAACACGACATAAAGACCCAATTGCACAAGAGCTAAAATTTAAGTAACGCTACGGAGAGCCGACGTTTTGCCGAAGGACCAATATTTTCTCAAACTCTACAAATTATACATGTAGTAATAATAATAGACACAATTCATTACTGCTTTTTAAAAGATTACATTACAGTATGTTTTGCACACACGTTAAAACTGTCTAACAATAGCAACATATATGGTAAAAACAATGCTCTGTGAAAAGCACAGAACTACATGTAAAGGAAAGACGGGAATATTTTTCTTCCGAAATTCATTGTAACCTCCGTAAACACTACAATAAGAAGTTAATTTGTATATTTTGTAGAAATACATGTTTTTACTTTAATAAGTCCACTGTTTTCTTGTCCAAAATATAAAATAAAATGGAATGACGAGAATATTTTATCGAGATAAGGTTGCGTATATATTTTGAGGACGGACTACCTGTAAAACTCCACTTCTAATCATTTTAAGGAGGGATATCCTGTAAAAGTCCACTTCCGGTTAAACTCCACTTCCGGTTAAACTCCACTTCCCATAATCCTCCACGTTCCACAGCAGCTGCAGCCACACTCTCTTGGGCTAATCAGGCAGCATAGTAAAATTTAGTATGGTGTGCACATGCGGGAAAATAGGTCTCACATCTGCGCGTGTGCACTGCAAAACAAGGAGGAGCAGCTCTCCGTGTTCTTGTTATTTGAGTGTGAAAGGTCATGTTGGCTACTGGGTAGTAATTTAGCAAATAGTTTGCTGTACATTCCAAATTCCGAGTCGTTCACGAACGATCAAAAGGCCTTTTTTTTTACAACGATAATGATGTCTACTCTAATAAATACCTTTTCAAACTGTTCATTGATTTTCAGGAAAACCACTAGTAAGTTCTCAAAATGCATTCGCGTGAGGTATCAGCACAGGTAAGGCAAGTGGGGTTTTAATTGTAAAACTACGTTCGGTATGATGTATAAACTTGGGCACATGTACTAGTGGTTGCAGTTGTGATGAGGAATTATTTTGCCTGCGTCATAAATCGATTCTGTAAAAATATGATTTGTGTTAAAAGTTGTGGGATTCCGTCAAGAAGTGTTATGGCGTTTATATGGTCATATGGTCTCCATTAAAGTCGTGCCATAAACAGGTTTATTGCAAATACTTATTAGGGTTATTCCAACTTAATTGAAAAATGGCCTTTACATCACCATTTTTGATTGAAAGCTCATAAAGAGTTCTTTTAGTGGTATGCCTGGACTATACCTCACAAGATAAAGGAGATTTCCAAAGAAGTTTTCCCAAACTTTTTACAGTCTTCAGGCTACACTTCAGGTTATTTTTTATTAAATTAGTGGATCAAATGGGAGATTAGTGTATGGTGTGATTTGTTTTTTTTTTTTCTTGCAGCCGTACAACTTATACACCCTTTTGAATAACAGTGTGTTTTTTATTGATTGAAAGCAGGTAAAGAGTACATTCTTCACAATTTAATGAAGAAACTACCCTTCCCTAGCATGTGTTTTTGAGACAAAAATACTATTTAAAAAAGTTTGTACACTTTCGGAGTCCTTGTCTCATGAAGGGGACTGAGTAGCAGGTCAGTGTTTTGTAGATAAGTATTCAAAATACATTTCTACTTCCTTATATCAAACAAACGATCACCAAGCCCTTCACCTTTTGTGATAACCAAAAGTAGTAAAACATGCAGTTTGCAAGATAGCTTTGAACAAAGAACCTTATATTTATGCAGTTGAGTTTAACCATACCTACTGAGTTTTATATAAAGCTATAGCTGAACCATGTCACTACAATAGTTAGAAAAAGTTACAGTTTATAAAAGCGCTATTTTTTGGGTATAAAAAAGGTGCTGTATCTCAATGTAAAAAATAACATTTCTGAGGTGTAGAAAGGAATGTGTAATTCACATGATAAATTTACTCAATCAAAATGGTGATGCAATGGAAATTTGTTGAATTAAAAAGGGAATGGCCTATTAATGTTATGAGTCGATTTTGTAGTAGAAGTCAACCAGTTCGTTTACGACAATGCTGCTTAATAGTTAGTTAAATAAATTTGAGGGATTGTATGCTTATGATTGTGAACTAGATTAAACTGATTATTAAACAAACTAAATGATCTTGAAAAGGAGAAATAATCCAAATTTTTAACATAGCTAAGGCTGTTTCCATTTGACGAAATACAAATGTTTTGGTGAATCTTTAACCCCCTGCACTATAATGTCTGAACAGTATGATGGTATGAAAAACTCTGATCTTAGTCTAGTTTACTTGAGATTAAGAATTGTATGTGCATAACATACGATTTTGGGAAAATTTTTAAAGTTTAACTATTTATTTTATTATGAAAATAAAAATTTACATTGAAGATTTTTGTTTCTATATGCTGTCAATTATGGTTCTTGAAAATCAGAATCGGCAGGTTGTGCTTGCAAAAAAAAATCTGAATCAGCATACAAAATTTCAATCACCGCATCTCATTTAAATATCAATATAAATTACATTTAAATATCATTAATATTAATTATTATTAATTTTCTTCCCATTTGCTTTGCACCACCTGACTGACATTTTTGTACTTTGAGATGAAAAACTGTGGACGCTGTTTATTATTTGATTGTATTGAAAATATATTCATATTAAAGAGGTTTAATTAATACAATAATGTTGTGCATGATCTGTATTTATTAAGTGATTAAAAAATGGCCAGATGTTGTTCACCTTAAAGCAAATTATTCTCAAGTAGACAATGTTGCTGTTTGGGTGTTGTGAGCACAGTAGGTCCTAATGACAGTGTATTTGTGTTGCAGTTTCTACGATTTGGCAGTCATAGGTGGTGGAATTGTTGGCCTGGCAGCAGCAAGGGAGCTTATCCTGAGACATCCTACACTAAGCTTTGTACTGCTGGAAAAGGAAAAAGAACTTGGTATGACGGGGTACCTTTGGGCGTTACAGAAAAGAATTAATTTGCATAAGAGTATCAGATATCTATGTATATAAGCCAGCAGTTTGCCAATACACAGAAATGCCTGTTTTTAAAGTAAATGAAAACACAGTGCAGCAATATAAAATTTAATTTTACTTAAATAGCATATTTCCACAACGTTACATTGTCAGCAAGTTTTATGTTATCCGTACCTAAAGCCCCCCAGTTAGTAATTCAAGATGCAGAATTTTCATGAATGATAAAACTTGCCTAGTAAATCTTGTGTCCATCTGCTGTGAGCACTGTATCTGAAATAGTATTTTGGTAATATTCAAATACCCCATTAATGAAGTCCAGATTTATTGATCCCCAGGAAAGATTGGCAGCAAGGTGCACTTATTTGCAATTACTTTCTATGAGCAAAAAAATAGTTTTAGTTTACAACATTGTCAAGATGACAGACTGTGCCTGGGATTTAATGATATCAGTGAAGATGATCAAAAGGAAACATGACAGTTTTCGTGTAAGCATTGGGTATGACGTTAAACTGCATCTAGCCCTGCAAGCTGGAAAATTTGTGGGGTTTGGTGGTGGGATTGGCTCTCCAACCACCATAAAATGTTTCACAAGAACTCTATGGCAGTAGACTGGACTCTCTTCTGCCCTCCACCAGAGTAGCTCTACTGTAGCTACTAATGGTACACACTCTGAAGGGACAAGGGAATAATGGTACACACTCTGAAGGGACAAGGGAATAATGGTACACACTCTGAAGGGACAAGGGAATATGGTACACACTCTGAAGGGACAAGGGAACCCCTCAGTTGAAACCGGTGGAGAGCCAATACAGTGAGGCCTGTTGGGGATCAGAACTGGTGTGGTGCTGAACTGGAGTAGCTGTTGCTGTGACTGTGGTGTATGAAGTCATTCCTTTCAATGAGCATATTATGATCCTCAAATAAGGCACACTCTGCGTGTGTCTTCTGTTTCTGTATATGATCTGACTGTGGTCAGTGATATCCCAGTGAGGGAAATTTTATTTGCATCATTGCTCATTGGGTGATGGGTGTCCGCTAGAGGTCGAATAGCTGATGCTGATGCCAATATGTAGGAGTCAGGGTTAACCGATGGCGGATATATGCTACCATTTTTTTTCTTGGCCGGTAATTGGACATTTTCCCCTCTATTTGCATGGTAAAATATCACACTAATAACAAACAATACACAAAATTTCTCAACTTAACATTTATAGAATACTGACTAAATTTATATAACAAAAACATAATATAACTTGTACACAACAACAAACTTGGCTTGCTGAAATGCTGCCTACAGGATTAGATTTTTCAGCCATCAGACGGCAATTACGAAAACAGAAGAAAAATGCAAGGTTAGCATTTTTATTGTAGTGCCATCTTCAATTCATTCTACAATGCCAGTATTCCATGCACATTAAAACAGTTACACTCTAATACATTTTGAAAGAAAAAAAAACACTAGTAGCTAAGTGCATCATGGTATGATGAGTAGTGTACAAGGCCCAAAACCTTTTAGTAACATGTTAGCCGACAGATAGCTTACAAGCCAAACTCACAATCAGAATCTAGAGATCACAGAAAATATCTTTTATGTATTACACAGCCTTGTATGCAAGGACAATTTAAGCCCCTAGTTACTGTAATGTTGTCGATAGATAAGCCAGTATAAAGAATAGACATGTTTCATGAGGAAACTAACTGCGCAAAGTCGCGCACTTTTTATCTAGACGTCTGACAAATTGTTCAAATCTCCGCTCTCAAATGCAAACAAGTTGCAGAGAAGGATCATCGTCAGAATCAGCTGAAGTGAATGGACACCACGCTTTCGGACAAACAGTTTTCTCCACCACATGCAACTCTCACATGCTGCAGTGTTTGCGAGAGCTGCCTGCTCCGCCCCACACACGGGGTGAATCTCAAAAACAGGACTGATAACATCAAGCTGATATGGTAATAATTAAAATTTTAACAATTAAAATGATTTTTAATGATTAAAAAAGTCTGTGATTATCATTACGCCAGTTCACAACAACGTAATTCGCGTTCTCTTTCAAAAGTGGTCGCGTTTTCTTTTATTTCATAGCAAACCAGTTAAATAAATAGGTATTTGAAACATCACAATTTAACACATTTTCTTTTTCTCCCAGGACTCTTCCAAAACTTCTGGCTGCACAAGGCAGCATGGGTCATGTGTTCCACAGTAACACTGGGCTGCCTGCAGACTTGCCTGTCTCTAAATGACAGAAATTCCTGGATGTCATGGCTAGCCTGTATACCAGATCTGTGAGTGCTGTGCAGAGTGGTGGCAGAACCTCTGTGTTCTTCCTATTGGATTCTGGAGTTTGGCAGGAGTGTTGCTCCTACTCTGTTCAATTCTTTTCTTTTTCCCAAGCGAGCTTGATGGGCCGAATGGCCTCCTCTCGTTTGTATAGTTCTTATGTTCTTATGTTCTTGCATGGACTAGGTGTTGGGCAGGGTGATAGGGCCCTGCAACTTTCTGGAATCAGTTGGTGAGAAAAGATTTACTGACCTTGACTTTGCTGATGATGCTGTGTTCTTTGCGGACTCAATGGAGGCTCTTTATGGGGTTCTTGAGAGACTGAGTGAGGAATCTGAGTGCCTGGGTTTGTAAATAACCTGAATCAAAACTAAGATCCAGGTCTTTAGTGACACAGCCATCTGCCGTGTGTCTTTTTGAGTGATTCACTTATCTTGGCAGTGACATACATATATCTGGTGGTTCTTCACTGGAATGAGATGTGTGATACTCCTGATATCTTTGTAAGAGGATGAAGGTCTGGGTCTTTAGAGTCCTGGTGCTCTCGTTCTTGCTGTATGACTGTGAGACATGGACGCTATCAAGTGACCTGAGACAAAGTTTTTTGGTGCTTTGTCTCTTCATTGAATCCATGGATAACACTGGTTTGACTGTGTTGAATGAGCGGTTGGTCAGGAAGTCGAGAATGAGGCACATTACCTACATTGGGAAAGCGTTTCAGATACAGTACTACAACCATGTGGTGCATCTAAGGGTGACCCAGCTTGCAGGCATTGCTGGGGACCCGAGCAGTTTGACTAGGCCAAGGAGACGCCCTTATAACACCTGGCTGTGACAGATAGATAGGCACTTCCAGAGGGTGAGACTGGACCATGTGTTGGCCTTGGGGGGTTGCCAACTGTAATCCTGAGTTGTTTCGCTGTGTGATGGACATGGCACCATGCTGTACCAGTGCATGCTCCCCAACCTGTCCTGTCCTGAAAACACAAAACCAAAATTGGCATCATCTTATAGAAAGGTTACATGAAATAAGTTCTCATATCAGGGTATATAGAAACACGACTTGAGGATTTGAGAAAAACTTATTTGTTTTTGCATCATCTCTTTTTGAACTGTAAGAAAATTGCCTGTACTTTGATAAACATTTTTCCTTTTCACTAGCTCTACACCAGAGTGGACACAACAGTGGAGTAATCCATAGTGGTATTTACTATACCCCGGGTTCCCTGAAGGCCAAACTGTGTGTGCGGGGTGCCACACTTGCTTATGAATACTGTGAAAAGAAGGACATCCCCTATAAAAGGTGTGGCAAGGTGAGGTGCAAATCTGGTTCAGAAAGAATCATCTTGACACATTTGAAACAAAATAAGCCAATTGTATCCTGCACTGATAAGCTACACTTTTATTGACATTAATTACATCAGTTTGTTACATCAATTGGAATGTTTATTAATTGTGGTAAATGGTAGTGAAGCTGAATGCCCACACAACTAAACATATACTGTCATAGTCCATTGGGTTGTCTGTTTTTATGTACCGGTGGATGGATAAGACTGGTAGAATTTAGTGTGTGGATTTATTTTTTATGATAATTGGGTTTCATGAATTCATGTTTCCAGCTGATTGTAGCAGTAGAAAGGGAAGAGATTCCAAGACTAAAGGCCCTCTATGAGCGTGGCCAAAGCAACAATGTGCGAGACCTCTGCATAATTGATGCTAAAGGAATTAGGGAACGAGAACCCTACTGCAGGGTGAGAGAGAACCTCAAATTTGTTCGAAGCTTTTTATTAAAATCTAAATCTAGTATGTGGGACTGATGTAACTAGTTTTTTTCTTAGGGACTAATGGCTATTGATTCACCCTACACTGGCATTGTGGATTGGCATCTGGTGTCTCTTACCTATGGAAGAGATTTCCAAGCAGCAGGTGGTACTGTAATTACACAATTTGAGGCTGCTGCAATTTCGTCTGTGCCTGAGAGCCCAGCTGGCGATATCAGTGGTAAAAGATGTGACTAATCTCTTCTGGCTTTTTAAAATTCTTGTATTTGTCCTTTTCCTCGCTTAAGTTCTGAACTTGTATGTTTGTTCTTGTGAACTAAATATTATTTTCCACTTATTTTTAGGTATTAAATTTCCTATATCAGTTAAAAGTTTAAAGGTAAGTCTTGGTTCCTCTTACATTTATTTTGAAGGACTCCGAGTTTGGCATCAAGTTTTAACACTATTGTAATTTATATTGACTTTCTGGGTTGTCCTAGGGGGATGAAGTACAGTGTCGTTATGTATTGACCTGTGGGGGTCTTTACTCTGATCGTCTGTCTGAAATCTCTGGCTGCAGTCCTGAGCCTCGCATCGTCCCATTCAGAGGAGACTATCTGGTCCTGAAACCAGAGAAACATTACCTTGTCAGAGGCAACATTTACCCTGTCAGTGACCTAACCGCCATTAGATTTAAATCTTTTCTAAAAATGGGGAAAAATTTGGGGAAGTATTTGTGTGATACTGTATGTCCTCATGAATTTTTCAGGTACCTGATCCTCGTTTCCCTTTTCTTGGGGTTCATTTCACCCCTCGAATGGATGGCAGCGTGTGGCTTGGACCCAATGCTGTTTTAGCCTTCAAACGCGAGGGCTATAGGACCTTTGACTTTGATCTCTGGGATTCAGTAGATGCTCTGTCTTACAGGTACTCACATTTATGTTGTTTAGACGCGTACAGTAAAAACTAGGATTGCGAGCATATTGCATTCTGGAAACGTGCTCGTAATCCAAAGCACTTGTATATAATGGTGGATTTTCCCATTAGAAATAATGGAAACTCAGATGATTCGTTCCACAACCCATATTTATATAAAAATGATTAATACAAAATATAAAGTAAAAATACAAAACAAATTAACCTGCACTTTACCTTTGAAAAGAATCATTGATATTGTGAGGGAGAGGAGAGAGAGAAGAGGAGGGTTATTTTGTAGGACGACTTTCACTATAACAATCACTATCTGTTGGCTCACTGGAATCGATTACCCACAATCCCACTGTGTGTGTGTGTGAGAGAGAGAGAGAGAGAGAGAGAGAGAGAGAGAGAGAGAGAATACTTATTGCGAGACATCGCTAGTTTATCAAGTTAAAATTTAATTTTTGCTAGTCTTGCAAAACACTCGCAAACCAATTTACTCACAATCCGAGGTTTGAATATACTTTTCAATATGTAAAATGTAAGAAACTCTTGGCTCATGTCAGATAAAACACAGGTTTGTAACAGAACACTCTGTGACCTTGCATCTAAACGCTGTTTTCCACTGCACCATGTACCAAACTTTAAAAACTGGTACTGCTCTTTCCATTGATTGTCCAGTACCAGTACCGACGTACAAGATCAGCTGGGGTACTCATTTGGAACTTTGATTGGTAACGAAAATAATCTGCCTTTAAAGCACAAAATACAACCGCTATCTTGAAAAAGTATAGTTATGAACTGAAAATACAACAATGTTTGTTTTTTTTTTTTTTTTTATATAATGGATATTTGGACAAACAAAGAGACTCAAGTTTGAATTGCAGTCTGGTCAGAAAAACGGATTTGACGAGATGTGGATGCCATGACAAGAAATTAATAGTATTTTCTATAATATATTAGGGCTGCACAATACTGTTAAAAAAATCAGATATCTGAAATTTTGCTTTAACAATCCTCAACAGTATGATGGTATGTAAAAGACTGATCTCAACCTAGCTATTGCGGTCCTTGCCATTTGAGAACTGCCTGTGTATAACATCTGATTTAGATATTAATATGGCTCATGGCCTAGCCCTGTATCTATTTTTGAATTCAGTACAAAAGTCCCCCTTCACGTGTTGTGATGATGTCATTCTGTAGCCGGTAGTGGAAAACTAACACGAGACGTGTTGGTGACTTACCTGCGTGAAGTTGGCCCTCCATTTGTTTCAGATTTCAGCCAAACTGGTCTCAGTCGTATGTGTCGCGTGTGCGCCAGATTGTGCAGTTAAAAATTTTTGTTTGTGTTGTTTTGGTTTCTGGCATATAAATGTTTGTTTACATGGTGATGTCATCAGCGTGAAGTTGGGCCCCCCATTTGCGTCTGATTATCACCAAACTGATCGCAGTCGTATGTACTGTTTGTGCTGGTTTGTGCCATTAAAACCGTCCTTTGTGCTGCTTTAGTTTCTGAGATATTAATGTTGTTTATATGGTCACATGACACCACTTTTATTTGGAATTGGTGTATGCAACACATATTTCGGGTTCATAAAATTTGTCACCAACCCATCCAGTTCAGTAACTTTCGCTATTCCAAAAGTGCACTATTATAGAACTACAAAGGTGCAATTCCATGCTGTAATCTGGCTCTGGTATTCTGACGAGTTGAGCTACCTTTCGAGATGTACTAACGACCCTTTTTGCGCATGTGCTGTTCCATCATTTGGGGGTTAGGGTTAGGTTTTAAGTGTTTGGATTTGGGTTAGGGTAAGGGTTTTGGGGGGTTTAGGATTAGGATAAGAGGGTTAGGGCTATCGATTAGCACCACGGTAGCCTAACTTGACAAAGTAGCTCAACTCGACAGAACACCGGAGCTTCCTGCCATGTTCCAATGTTCTAAAGCATCATAGAGTGGGCATGCTCAGATGGTTAAAGGCGTGTTCACTCCAAATTCCAGCTGACCAATAGATGTGTAAGCTGCTAAGTCCCACCCACCCGTTAAAACAGTGCCAAAAGTCAGAAGCAAAAAAGCATTCCAAAAGTAAAGAAACGTTCCAGAAGCAAAACAAATTGGAGAAGGAAAAAAATGATTTTATTCGACTCTTTTGATATTTGGAAAACATATTTTCATTCTGATAATGATTTGCTTGCGGTTTTCAACTTGCGGGGCTAACTAAGTCTATGTGCAGCTTTGTCGCGGAGTCATCAAACGCTCCACCTTCTGTTAACATGAGAAACATGAGCTTGAGCACTATACAGCGATCACGTAAAGGCATAAACTAGGAGGTATAACTCAGAAAAATGACAGTACAGACAACTTTTAAACGGCACAAACTAGTGTGACTGGTTTGGAGGCAAATGGGGGATAATTTAACAACGGAGTCACGTGACTTTGTAAATAAGCAATATCTTTGCACTGAAGCAGCACAAAGGACAGTTTTAACAGCACAAACCAGCACAAACAATTGCGATGAGTTTGGTCGAAATCAGACGCAAATGGGAGGGGGGGGCGACCTTACAAACATTAGTATCTCAAACTAAAGCAGCACAAAAGGACAATTTTAACAGCACAAACACAGCGGACATGATTGAGATGGGTTTGGTGGAAAGCAGACAGAATTGGGGGGCTAATAACTTCGCGGTGTCATGTGACCATAAACAACATTAACATCTCAGTAACTAAAGCAGCACAAAGGACAGTTTTAATGACACAAACACAGTACATACCATTGCGATCGGTTTGGTGGAAAACAAACACAAATGGGGCGCCAGCTTCACGCTGATGACGTCACAATGTAAACAAACATATCTCAGAAACAAATAGCACAAACAAAATTTTTAACAGCACAATCCGGCACAAACGTGGCATACGTGTGTCTGGTTGAAATCTGAAACATATGGGGGCCAACTTCATGCAGGTTCATAACTTAGTGCAGAGAGGAAGTGCCCTAAGACTTCACTCTAAGGCTGGAATAAACTCAAAATAGGGAACAGCTGTTTGAAAGGCTGATATCAAAAAGCTGCCACAGATGTACATTATCTGTCAAATTATTCTCTTTGTCATTATAATTTGTTGGAATGCTGAAATATATATGTTCCTTAATTTCATTTAGATGACAATTTCAACAGATAATTGTATTTTTTCCTTTTTTGTAAAAACCTGAGATACTGTATATACAGGCAAAAATAGATGTAACTAAAGATTAGTTGTATGTGATCTATTTATATTAGAAATGTAGGGAAAGTAAGACATTTGCTACTTCCTCTTATTGGAGCTTGTCTTCAAGATACTGGCTAACCAAATCTGTAATTTTGTTAAATGTCTGAATGGAGAAACAATTCACAGGAATGGTTTGCAAGTGTAATGAAATAGTTTTGCAATTAATTAATTATTAATAATTGCTATCATTCAACTGATTATGCATTTTAAAGTAAGAACTGCTTTTTTCTTTTTTAAATTTAAATCTAAAACAGAGGTCTTCAGAAGCTTGTGATGAAGAATATCACGTACGGAATGGGGGAGATGTACAAGGGAATGTTTATCAATGCACAAGTCAAAATCTTACAGAAGTTCATTCCTGAACTTTCTCCCAATGATGTACTCAGGTAATAAATAGAATTTAGGAAATGTTATTTACTTTATTTTTCCTGCAAACTGGGTTTCAGCCTACATGATGTTCTAATAGCAAGAGATTCCATAATTAACTATTATTCTGCATCTGAAGATACTGTTGTGGCTTTTAGGGGTCCTGCAGGGGTGAGAGCTCAGGCCCTGGACCGCAATGGCAACCTAGTGGATGACTTTGTGTTTGACGCAGGCCTGGGTGAAGTGGGAAGCAGAGTTCTTCATGTGCGGAATGCACCCTCACCTGCTGCCACTTCTTCTCTGGCCATCGCTGAGATGATTGCTGATGAGGTTGAGAGACGATTCATTCTATAGTATTTCGGGTTTCCAGTACTTGCTTATTTTGTAATGAGAGGACTGTCAAATGAACAACTTCTGACGATTCCTAAGTGGGAATCAAATTATGTAAAGTTCTTAAATAAATGATTAAATGTGAAATAATTGGATAAATGTAAAGTATATGTAGTTGTAAATGATTTTGAGATCGCTGGCTGTACAATTCAGAATGTCTTCAGAATATATGTATATTTTTTTTTGAGTGGATCTTCACACCTTTTGGAACATTGTTGGTTCAGTGGGCTTAAGAAGTTTATATTCCATTTATATTAATTTAATATCTCTGGAACTATTGGTTAGGAATCATTTGTCAATGTTTTCATAAGAATAAATACTGTTCTCCGGTTAATGTGTATTTGGGGTTTATAATATTTTCGTTTTTACATAAAACGTAATTGAATACTATTCAACCTAACTGGTTTGTATAATTGTATGAAATACTTTATGTAATGTACTGTTTCATTTGAGATACTAGAATGTCAATTACATTAACACTATGTAAAAATGACAAAAGATAATTGTTTATTATGTAGGTTATGGTGTGCGTTATGTACAGTTAAAGACCATAAAACATTTTCATGTTTCAAGGGTAGTCAAAGCTCTATGAAAAATAAGCTTTCTACTGTTCCTCTACACTGTAATAAAATGCCACAGGAATATGATCCCTGCAGGCTTCAAAGCTCTTTACAATCCATCATTCTCTTGTTCTGTCCTTATAAGTTTTGTGCTGTGCTTAACTGTTGACTTTGAGTTCCAGTTTGCCGTTCTCTGATACCTGGTTATTACCAGGTTGTTACAGCCAATATAGCTTATCGTACATTTTTCATATACAGTCATGCACCACATAATGGCTTTCCTCTTCTGGTGTAGTTTCTTCACTATAGGTATGCATATTGTATGTATGTATGTATACCGATGAGCCAAAGCATTATGACCACCCTTACGAGAAGATCATAAAATTGGTACATGTCAGTGTTTGAAACAGTAAGGCCTGTAGGGTGCTTACAGTCAGCTATGGGGAGTACCTATGGAGAATGATCCAAGAAGAGAGAAACTATGGACCACCGATGGAATGTTGGGCAGCCAGGACCAATCAATGTAGGATGTGAACGGAGGCTGTCGCCTCTGGTACAAACCATCAGAAAGGCTAATGGGGCACAAATGACAGATACTACTCACATGATCATTACCAAAGTTATGTCACAGTACAAAGTGCATGATGCCCTGTTGCTTATGGGGTTGCGTATAGCCGCAGTGCCTATGATAGCCTCTGTCCACCGTCATATGTTTCTGAATACAATGGTAGGTTTTGTCTCCTTTGTTTATGTTTTGTGTGGTTAGGGACTGTATTTTCACAGGTTTGTCAGGAGTAGTCGGACGGGTGTTTCAGTGAAATTGTGACTTAGAGCAGTTGCTTTGTGGGAATAAGATTCTTTTATGTGTCACATAATTGGTCAATAAATTGTGATTCTAATTCTGATTGCTGTTTAGACTGCATTCAGTGTGATGCATATACCAACTAGGTATAACGATTATTAGAAATCGGCTGAATTCTGAATTGCACTAAATGTGACCCAGGGGAGGTGGTAGGGATGTTCATTAGCTCCATTATCCCTCCACCCCCAAAATAAATGTACTATAATTAGTTTACATTGTGTGTTCTCATTTATATGTCCATCCATCCATCTATCTCATTTTTGTTCAGTTTTTTTTTTATTAAAAGGCCTTTTCATCATTATTATTGCTAAACTGTAGTGTTGATTTTGTTGTTCCGTAATCAAGAAAATGATATATACTGGGAATATTCAGGTCAAACAAAAAAGTAATACCCACAAATGTGGAGAGGAGGTTCCTGCACTTCAGATAAATACTGCAATGTTTCAATTTCAGAACTGCGGCAGAATTTCCATGTCAAAATCTCAATGAAAATTTAAACCTCACATGTAGACTGCGTTTCCTGGAAGCGCAAATTCAAGTACCAAACTTTGCATTTGTGTAAATATTCTGTTATCTAGCCAAATTATTAAAATAAACTGGTTTCCTTTCACCAAAATCTACCCCAGACAGCAGACGAGTGATGGGAATTTTTAGCAATGATGGGGTCTTTATAGTAAGTCAAAAAACTTCAAAGGTATACGGCTGCAGGAAACCATATGTGTACCCTTTAGAATTACAAGGTGTCCTGCATTAATTGATCATAAAATGTCATCTTCATCTAAATTACAGTAATGTACAAATACAATGTCTTCTAACTAATAACACGCATTATTGTTCTTCTGTGTATTTATATCTAAATATTTGATATTTACTGATTGTAATGTAGCAGTGGGTGAATTTTGAAAATCGCAGTTTGGCATAACTGTGGATTTTGACCAGTTGATGGGATACTCAGAAATTGATGAAAATATTTCTACGAGTGAAATTGTGTGAAATAGGGAGGATTGAGAGTTCTGAAGGAAAATTAATACATCATCTGCATAAAGAATGATCTTATGAAGCTCATTTTTAATTTGAATACCTTTAACTCTGTTTTGTCTTATAGCAGCTGCTAAGGGTTTAATAAAAATAGCGAAGAGAGAGGGGGAGAGTGGGCAGCCTTGTTTAGTGCAGCTCTGGAGAAGAAAGCTTGGTGAAGTTTGGTCATTTGTCCTAACTGATGCATTTGGAGAGCTGTATAGAATTTTAATCCAGTTAATGAAAGATGATCCAAACCCAAATTTATTTAGTGTTGCTAAAAGAAATTTCCAGTTTACCCTGTCGAACGCCTTTCCTGCATCTAAAGAGATAATTGTAGTTTCTAGTTTAGTGATAGTAGAATAATCCGTTAGGTTACTAAACCTGCATGTATTGGCTACCGAATGTATACCTTCTTTATAGAATTCAGCTGGAAAACTATCTGGTCACAGAGCCTTATTGTTGGCCATGTGCTGAAGGGCATCATGGAGTTCTGCCACTGAAATGGGCGCCTCTATTGTCCTTACCTGATCTTACTGTAATTTTGGAAGATTTATATAAAGTTTAAGTTTATTGTCATATGTACAAAGTACAGCGTACAGAGCACAATATAATTCTTACTTGAAAACCCCTCCCTCGCAGACAGAACATAAGACAAGATACACGGAAGACATGGAAGACAAAGTGGTGTAGCAGCAATAAATAATAAATAGGCTAAGTTGTATTGTGTGAATGTGCATAATGGTAAGTGTCAGTGCATAGTGTGAAGTAAGTTGCGTAGTAAGGGAACCACAGTTACTGTGTGTTGAATAGCCTGATGGCACTGGGGTAAAAACTGTTCCTGAATCGAGTTGTGCATGTGTAAATTGTCCTGAGTCTCTTGCCTGATGGCAGGAAAGTAAAAAGTGCCAGTGCAGGGTGGCTGGGGTCTTTCAGGATGCTCTTAGTTTTCCTGAGATAGCATGTGCTATAAATGTCCGTTATTGCAGGGAGTGGGGTGCCTATGACACTCTGAGCTGTTTTCACCACCCTCTGCAGAGCTTTCTTGTCCTGAGCAGTGCAGCTGCCATACCAAGACGCAACACTCCCTGTGAGGATGGACTCCACAGTGCACCTGTAAAAGCTGGTGAGGACAGAGGTGGACACCCCAGCCTTCTTTAGGCCTCTGTCAGCAGGTACTTGAGGTCCGGAGTGCAGTTACGTGAAATAATTTCCACGTTCGTGCACCACGAGTTGTTGACGAGGAAGCACACGCCACCCCCTCGTTTCTTCCCCGACATCTCTGTCCGATCAGCCCGATGGATTGTGAACCCCTCCGGTTGGACTGCGTGGTCTGGAATGCTCTCGGTCAGCCACGTCTCCATGAAGCAGAGGACACAGAAGCTCCTCAGCTCTCTGTGGAATAGAAGTCTTCCTCTGAGGTCGTCCAATTTGTTGTCCAAGGACTGGACGTTTGCTAGGAAAACGCTTGGCATTGGTGGTCGTAGTCCGCGGCGTTTCTGTCTGACTTGCACCTCAGTCCTTCGGCCCCGTCTCCGCTCACGTGTCCTCCGGGTGCCTCCAGCTGGGTCACGTCGGCTGATGTGCTCACGGCTGAGTAGCGAAGTCACCTTAGGGTCTAAAACAGCAGTTTTTCCATACTGCTCGCTAATCTTTAAGAGTGTTTGTCTGTCGTACTGGATTAGATATTATTAAGTGTGTAGATGTTTTGTTTGTCAGATGTTTCTATGGTGTACTGAAGTGCAATTACAAGCATTTCATAAGTTTCAAAGGCTTTTATTGACAATTACATTAAACTTATGCAAAGTGTCAATATTTGCAATATTGGCCCTTCTTCTTCGAGACCACTGGAATTCTCCTTGGCAGACTGTCAATCAACTTCTCGGCCAAATCCTGACTGATGACAGCTGATTCTTGCATAATCAATGCTTGGAGTTTGTCAGAATTTCTGGGTTTTTGATTGTTCACCTACCTCCCGAGGACTGAGTACAAGTTCTCAATGGGATTAAGGTCTGGGGAGTTTCCTGACCATGGACCCAAAATGTTGACATTTTGCTCCCTGAACCACTTGCCTTATGGCACTGTGCTCCATTATGCTTTAGAGACTGTTCATCACCAAACTGCTCTTGGACGGCTAGGAGAACTTGCCCTCGGCAGATGTTTTGTTACCATTCCTTATTCATGCCTAAGTTCATAGGTAATTGTGAGTGAGCCCACTCCCTTGGCTGAGTAACAACTCCACACATGAATGGTCTTAGAATGCTTTACTGTTGGCATAACACAGGACTGATGGTAGTGCTCACCATTTCTTCTCCAGACAATCTTTTTTCCAGATGCTCCAAACAGTCGGAAAGGGGATTTATCAGAGAAAATGTCTTTATCCCAGTCTTGAGCAGTCCAGTCCCTGTACCTTTTGCAGAATATCATTCTGCAGTATATGCAAATTGCCATCATAAAATTGAGGCAGCAGACTTTGTAAAAATGTATATTTGTGTCATTCTCAAAACATTTGTCCAAGGCTGCAGGTCAGTGCGCTGGATCCTTGTTTATTTACGAATCAGAACAGGGCTGAACCATAATCTACATAGTGACACTGGAAAAACAGGCAGGTAGTTGTAACAGGATCAGAGACCAAACCAAATCCAAATTGCAGGGCATAAATGTTAGGAAACATGGCCATCAAGTCAGAAATCACAATTGGAAGAACAGCTCAGTACAGAGACCGTCGCAATATCTCACAACATGGCCAAAGACAAAGGCAGAATTTAAGATGCCTGGTCATGGAAAACAGGTGCTGTTAATTCATCAGTTCTCTGGAAACTGAGATGCTGGATCTGGAGGCCGATGGATGGTAACAAGAAGGTGACAAGATTACTACCAAAGGTAGCTCATTGGAAGTGGTTTCAGGTTTGGTCTGGGGATTAGTCTATATCTGGGGATATTCTCTCAATACATTTGAAGAAATTTTAGATCAGTAATGAATAACCATCACATTTTATGACAATCACTCTAAAGGTTATTAAAATGCAAACAAAACAGATATACTTTTATGACTATAAAACTGAAGAGGGCTATTTGAAGATATATTTTTTGAATATAATTTTTTTCTAGTAGAAAAACATTCACATAAAAGAAATGGTACTAGCTGTTGTTGGGTTTCTCCTATTTTGCAAAAACCCTCTCGCTGATTCCAGCCTATCCCCACAACCTGTCCCCACACATAA
>JAODUD010000026.1:5885019-5928256 GCA_026784285.1 Stomatorhinus walkeri | reverse complement strand
CATCCTGGGTTGTTCCCTGCCTTGTGCCCTGTGATGGGTTGGCACCCCATCCTGGGTTGTTCCCTGCCTTGTGCCCTTAGCCTCCTGGATAGGCTCCAGACCCCTTGTGAACCTGAAAAGGACAAGCAGATACAGAAAATGGATGGATATTAGAATATGTAATTAAAATGTTACCAGTTTTTAATTGTTAGTAATATATTTTTTTAATGAAATGGTAGCACTTTTGAGTGAATGACCCTGTACGTTGCTTTGAACAAAATCATGACCAGATGAATCGAAGAACTCATTTTTGTACATAGTGTAAGAAGGAGGGGTGGGGGAAGCATGGATGCCCTGGGGTCAAATGACAAGCCGATTCGTTCATTTGTACTTATTAATAAAGAACACAAAATGGATTTGGGCTTTGCCTCCCAGCTTCAGCATCAGCACACACACCCAAACCATAAAGCCTAACCCTACACCCAGTTGAACCAATGCCCATTTTGTTTTCCTGGTTGTTTACTAGGACTGGATTATTTTGTTAGTCCACGCTATTTTGGTGTACCTGTCTCCACTCCTCCACTCAGGATGTCAGTTGTGATCCTCTGAGTGTGATCAATTACAGGGGGTGTTGCATAGTTTGGATCTGAGGTTATGTTACAAATTAGTTATGTATTAATAGGAAATATTGGGATCCTGCTGTAGAATGGAACTGTGTTTTTTTTTGACATTTTAACATGCTTTTAGGTAATTAAATTTCCTTCAATCATTGAATCATCATTAACATTTTTCCATGATGCCAAATATGTGTGTCACGGTTTGATAGGTGAAACAAGATATTAGACTTTCTGTTCACTTTGGCAATTTATTTTTTATTTTAGTATGTTTGTTATTGTAAATATGCATATGCAGTGGTACCTCAGAACTCAAAATTAATCCGTTCAGAACTCCGGACCAAATCCTAAAAAGTTTGAGTTCTGATCGAATTTTCCCCATAAGAAATAATGGAAAACTAATTAATTGGTTCCCGACCCCAAAAAATTACACCAAAATATGTTTTTTATTTATTTTTTTTTTCACTTTAAACACAAAATGAACCGGACAAAACAAGAAAAGCATATACTGTACTAAACACATCTAAGCACATTTATAAAATAGTAATTTTTAAAGTAGGAAAATAAATGTATCCAAACAATGTGTAAAGTTAAAAAAAAAAGTGTCCTGTCCCAATCGTCTGCTTCTTCCGTTTATAATTTTAATTTACATGTATATGGATACCAAGAATATTGTGTCATCCTAAATTTTGCCTGTAATTTTGAAAATATATTGATATTCCATAAAAATTTGATATAATGTCCAGCCCTAGGAAGGGTAGGATGAACATCTTTATTAAAGAATAATAATTAAATCCTTAATGTGCAGCACTGGGGGCACAGCAGCTCATTTAGGAAGCCGTGGCCCACGAATGCTCCCCCATGACACCAACCTTGCACCACAACAATGTGGAATTCTTGAATCTGAAGGGTGTCAGCCAGATAAATCACAATAGTAAATCAATGCTCCATGATAATGTTTAATTCTAGGTAATGTTACATAAACTCATATAGTTCCTCCCGTATGTGTATAAACCATGTTTACTAGTAGTATGTCAGAAACTATAAATGCAGAGTAATTGCTATAGGTCACTGAGACAACAATACTGTTTCAGATTGAGGACCAGGGCCTGTGGTCAGTAATTATAAACCAAAATGATTTTGCTTGTAGTTCAATCATGCTTTACAGTCCTGTTTAACATGCCTAAATGAGATGGTATGAAAGTCCCGTTTTAATAATCGGTAAACACTACAAAAGTCGGGATTAACCCATAAGATAGCTGAATGTCAGGAGGGGCATAAAACTTAAATAATAATGGCTTTATACACTCACACACACACACACACACACACACATATATATATATATATATATATATATATATATATATCATTCATTATTTCTTCTATTTATTAGAATAATGTTAATTAATCTCCGAGTCTTGAGAATGTACACTGATAACAGTATACTTCAGGGGCCTATATCATGAAACTTGCTTAGCTGGATAACTTAACAGATTTAAGGCAGTCTGAGCTGAACATAAGTGAATGAAGAAAAAGTCCACAGGTATTTTGCCATTGTAGGATTTTTTTTCTCGAAGTTCCTTCCGAACAAAAGAAGCCCAAAATAAGCATACGCAATTTCTTACACAAAATCCTGGGGCCTCATTGATCAAACTTGCGTACAAATGAAAAGAACCCTGAAATGTCTGCATGAAAATCTCAGGTTTATCACACAAAACATTTGGGCAAGTTGGAAAAAGGCAACACCCATTGTAAAGCATGGAACTGCAGGTAAATTAGCAAAATGACCACCGGCATGCCACCAATTCGCACTAACAATGGAACCTGGGATGTATTTTAATTATTATTATTATTATTATTATTTATTTAGTTATTATTTCTTTATTGTGATAATTATTTATTTCATTCTGCTGAGATTCTGTATATTTGTGTTTATTTGATCATTTAATTTGATTTTTCAAATAGTACTTCTTATCACCTACGCTCAGGAATTTGGAAAGATCTGTAGCTGACACTAGATGCAGTAAATGTGAATGAGGCATCAGCCATTCACATATGGACAGCGTGGTGGCACAGTGGTTAACAGTGTTGCATTATACGTCTGGGACCTGGGTTCATGGCATACGGAGTTTGGCCCCTTGTCATCGTGGGTTTTTTTCTAGGTCCTCTTGGCTCCCCCATTCTGCTATTTCCTGCCTCGTGTCTTAGGCACCAGTTATATGTGGGCAAAAACTGGGCAGGATCTGAGGCTCATGCACACACTTACATTTACAAGACAGTTCTGACATTTTCAAGGGGAAATTTGTGGGTGTGGGTGTGTGTGTGTGTGTGTGCGTGCGTGTGCTAGGGGTGTAAATTGCGAGCCCCAAAGGCAATTTAATTTGATTACAGTTATTGAGGGAACAATTAGATGCATTGGAAATTTTGAACTTCTATCATGATTAGATTCAATTAATTGATTACTTTGATAGCCTAATTAAAATAACTAATGTATATTACTATGGGAACTTAATTACACACTATTAATGGAATAAAGAGAGATGAATCTCATAACATTAGTTTTCATTGTTATTACTAAACAGGGAGAACAAACAATCATTGGGAAAAAAACACCCGATCTGTGGTCCAGATTTAATTATGAATGAACATGTTGCAGGCTGGTACTTTGAGTCCTCTTCTAAGTGATGAATGACCCAATGAAATACCTCATCCTCCAATCAGGAAAATAGCAGATTGTCCAATCTCCATTATTTCAGTAGATGTAGTGTCTTTAGCTCTGATGCTGCTAACTTTGATAAAGTGTCATTATCGACCGAGAGACATGTCAGACCAATGCTGATATCTTTATCTATACAGAATATGGGCTTATTCTGATATGTTAACCAGTAAGTTGTGCATCCCTATGGCTAAAATGGCATTTTACTTAGTTAGAAGCTTGACCATTGCTACTGTGTCTATCAAAAATAATAACTTTTTCTCCGGCTTACAATTTCTCCTGCATAGTGGCCTTGACTATGATCCTGGTTGCCAATTTCCAGGTCTGCCTGTTCTCAATAATAAAACTCCAGTGCTCCACATTATGTGGTCCTGAGAAAACAGCATGGACCCAAATTGCACAGCTCACCACCTGGTCAGGCAGCTCCAGCAGGGGATTGCCGCTGCTGCTGCTGCTCACAGGCAGAGCCCATAAGTGGGCAATGATGCCGTGGACCAAGAAGACCACGCTGCTGAACCAGCCAGCCATGGACTTCACTTTGGAGTTCCGGGCCCTGGCTGCAGCTGTGGGATCACACTCAGATTGCCACAGATCCTCTATTGTCGAGCACTCAACCTGGAACAGCCCAGACGTTTGAGGACATCCAACTCTCCATCACCCTAAACAACACCATCTGATATCTCATTTGCACTCCCTTGCCTGGACCAAGCCCCTGCACCCTCCAGCACCCCTTTACTCGATAGAACCTGAGCCTATGCAGATAGGCAGGGTCCAGCTACAACCCAAACACCAGTGGGGGCTCCACTGTGGGGAGCCAGGACATGCCGGCTGAACCTGTCCAGACCGGCCAACCCAGGAGGTCTCAGGCTCCACTCAGGTAGGTGTACTCACCCCGGTGACCGTAACTCAGTGACAGGTGGTGGTTCCAGTTGCTCTATTTTGGGAAAGGGCTCAACTGGAGGAGTAAGCTCTGTTGGATTCCAGAGCTGTGGGCAGCTTTATTGACCAGAAGCTTGCACATCGGCACGGATCAGCTTCGAACTGGTGTTGCTCCCTCTCATCGTCTGTGGCGCTGACGGATCCCTGATGGCCTCTTTTGCTGGATTACTCACAAAGCTGCCCCTCTGGTAATGCAGGAGGACATGTCATACTAGGAACAGATCGGGCTCCTGGTTTTCCCTTCAATCCATGATAGGGTGTTCCGTAGTTAAGACAGCACATCCCCCACACCGACTGGTTGACAGGGAAGAACTGGTCCTGGTCTGAGGGATGCAATACTGATTATTTAATGCTACCCTAATGGGACCCCGTAGCCCAAGGGGGGGATCAGATTTCTTCTGTCAAGAATGATGAAGGACTCCATTCCTGTATCAATTACAGTGTTCTGAATGCCATCACTAAACTCTGGAGCAACTATAAACTGATCTAGATTCATGCCAGGAACAAGTAGTAGATGACTTTCATTACATCTACCGGATTCATTACATCATCCACATCTACTGCACTTCTCTGGCCTAAAACATGAAACACATTTGGTAAGTCCTGCAGTGGCTTTTTGAGTACCACCCTCTTCGTGAAAGGTTAGAAGTGTGAGTTCCATCAAGTTTTTTTGTTACCAGATCCAGCCTAAGACAGTGGGGATGGATGAGGGACAAGGTCAAAGCTGTCAAGGGCTGGCCACAATTCTGGAATGGCAGTGCTTCCTGGAGTTCACTAACTTTTATTGATGCTTTATCTGAGGGTTTAGCTTGGTCACCACTCCACTCACTGACTGAATGCTAAACAAGTCACCTTCCTTTGGAATCCAGAAGCCAAAGCTGCCCTTCAACAACTGAAGAACCTCTTCTGCTCAGTGCCAATTCTCCAGCAGCTGAACCTCTCAAAAGCCTTTGTGGGTATTGGGGCCGTTCCCTAGCAGCATCAAAAAGGCACCAGGAAGTTGCTCCTTTGCACCTTCTTCTTGAGGAAACTCGCACCAGCAGAATGCATTTATCACATCAGGATCCGAGAGCTGCTAGCAATCAAACTGGCCTTTGAGTAGTGGCAGCACTGGTTAGAGGGAGTGGCACACCTTTTCCAGGTTTGAATCGATCATTGAAACTTGAGTACCTGAGGTCAGCTAAACAGTTCAACACCCGTTAGGCTAGCTGGGTGCTTTCCTTCACTTGTTTTGATTTTCAGGAGTGTTATATACCACACAAGTTTGCTTCTCCCACTCCTGACATCTGTTCAACCCTTGACTATATCACCAACCTCCCGACCTCCTATGGGAATACTGTATCACTGTGGTTGACCGCTTTTCTGGAATGTTCCGGCTCATACTACTCCCCAAGCTGCAATGCCACCACCAGGCTGTTAACATTCTATTTACCTGGTTGTTCATGATTTACGGGGTCCTCCACGACATTGTGTTGGGCAGGTTTGCTGCAATGGCCTTCTGTTCTCTCTCAGACTCACTTCCGATTATCACCCACAATCCAATGACCTCACGGAATGGACCGATGACATCATGAATATGCCCCTTTTGCTTCCAAGTCAACTGAGTGGGCTCAATATCTGCCCTGACTTGAGTATGCTTGGACCTCCCTCACCCAACAATTCAGTAATCTGTCTCCCATTCAGTGCATCCTTGGGTACCAGCCTCTTCTGTTCCCGTGAGACTCCCAGCCTGGATCAGTCCCATTGGTGGAGGAATAGTACTGCCACATTCGACAGGTTTAAAAGCTGGTCCATTGACAACTCCACTCCAGACCAGCCCAGTAGAAGACCCAAGCTGATCATCCTCACCACCCTCGCCCAACCTTCCAACCTGGCCAATGGGTCTGGTTCTCTAACCGTAATCTTTGCTATAAGGAACTTATGATGCTAGCGCAGCAAGTTGACGAAAGTTCATACTCTGCAGATTTAACTGCAAATGGACTTCGCTTTTTCATTTGAAATGTGGCAATCAGCGTTCGTTCGCAAAAGCGAAAAAGCAAACGGTAATGCAAAATTTGCAATTGCATTTGAATTATGTCACACTTTATGCATCCACATATGGAAAATGCAATTGCAAATGTAATTTACAATCCCAAAAATGATTTCTCTCCATACTTAATGATGCTCCTTTGTCAAAAAAAAGTAATGATTATTTGACAATTACATCTCATCCACCCTGTAAAGCAATAGCCTGGAAAACATTCAGATTAGGCAGTCAGTCCCTTAAGTGCCTTGGCCTTGAATAAAGTGCAAATCTTAAATTAATAAGTCCCAAATCAACAATAGTAAACAACGTGATATGTTGCAACTTGCTGTTCTATTCCTGGTTATACCATTTTGAGGCCTTTTCCACTCAGTCGCAGTTACCAGGTGACATCAGTTAAGTCTGTGAGGGTTCATGGTTCAGGCCTTAGGGGGACTTGGGTTTGGGCCTTTACTTGGACTCCACATTGTCTTCCTGCCACCATTTTGCCAAGTAATCAAGGAGGAAAATTTTAATCCAGGGGTGTCGAACTCCAGTCCTGGAGGGCCGTAGTCCTGTGTAGCTTAGTTCTTTCCCTGTTCCACCTCAGATGATTCAGCTCAAGAGCTGTGTGGTAATTAGCAGAGGGAATTGAATCCGGTGTGTTAAATGAAGGGAAACCCAAAAATGTGCAGGCCTACGGCCCTCCAGGACTGGAGTTTGACACCCATATTTTAATCAATACTTTTTAATAATTTAGTAATTGAGTTTAATCAAGTAATCATGAGAGCTCTGTAACCATGGTATAAGTGGACTAACACACTCCAAGCTGTAGGTTTATGTGTTACCGACAGATCCAGCAAAACCTTGAGCATTCTGCACCCTGATGGAATGTTTAGCTGTGGACCGATATGGGAGGTTGGGAACCCCTAGTTTATTGGGCACCAGACTATTTAAGAATTAAGTGTATTTGAGTAAGATTAAAGAAATATTTATGCAATTATTATATCATTTGTTTAATGCATTTTGTATGACTTCCTTCTATAACTATTCAATTCAAATGTATTACATTGTAGATCTTCCCTATGACTGTTATTCTTTATGGTTGGGGAAAATGATTTTGTAGGTTTCTTTTAAATAGTTAGCAAAGATAAGCCTTGTTCAATATGTCAGTCTAGCAGCTGTTTATATCTGCATTTCAGAAGTTTTATAATCGTGGTTGTATAACATCTCCCCCACTTTAGTCTTGTAACCTTTAAAATAAACCTTCATTCCCGCAGCTGGGGCCTTTGACAAGAGTGCCTATGACTGGAGTTCAGAGGAAGAAGAATGTGATGGCAGGGCCCAGCCAGTCCAGGTGCTGATTGTTAAAGACGACCACTCCTTTGAGCTGGATGAAGCAGCATTAAGCCGTATCCTACTATCTGAGGAAACAAGGGAACGAGAGGTGGTGGCTATTTCTGTGGCTGGAGCCTTCAGGAAGGGAAAATCCTTCCTTTTGGACTTCATGCTACGTTATATGTACAATCAGGTAAGCTCTTACTGGACTGGGGTACAAAATACATTTCATTTCTAGTGTAACTGAATCAGGGAAATTGTCTTCGCTTAGGGCTTCTCATTCTTAGACAAATTAGAACAAACTACATTTGCGTACTGCACAAGTCTAAGTCAGTGGTGGGAAAAATAGTCAATTTTCATACATAAGTAAAAGTACAGATACCACCCCAAAATGTAATTAGAGTAAAAGTCATCCAGTAAAATAAATAAAGGTTTAAAATGCCTGGTTTTAAAAGCACTTAAGTATCAAAAGTAAAAAGTACTATACATTCAAATTTATTTATTGTGCAAGCTATCCTTTAAAATTCACTCAATACAGATTTGAATACAGTATTTCAAGTTACAGTGCATCACAATAATGAAAACTGAGTTGCAAGAGGAAAAGTAGATATTTTCCTTCTATTCAGAAAAAACAGTGAAACTTGCCAAGCCTCCCAGTGCAGATTAGCGAGAAAAAAAAAGTTACTTTGCGACAAACAAAAGATCGATCTACGGGCCAAATTTAATAATGAATTATAAACATTTCATGAGCTGGAACTTTGAAACCTATTATATGAATGAGCCAATGAAAACACTCTTCCTCCATATGGAAAATGCCTGATCGTCCAATGCAATCATCACCATTCTTTCAGTAGTAGCTCTAGTGCTGCTAACTTTAAATATTCATACAAATTAAATAGTGGTTTGTTTTTGGTATGTTAAACAATATATCGTGCACCTCTACATATTGTTTGTTCCATCTTCATAAAGACAGTATGCAATTCAATAAATAAATAATAATAGTAGGACCTTCAAAGAAGCTGTGTAGAAAAAAAAGATTCATATTTTACCCAGAACTGTGGAACCATACTCTGGTGCATTGCATGCAATGGTATAATTTTTTTTTATTGGGTAACAGTGGTCATGCAGAATGACGGAGTCGGAGCAGAATGTATTTGGCTCAGAAATGTGGCAAAGTGAAAGAAGAAGTTTCAGTAACTTAAAATACTCAAAGTCCAGAAAAAACTAAAGTACAGTAGTGGGCCAGTGTGTGGCTCAGCAGGCTAAGCCTCTGTACCTGTGATGGGAAGGTTACCAGTTCAAGCTTTGCCTTGGCAGAATAGTCACATGTCTGTGGGCCCTTCAGCAAGGTCCTTGACCTCGTGCTCCATTAGGTGTCAGTGCAGGTGGCTACCCTTCAGTGCCAAGCTTGCTGTCAGCTACATCTGTGTGTCATGGAGAGCAAGATGGGGTAGGAAAAAAATCCCTAAGGGGATTCCCCAGTTCGATTAACGAAGCGATAAATATTAGCAAAAAATATGTGTACTTTTCATTTTTTAAATGAGCTATTTTTCAAATATTGGACAGGCTGTCATTACTTAAATGTGTAGGTATAACCAACAATTAGATTGGGAAATACTCCATGCGTTGAATTAAATGACTGTGATTGTCTATGGCCCAGAATTTGACCAGTACTGTACACTTAGAATTAGTAGGAAAGTCTGTATTTTTGCTGCTATCTTCTTTTCTGACCAGTATTCTCAGTCCAGATTAATCTTCAATTCAGAATGGACTGTGTAAAAATAGAGCATGCTCTGTATTTGGTCTGAGTACATTCTGCTTGGAGTAAAACAAATGCAAAGAATTGAAATTATTGTGTAGAATTATTGAGAAAATTATTATTATTAAAATGGGCCAAAAAGGATCCTACACAGAGAAGGGGGAAAAAAACAAATTAGAAAAGTTCCAGTTAGAGGTATGTAAACCAATTTAAATATCACCGTAAAATTGAATGCTTTGTAGTCAGCAGCCAAAGAAGATGGAAGAAGCTTGTAGATAGAAGAAGACACAAATTAACTGCCAAAGACTGGTGCCAAATTAAAAAGGGAGATAACTTGTACGTGCGGGGAAATGAGTCACGCGGCACGTCTCTCAGCGGAAACAAAGGGTAAAGCTTCAGTCTCAGCCTCGCATTAGCTGCGATATAATAAAATACATTTAAATATAAAGATTTCTTATGAATTATTTTAATATTAATAATAAACCATTAAAACATTTAATTATAATAATACTGTCGACCCGAGCGGGACCGAATGGAGACAAAGACGCAGATGTCAGGGTATCGGGGAATATGGTGTTTAATTACAGGTAAGGCAGGCAAAACGCAGACGGACAATACAATGACCGGACTGGGGAAACAAAGTGAAATGCGGACGAAATACAGAGGGCTAATGGCAACAACCAGAAACTGCTTATCACATGGGGATTCCAAGCAGGGTTAATGAGGGGCCGTGGCACACGGGAGGAGCGGACGATCGGGGCAAGACACATAGTTTTTTTTTAACTTTACACATTTTTTGGATATATTTATTATCTTACTTTACAAATTACTTTACAAATTTGCCTGATGGATATTTACAGTATTTTCCCATTATCATTTAAGGTATTTTACAGTATTTTTTACTGCATATTTAAAAATTGTACAGTCAAACAATGTATTAAATACAGCAATATTTTGTTACATTTACAGTTCTTTCTCTATATTTCACACGGTATTTTACCTGATTGTTTTTTACTCTATTTTTTCGTCGCCATTTAAGTTTTTTTTTACCGTATTTTTTACAGTCATTTTTTGCAGTGTTTTTAAAGGTGTGTTATGCTGTGCATGTACAGACATCTTTGACCAGACTTTTCTGCTCGTATAGGACTTTGATGACTGGCTGGGAGATCCTGAGGAGCCTTTGACTGGTTTTTCCTGGAGAGGTGGTTCTGAGAGGGAAACTACGGGTATCCAAATCTGGAGTGAAGTCTTTCTGGTGGATAAGGCAGATGGTCAAAAGGTGGTGATTAGATCATGCTGAGATTTAGCAATTTAATGAGTTAGTATGTCCTGATTGATGTTCTAATATGTCCACCTGTAGAAATGAAAATGTGTCCTGCTATTTCTCTTCCCTTAGGTGGCAGTGCTACTGATGGATACTCAGGGTACATTTGACAGCCAGTCAACTCTTAGGGATTCAGCCACTGTATTTGCCCTCAGCACCATGATCAGCTCCATGCAGGTACCACCACTTTAGCCTGTCAAAACACCATATTCGCACACAAATACACTTCATGCACATAATGTGGTATCATGGAAATATTTGTAAAGCTGTGTGGTATATGCCAGCTGGTTTCCTACTATTTACCTTAACTTGTATGATTAGAAAGTATAATTTAGATAGACAAAGTAAATGATATTGGTTTGGCAAATAAAAATACAGTGGTACCTCAGACCTTGAACTCATTAGAACTCTAACTTCTTAAAAGTCGACCAACCATTTTGAAAAAATTTTTTTACCTAGAACTTGATCTGAATCTCAGAAGTCAAACCGTGAATGCTGACCTAAGATAACTTGTACCCGTGGGGAAATTAGTCACAAGGGACGTCTCTCAACGGAAACAAAGGGTAAAGCTTCTGTTTCAGCCTTGCATTAGCTGTGATAGCATATCGTGCATGTAGCTGAATACATATATTTAGACAGTAAAAATACATTTAGACAATGATAGACAGTAATAATAATTATTATATAATAAAATACATTTAAAAATAAAGATTTCTTATTATTTTAATATTAATAATAAACCATCAATACATTTAATTATAATAATACTCTTGAATCGAGCGGGACCGAACGGAGACAAAGACGCAGACGTCAGGGTATCGGGGAATACGGGGTTTAATTACAGGTAAGGCAGGCAAAACGCAGACAGACAATACAATGACTAGACTGGGGAAACAAAGTGAAACACGGACGAAATACAGAGGACTAATGACAACAACCAGAAACTGCTGATCACGCGGGGATCCCAAACGAGGTTAACGAGGGGGTGTGGCACACAAAAGGAGCTGACGATCGGGGCAAGACACATTGTTTTTTTTTACTTTACACATATTTTGGATACATTTATTTTCTTACTTTACAAATTACTGTTTTGATAAATGTACTTAGATGTGTTTAGTACAGTATATGCTCTTCTTGTTTTATCCAGTTCATTTTAGATGTAATTAATTGATTTTTCATTATTTCTTATGGGGAAAATTCGATCACAATTCAAACTTTTTAGGATTCAATCCGGAGTTCTGAATGGATTAAATTCGAGTTCTGAGGTACCACTGTATTATAATATTAGAAAATTACATTTATAGAACAAGAAGGGGATTAATCTTTCTGCAGTTGATATCAAAATGATGTTGCAGATTGTGGGACTGAGGTCTTCCATAACTGCCCATGTGTCGTTATAAAACAAATTGGGTTCAGTCCTCTTTTTTAAACTAGCAAAATATAGGCCTAAAGGTCTTATAAAAGAAACATGGTGAATGCAAAGAATCAAAGCAAATTTAAAGTATCATCTTCTATTTTGACCTGGTGTACTTCAGCAAACCCTATTTGATGCAACTGGTCCGCTGAGGGCCAGCTCAGTTTAATTAATGAATAAGCAAGCATGAGGCACGAGATCACCCAGACCTATGCGTTCTCCTTCTAGCACACCCACACATAAATGCACAAAATGACAACACAGACATATCTTCTTCAAATAACATGTTAGATAATAATGCATGTGAACACTGTTTATCCTCAGCAATGGATTTTGCCTGCAAAATGTGTATGTCTTACATGGTCTCCAGGTTTACAACATCTCTCAGAATGTACAGGAAGATGATCTCCAGCATTTACAGGTACTATTTGTATGTGTGTGTTTTTTGTTAGGGTCCTAATTTAGAAGACACCTTAGCTCTATTCATCGTACTACAAACTTCAAAAATTACATCTGACAAAACTTTTCTTTTAGCTCTTCACTGAATATGGCAGGCTAGCCATGGAAGAGACTTTCCTAAAACCTTTTCAGGTATCTCAATAACTTAGTTTTAATTTGGATATTATCCTTTCAATTTGATTTGATAATTTTTTATTTGATGTTTTCTTTTTTGGTTTAAAGAGCCTCCTCTCTCTTCTATTTTTTATGCCTTATTTTTTAACAAAATGACCTATCAATCTGTCTTTTAGTCTCTAATCTTCCTGGTTCGCGATTGGAGCTTTCCTTATGAATTTCCTTATGGACATGAAGGAGGTATGAAGTTTCTGGAAAAGAGACTGAAGGTGAGGTAATCATTCCAGGAAATCTAAAAGATGAACAACACTCATCTAATGTAAACAGGAATTTTAATGGTGTGCGATGATAAAATAACAAAAAATCCACTGATGATATCCTTATATATAGATTTCAGAGAACCAGCATGAGGAATTACAAAATGTCCGTAAACACATCCACTCCTGCTTTACCAACATCTCCTGCTTCCTCATGCCCCACCCTGGCCTCAAGGTAGCCACAAACCCACATTTTGATGGAAGACTCAAAGGTGAGAATATTGAAATAGTGGTCCCATTGAAGCCCAAAATAAAATGGATTTTACTAATTGAAATGATAAAGTATGATTTTGTTTTGTTAGATATTACTTACTATAAACAAAGATTGTATTATATTGGATTATTAGTGAAAAGTAAGGCCATTTCGAACTACTCTGTGGTCTGCCAAATTATACTGTCATTTCCTGATTTGTGGCCTAGAGATTGACAAGGAGTTCATCAACAACCTGAAGATTCTGGTCCCATGGCTTCTTAGTACACAGAATTTGGATGTGAAAGAGATCAATGGAAACAACATAACATGTCGTGGGCTTTTAGAATACTTCAAGGTGAGGCTATATGTCACATCAGTGTGAAAATTTTCAAATACTACACAGGCAAAGAAGATTTTAGTAAAAAAATCATATACCTTGTTTATTTGATATGGTGTTGTTCATACAACATGTTTATATTCTGTGCTCCCCTTCATGGATTATAGCCATGCCATAGTGGTAGGGCTTGTGTTCCTGTAATGAACTTCAATACTGTCTTTGAGAGCTCTTTGCTTTGGTTAAAGGAGTGCACCATTCCCAGATTTAGGTCACCAAAATGCATGAATGGAGCCTGACCTGGAGGATGACGTTTGCCAGTAACCAGCTAGGTTCAGCCCAGAATCGCATCTAGTGAGCTTATAACCTGGAATGTTAAGTGTAGCTCAGTGGGCTAAGCCTCGATGTCTGTGATTAGAAGGTTGTCAGTTCAAGCCCAGCCGCAGCACATCTATGGGTCCTTGAACATGGCCCTTAACCCCCAGCGTCTGGGTGCTGCAACAGGTGACTGCCCTTTGTGGTCAGCTTGCTCTTTTATGGAGAGCATGTGGTGTAAAGAGAGTTTCCCTGTGGTGATCAATGAAGTGTCAATTATTGTTAGCTAGATGCAATGCCTATCAAGGACGAAGTATGAGTGGGAGAGTTCCACTGTAGGAATGTTACTTCTGTGGCGTGGTTTGGTGAAGAGATGGAAAGGTAATGGCTAGATAGCCTTACCTCCACAAATACAATGAGACCTGGGACCAAACTGCTTGATCAGGAGTAGTCAGTCTCCTGCTGCAGATTCCCTAAGTGAAAAGCCTCAGAGGCAGGTTTAAAAATACTTAAGTGTCCAGCTGAAGATCACACAGCTGGATTTTTTTTCCTGGTGGACTTGTAATAGGCTTTATGATGTTATGTATTGTGAAGAGGAAAACTCTGACTGATGCTTGTGCATATTGGGGGAAGTGTATGTAGGTGTAATTTTTTGGGGCTGGGAACCAATTAATTGGTTTTTCATTATTTCCTATGAGGAAAATTCGATCACAACTCGAACTTTTTAGGATTCGATCCGGAGTTCTGAACTGATTAAATTCGAGTTCTGAGGTAACACTGTATTTAGTGAGTACTCCTTGAAGCATTTTCCATGCTGCTTGAACGCTGCTATTGACTGTCTTTCTTTTCAATAATGTATTTTCTTTTTGTTTTTTAAGTATTTACAGCAAAATATGAGTAAAATATAAGTCTAGCTTCCAGCAAGTAGACTTGTGACTGTAACTAATATTAAACGTTCCATAATATTTAATTAGATTAAGATTGAAATTTGAACATAAATTTATGTTGGAAGAAAAACAAACATGACAGTCACCTGAGAATATAACACCCGCCATGCACACACACTCCATAAAATTGTGTAATTAGGGGTACAAGCAACATTAGCTGCTGGATAACTTTCTTAACTTCTTATAGTGTTTCTCTATTTCTTTCCTTTAAATGAGAAACACAGTGATCTTTAATTGTACAAACATTTATTTCAATATTCATTGTTTAAATGATTAAGTAGCCAACTATTTATGAATGTTATATGCATTATTCTCCCAGTTGTGAATTAAAATAAGTATGTGTAAACTGAATTATTCTAATGAGACAAGAGTGAGTCAGTTACACATGTCAGCATGTGATGTATCCCAGTTAACTTCATAGTGCAGACAAATGCCAGAATATCATGTGGTTCAATCTGAAACTGCTGCTGTATGTGAAAGTCGTATATCTCTGTATTAATATTTTAATATGATTTAACAATTGTATTAGCAATAACTGTATGATATATATTCTGTAAATAGTAGGGTGACACCATTGCACTTCTTTTTTGTAGGCATATATAAAGATTTATCAAGGAGAAGAACTGCCTCATCCAAAATCAATGCTACAGGTGTGTAATAATTATGACACCATTTATGTTCATAGACACCAGGTGGTTTATTTTTTTTCATATTTTCATGTACGACCTGTAAAGCATTGTCAGAAAATCAAGAAAATGATTGATGTCACCTCAAAACTATTTACCCAGTTGAAAATTCCAGTCAACAGTTTTTCATCTATAAAATTATTTTAGTATCTTGATTTTCTTTGTCGTTCAGGCTACAGCAGAAGCTAATAACCTGGCAGCAGTTGCAGCAGCTAAGGACTTGTACAATAGAAAGATGGAAGGGGTAAGAGGAGATGGTATAAAATTGTGACTCTAAAGCAAGTTTATAAATTAATGACTGATTTATACTGATTTATCCTGATTCGACACACACACACACACACACCATGTGACGTAAATTATTACTTTGGTACAACAATCTAGATGTTATAAGTACTGCACGGGATGGAGGCTGACACTGTCTTTCATATAGATATGTGGAGGCGACCGACCCTTCCTAGCCCCTAATGAACTACAGGCTCGCCATGGAGAGATCCGGGAGGAGGCACTACGTCTCTTTAAAGGGGTGAAGAAGATGGGTGGGGAGGAGTTCAGTCGCCGTTACTTGCAGCAGCTGGAGGCAGAGGTGGACGAGGTCTTCATTCAGTATATCAAGCACAATGACTCCAAGAACATCTTTCACGCTGCTCGAACCCCTGCCACTCTCTTTGTTGTCATCTTCGTCATGTATGTGATAGCCGGGGTGACTGGCTTTGTTGGTGTGGATATCATTGCCAGTGTTTGTAACATGATTCTAGGCTTGGCACTGATCACACTCTGCACCTGGGCCTACATCCGGTACTCTGGGGAATACCGTGAGCTTGGTGCTGTTATTGACCAGGTAGCAGGAGCCCTCTGGGACCAGGTAACAACATACTACTAATCCATAACTGCCTTACTAACCTCTCATGGCAGAATTCCCAGTACAGTCAAATACCTTTAGTTTAACATATGCTGTACCTCCTAAATGGCACAGTGAAATGTCATCCATAATTTTCCTAAGTATGGGATACTTTTTTACCAGTTTATATGATGACCCAAGGGTTCGCTACATTTACTCCATGCATTGTATATTTCTTTGTAGTATGGTATGTACAAAGTTAGTTTATCTGAGCAGTCAGGAAAATCAATTTCATCAAAAATCTAGTTTGTTCATAAAACCCTATGGGATTCTAGACCATTGGCATTAGATTCGGTGTGGTCTATATCTTTCGCTTATTGGGTTCACAGATAGAGATATACAGCTGTGGCCAAAAGTTTTGAGAATGGCACAAATATTAACTTTCACAGTCTGCTGCTTCAGTTTTTATGATGGCAATTTTTGTTTATACCATGAAGAGTGATCAGATGAATTGCAATCAATCGCACGCAAAGTCCTTCTTTGCCATGAAAATTGTTAATCCAAAAAAATAATTTCTTCCTCTTTTAACCATGGTTTTCTGCAAGAAAACATCTGCATTCATCATTGCTCAACCATTTAATGGATCATCAAGAACTTCAAGGAGAGATGTTCAGTTCTTGTGAAGAAGGCTTCAGGGCTCCCAAGAAAGACCAGCAAGTGCCAGGACCTTCTCCTAAAGTTGATTTAGCTGCAGGATCAGGGGACCACCAGTGCAGAGCTTGGTCAGGAATGGTAGCGGGTAGGTGTGAATGCATCTGCACGCACAATGAAATGAAGAATTCTGGAGGATGGCCTGGTGTCAAGAAGGTCAGTAAAGAAGCCACTTCTCTCCAAGAAGAACATCAGGGACAGGCTGATATTCTGTAAAAGGTACAGGGATTGGACAGCTGAGGACTGGGGTAAAGTCATTTTCCCTGATGAATCCCTTTCTGATTGTTTGGAGGATCCAGAAAAATGATTGACCGCATAGGAAAAGGTGAGCACTACCATCGGTCCTGTGTCATGCCAACAGTAAAGCACCCTGGGACCATTTCATGTGTGGGGCTGCTTCTCGGCCAAGAGAGTGGGCTCACTCACAATTTTACGTAAGAACACAACCATGAATAAAGAATGGTAACATCCTCCGAGAGAACCTTCTCCCAACCAGCCAAGAACCATTTGGTGACAAACAATCCCTTTCCAGCATGATGGAGCACCGTGCTTTAAGGCAAAAGTGATAAATAAGTGGCTCAGGGAGTAAAACATCGACATTTTGTGTCCATGGCCAGGAAACTCCCCAGACTTTAATCCCATTGACGTTTTGGGGTGAATCCTGAAGAGGCAGATGGATATACAAAGACCCACTAATTCTGACCAACTCCAAGCATTGATTATGCAAGAATGGATTGCCATCAGTCAGGATTTGGCCAAGAAGTTGACTGACAGCATGCCAGGGTGAATTGCGGAGGTCTTGAAATATATATTGACTCTTTGCATAAACTTAGTGTAACTGTCAATAAAAGCCTTTGACACTTTTGAAATGCTTCTAATTATATTTCAGTATACCGCAGAAACAAAAAAAATCTACAAACACTGAAGCAGCAAACTTTGTGAAAACCAGTACTTGTGTCACTCAAAACCTTTGGCCACGGCAGTATCTCCTGGTTGTTCTGTGACATACTATGGACAGTATGATATACTGATTTTAACATACTGTTCTCTTTTCTTCTGTTGTCCCAAAGGGAAGCACAAATGAGGTAAGAAGGGATGGGGTGGCTTTTATGTGTTCAATAGTCTGTTCATCTGATGAGGACCAGTTCTGTAGGCCTTTCCTTTCCCACAGGCTCTTTGCAAGCTTTACAGTGCTGCTGCTAATCACAGACATCTGTACCACCATGCCTTCCCCAGACCCCTGGCTGACACTACTGAAGAACAAAAAAGGAAGCGGAACTGAGTGATTGCTTGGAGTGAAATATTTTTTTTTGCATTTGGATCACAAAGCAGCATGCTGGAAAGAGCAGGGGTGGAACATTTACAATGCAGGATTATTCTTTGAAGGGAAAACATACACGTTATGGGGGGGTGTGATTAATTTGCACACATTACAAAACAGCTGAGGCAATTAAAAAATCAGAAATCCTGACACTAGCAAAATCCCATCCATCAGAGTGTGATCTTCAAATAATTAAAAAAAATATCACGATTTATTCTTTAGTGTAAAATTTATGCATTTCATTTTAGATTTTCTTTCACCATTCAGAAAGCAAAGGCTGAATCTAGGAAATGCATTGTACTTGATTTTAGGCAAGATTCTGTGTTGGTATGTAGTGATTGCTGTTACACAGTAAAAGGGTCTATTCTCTCATCAGGAGCGTAAGTCAAAAAAAGTGCTTAAAAAGTTATGTGCTTTAGTTTTATGCATATTCTCCCTTCATCGGTGTGGTTGTGCCAGCTGTACATAAGCCAAAACAGAAGGTGTGACCATGCAAGTCAAGAAAAGGGGGGTTACACCTGCAATGATTCTGGCAACAAACAAAACATGGACTCTTTAATTTACATTTCGAATGTAATTGAAATCCGCAGAAACTTTTTCATTCTGAAAATGTAAGCATTGTGGTAGCAATACTATGCCTGTATTTGGTCACTCTTACAAACATGAGAATATTTCTCCAAAAAATTAAATGCTACAGTGACAAATCATGTCTCAAATTGCATTAAACTGAGCGCTTCATGATCCACCAACAAACATGCAACACACTGAATGACAGTTAGCTGAAGTACATCAAAATGACTTTGGAACTTTCTTGGTTGTCTATCTTTGCACCTTTCTCCAACCGTCCCAGCCATACAGGAGCTTACGTACATGTGGTGTGACCTAGGCTTGAGGTCTTCAACTACTTCCATGGAACCTGTTTTTTTGCTCATTTTAATCAAACAATAATTATTAATCCAGAAGTCTTTCAGCCTTTTTGATTCGCCTACTAGACATGTTGCCAAGACAGATGTCACTTAAATCTAGCCTAATAGTAATATATTTGTTCTTTATACCATTGTGTTATATAATTCTTAATTATATGAATTATATACATGTGTTATAGATTGTAACATTTATTTCTAAATGTATGTCAAAAAATTTTTTTTTGTTAAATGTTTAGCTTACTGAACACTGCATTATTGCATTTGGCCAAGTAGACGCACATGATTAAATGTAGACCACCAGAGTGAAAAGTGAAAAAAGCACTTAGTCAGTGGCAGAATGTGCCTAAGGGTTATTTATATGTGACACCCATATTTTGGTGTTTCTCTGCCCAAAATGCATATCTAGCCTAAGTGCACTTAAACTTCACACTTAAGCGGATGGGAGAATACGCTTAAGTGAAAAAAAGAGTGGAGCTACACACCTTTTTTGACTTATGTGCATGGGAGAATCACACCCTAAGTAAAGAATTTAAGATGTCATTCTGAAGATGTGTAAATGTGAGTCTACAACAATAGCTTTTGCTTATGCTGAATATAATGTTTAATGCAATTAAAAGAAAAAATTGTGAGAATTTATATAAAATTGCTTAATATTGCATCCAATATGAAATATATTGAATACACACATATTGGACATGTACTTGTCCTGACATTTTCTATGAACCCTGAAAACTTGATCTGAGTGAAAAAAAACCCAACAATTTGAAAGTGCAATTTCACTTTAACATGTGGACACACAATATATCTTCAGTTAATGTCTTTTCAAGTGAAACAACCCTGTTATTTATCAATGTGAGCAACAGTATTTCATTTAAACTGATAAAACCAAGATTTTAAGCCATTTGCTCATTTCTTCAATCACCTACACTAACATAAAATTAAAAAGTTTCATTATTTAATAAAGGATAGAAGAGAATGCATGTTTTGGGAGATTCCTTTACTAGGAAGGTCCAGTACAATCCCTTTTACATACCAGGTGTTGATGTGAAGGCACTTTCTCCCTCAACCACTGCATGCTAAACACTGTGTTCTTAAGTAGCTTCCAGTTGTAACCTCATGGCTTATGCTTTAAGAATGCTTGTATGTTATAAAAATGTGAAGTTTGTGAATGGTTTCATTTGTTTACACTTTGTTTTGGTAATCTATATAATAGCATAATATGTACAAATTTTGAGAACTGGACCTAATAATCTAATATGCAAAAAAGATTTGAAACTGGTAAAATATCTGAAAGTTGTGATTTTTTTTTTGTTACAGGAAAGTCGTTCAATTTGATTGCAATGTGTGGTAAATGAGATGCATTAACAACTAAATAGCACAGTAATGACAGATGCATAGTTAGCTTTCTGAAAACCATTGGCAGAATGCTCCAAAAATTTTTTATTATTACCTATGTTGTACCCATAAAGCACAGTGAAATTCTGACTTTCTCTTTGGATGATAATACTGCAGATAGGAAGGATTGTTGCAATTTATACAATGGCTAAAGGTTAATTTCCTCTACATTAATTCTACATATAGTTTCAGTTATACAATATAGTAAGCATGTTTGTTAATTGAAGAGTTGGAATTCAGCAGAACTGATTAATTCTCACAAGGCACAGAAATAAAATAAGGTCATGGTGTAAAACATATTTGAATTTATAATAATGGTATCATTGGCAAATAAGTGTGTATAAGCTGCTAAAATGAAATTAGAGAATTGGCTCATTTATGACCACCAGTGTACTACTTCAAAAGAATGGCCTTGCAGATTGTGTGTCTATATCTTACAGCAATTGATTTAAAATACAAAACTTTAATACTTTTCACTACACACAGAAATCCCATTTGTGTATGACTAATGGTTAAACCAAATCAGCTTTAATCAGCAAAAAACACTCAGTGCACTGCACTGTATTAATTCAGCTTTAGCTAAAATGAGCTATACAGTGCATCCGGAAAGTACTCACAGCGCATCACTTTTTCCACATTTTGTTATGTTACAGCCTAAATTCAAAATGGATTAAATTCATTTTTCCTCAGAATTCTACACACAACACCCCATAATGACAATGTGAAAAAAGTTTGAGATTTTTGTTAATTTATTAAGGCATAAAAAAACTGAGAAATCATATGTACATAAGTATTTACAGCCTTTGCCATGAAACTCAAAATTGAGCTCAGGTGCATCCTGTGATCATCCTTGAGATGTTTCTTCAGCTAAATTGGAGTTCACCAGTGGTAAATTCAGTTGATTGAACATGATTTGGAAAGGCACACACCTGTCTATATATGGTCCCACAGTTGACAGTGCATATCAGAGCATAAACCAGGTAAGTCAAAGGAATTGTCTGTAGACATCCGAGACAGGATTGTCTCAAGGGACAAATCTGGGGAAGGTTACAGAAAAATTTCTGCTACTTTGAAGGTCCCAATTTTTTGAAAGGCAATTTTTCATTAGCAATAGAATAGAAATATGATGATATCTTCAAACAAAATTTGGTCAGACTTAAACAAATTTGTAATTCCTCATAAATTAAATGAATACATCTTAAAATAATATATCATTGCTATCCTTGCAGCACCCAACTTTATAAATTTAAATGTGATATCTATGTGAAGTGTTTCTTTTGTAATTTTGAACTGGAAACAATTACTCATTTATTTTGCAGCTGTATATTTTTAAGGGAACTGTGGAAAGAGATATATTTGGCAATGTGGTTTGTGATACTGATTGTTCTGTCATTACGGTAATAACTCTTTTAGCAAAATTCCATATACATAAATTAAATATTGTATCGAACAGGCCCAGTTTTAGGCTATTCTACATTGACTTAAAATTTAATGTCTTATTATTAACGTTGACATATAATAAGAAAGCTGTAAAGACACCTCTTCTTTTGGAAAAAAATATTTAATAATTATTAAGTGTTTGGATTGATACTGAGGAAAAACATTTAACTATTTTTCTGGTGGCGATATACAGCTTATGTATGTATGTTCATTTGTTTTTATTTTGTGGTTAACAGTTATGACTATACACCTTTTTAATTTAAATAAAAAACGTTTTTTCAAATGTTCTGTGCTGATCCCTTCGGCGTTTTCAGTCCAAAATGGCGACCACGCTACCGCACCACCATCTAGCGGCGGTTGACAAAAAAGCAAACGCTGCTCGCCACAAGTCGTAAAATTCTGAGTGCGCATGTATGCTTGAACTATGAGCACATGCGCGGTACTAATCGGAAACCCTACGCAGACCGGGCACGCATGTGCACTTATAGACTATAATGAACCGGATCAAGTTTTGTTGCCAGCTTCATACTATCTGAATGTTTTGCTGTAGATTGTGCTATGTAGGAGTCGTATGTGTGCTAATAGAAATTATCTATGATATACTGCTCCTTCTTGGTGCTATCAACATAATTAACTAGCTTTTTAAAGCAAGATGACACTGGCCAGCTACAGTCGGTTGTTAACTGTTTACAAACTTACCTGGAGTTGTGACAGTTTATTTCGAGTTGGAGCAGGTGTCCAACTTTTGTCGGAGCATTTGAAAAACTCGGTTCGTTTTAAGGTGAGTGGGAACCCGTGTAAACGCCGACGTTAACATGGCTGCAAAACAACATATATTCGAATAGCACTGTAAGATTTTTTAAAGGTGATATTTCATAAGAGAATTTGTGTGGTGTTTTTGGTACAATAAGCGTCATTTCAGAATTGGCTTCAATAAACTTTTCATGTAACCAGTTCGATGAATCCAAAAAGATGATAATAATATTGTAACAGCAGTAATAGTGGTAATTTTTAATGAACCTACTATAATATATTGTCGGATAACCTCCTGAAAGCTTTATACAGTCATGTATTAGAAGTAATGTGTCTGTAGTTTGCTAGATAAACTAATAGGGTAGAAAAACTTGCTATTGTCATAAAGCAGTGATTCTCGAACTGTGGGTTGCGATTTGGGAACTGTGGGTCGTGAACCCAAGGCCACCTCCGCGAGTTTTAAAATCGTTGCGGGTGTGTGGGTTCCCCGACGAAAAGTTTGAAAACCATCATTATACTGAAGACGCTTTTATATCTTCTGAAAACAAGGTGGACAGTTGTTGTTGATGGCTGTTCTTGCACTCTTTCAGTCATTAGATCCTTCTTCAGTGCAGGAAAGGCAGCGGCAACACATGGCTAGAGGTCTGCCTAAGCTGAAGCCAGTAGCAGGGGTGAAGCAGACCATTGTGGTTGCTTCTGGGAAAGGTGGAGTGGGCAAGTCGACCACTGCAGGTATGCTGAACTTTAAAACTTGCTCACCGAAATACAGACCTTTTTAATTTAACATGATGTTTAAAAATAAACATAATGAAAAATAAATGTGTAGATTTCTTATGTTTGAGTTGTCAAATTTTGGCACATTTTTCATATAGTCTTGAATTCTAAGTATTTTTAAAAACGAAAATTGAAATTTGTTGTAGTAATTTCCTGATAAAAGTACAAATTAAATATTTTAACCTGCACTGCATGGTGGTGCAGTGGTTAGCACTGTTGCCTAACGTACCACTGGGAACTGGGTTCAAGTGTCCTGGGTTCTGTGTGTGGTTTTCATGTTCTCCCCATGTTGTCGTGGGCACTCCGGTTTCCCCCCTCAGTCCAAAGACATGCTGAGGCTAATTGGGGTTACTAAAATTGGCCATAGGCAGCTATCATTTTCATGGGCAGTCCTGCTTGAAAGGCACTGTACATGATTTACGGAAAGGAATACTGAAAGTCTGTTTAATCTGGTTTCTTTGTTGTTAACAGTGAATCTGGCACTTGGACTTGCAGTTAATGATCCGGTATGAAAATCCATGTTTTCTGTTTATGCAGTTTCCCCTTGAAATTCAATGAAGCACTTGATTAAATTGTTGCACTGTTATTAAGAGATTCTTTCTGTCACTTTATGAATTGAACAGAGTAAAAAAGTGGGGATTCTGGATGCTGATATTTATGGGCCTTCAGTTCCGAAGCTGATGAACCTGAAGGGGAGCCCTGAGCTCACAGAGAGTAGGTCTCCTTTTTTCTTGAAAGTTTAAGGCTTCTTATTTCTAACAGTGTTTACTTACATAGAGAAAACACCTCGCCTAATAGAAATCTTGACTTGGTCATTTTCTTCCATCTGTGGATGTAAAATTCTCCATCCTTGATTTCAGAAAATCTAATGAGACCATTGGTGAATTTTGGAATTCCGTGGTGAGCATAATGGTTTTACAGTGCAGTGAAAAAGAGCTGATGCATAGCAGACAGCCTGTCCTCAACACATTATCACTATTCCCACAGCATGTCAATGGGATTCCTGGTAGATGAAACGGCACCTATTGTCTGGAGGGGTTTGATGGTAATGTCAGCCATAGAGAAGCTGCTGAGGCAGGTGAGAACATGGATTGCTGTATGAGTTTCTCAAAATATATATTTTTAGTCGTATATTGGATCATTGTATTTTGTTGCATCTGGTCCACAGGTGCATATCCTCACATAGACTTTGTCACTCAGTTCGCTTTTGTTTCCTTGTGCTAAAGCTGAATGTATCATTTTGTCAAGCCTGTACTTAAGTCTTCATTCCTTACCCATGTCACATAGCTGTTATGGCAGGTCTGACTCAAGCTAATTTTACAGTCAGTAATATTCCAGACAAACATGGGGCTGACTGTTTTTTGTAAAGCTTTTCTTGAAGCTGTTATTTTATGAAGAAATGAGGAAAGGAGGGGTTTGGTATGAAGTTTTATTATAGTGATGACAGTTATAAAAATAGTTAAGCACTATGGATTTATTTTAACAATGAAATGTCCGTCCCAAAGGACTGGTAGTATTCTGACCTATTTGGGTTGTTAACTTGGGTCTATGGGATATTTAAATGAGAGCCATACAGTAGATTAAGAAGTGACCTCAAAGAGATCACAATAAAGTTAGCTGAATGAAAGGTTTTGTATAATCAACCAATATTGATCATGAAACATATTTCTTTAATGATTTTACAAATTATAATGAATGCTTTTTTTTTTTTCTTAAAGGTGCACTGGGGTAACTTGGACTACCTGGTTATTGACATGCCACCAGGCACTGGTGACGTCCAGCTATCCATCACCCAGAATATTCCTATTGCAGGTTAGTGGCTCTTCTGTGAGCTTCACCGTAGGTCAGCACAGAAAACGGCTATGTCATCAACACTCTGACCTGTTAGAATGGAAGAACCATTGTTGTGGCTAAGTATTAGTAGTTTATATATCCCTTGAATTATAAATCTTTCACTTGAGCTTTTTGTGTATGTGATACTTTATACACTCTACCGAGTTACAACCAAATTTGAAGCTGGTTATGCTTATAGGAAGTACTGTATTATTCTTGGATAAAATTGATTATATCCCTTTGTGTTCAGGTGATGCTAAATGCCTTACCAAAGTCATCAGAATCAATAAGTCATTTTATTAGTTGTTATTGGGGGGATCGATTGTAATCAAACTGGGCATGGTCTTCACTCTTGTGTTTGAACGAAAAGTACCTAGTATGGTAGAAATTTATGACACTTAGCTGATGCTTCAGAATAAGATGTCACTCACTTTATTACTGAATTCAGGGAGCAGCCACTTCTCTGTCAGTTCTGTAGTTATGCTCAAAGAACTTTCTGGTTAACATACCTTTTATAGGGGTACACAGATAGTTCGTGCCCCCCAGATCAAACCGGTCAGGGTGGGGCGTGCACCTTGCAACACGTATGCTTTATGCAGTTTGCACCTTGCAAGTATATATATACTTCATATAATCTGTATGCTGCAGGCCTGGCGCATCTGCACTTTGCACGACCTCTATCTCTAGTATCTAAAGTTCTAATACATGTTTATAATACTAAAGTTAACTCTTAATTCTTTTTAGCTTATTCTTGGGTGTTAGCTGTCTAACACACAATGACAAGTCCCTGGTTCTGGGAAACGGTTCTGGTTCCAGAAAAAAAGCTCTGGTGGTGTGGAAAACGCCTAGAGACTCATCTCACCATAGTGTGCTAAGAAGCCATCAAAACACTATACTATACTATGATACCTGATACATGACACCATGCCTTGACACTCACATAACTACGTACAGCTTTTTACATTATATGTTCATTAACTATGCAACTGTATATATATTTTTTCCATCCATCCATTATCTGTCGCTTATCTCGTACAGTGTATGGCTCACTGGGTTAAGCTTCTGTGCCTGTGATCGGAAGGTAGCCGGTTTGAACCTGACCTTGGTGAAAAAGTCACATGTCTGCGGGTCCTTTACTGTCAAGCTTGCACTCGCGTACATATGTCAAGGAGAGCAAGATGGGGTAGGCAAAAAGAATTTCCCTGTGGGAATCAGTGAAGTGTCATTATCATTGGAGTTGCACCAATAGTATTGGCCTATGGTTAAAAATCAGCTGATATTTAACCAATAATTCCCTTTACAATGGTGATGCTTATTGCTTTGAACACCCACGTACTAAATAGTTCGAAAAATGTCTGCTCTGTGGCATTAATGTTGACGAAAAACAATGCTAGAAATGTGTTTTGCAAACATTGCTCTGCTAAAATTTCACAAGAAGGGACTACTAATAAACATTTCAACACAACAAATTAGATTGCACTTTAAGGTGAGACAGTGAAGAGTTTCTGAAAAACAAATTTGTTCCAATAAAGAAAGCTACAGTACTGCCAAATAACGGTAGTCTGTCAGTAATGCATTTTCATTCAAAAGAATATTCAGTGCAAATCAAAAGATATCACTCTGAAAATTGTTTGTTCTTGTTATTAATGAATGGATGGAAAAAATGCCTTAGTTGCTCTCAGTTATCAGATTGACTTGCGGCGTGACAGTGCTTCTGTGCAAGTAACAGTCTAATTGTTTTTTTTATTATGAATTATTATTTACACATTAATTGTTGGATTAATTGTTAGACCATCTTTTAATAGAAATTTGAATGAATAGTGGGTTTAGTCAATGTAGTGTAAATGTATGGGTATTGATTCTGATAAGGTATATTTCTGCTTACAGTTTGGTCTTAAGTCATATTTCACATGAGAGTTTCTGCAGACACCCTGTATATCTGATTTAACGAGTTATATGTTCGCTTTCTTTATTTTGTTTCTTTTTGACTTGATATTTTAAAGTACAACAAAGTGATCTGCTAATATGAAGTTTGCGTCTTCAAAACAGGACTGGCCCATGCATGTGTCAAACAGTTATGGCCATACATACCAATCTCCTTTGATCGAGCTATAACATGCTTACGACTATATGGCTTTTATGGTTTGTCGTTTTTTTCATGACTTTGGAAGGGAGTGTTTTTGGCAATATTTTTTCCTCTAAAAATTCCTTGCAGTAACTCTATTGGCAATTTGAGATTTTGCATCATTGTGTTTATAAGCTTCATTGAGCCCCACTCATTCTGTTTCTGGTTTCCAGGAGCAGTCATTGTCTCTACACCACAAGATATTGCTTTGCTGGATGCCCGCAGAGGGGCTGAGATGTTCCGCAAGGTCAATGTGCCGGTATGAACAGAGCTAAATTCCAACTCACATTTTGATCAGAACATCAGCATGGTGAATATCTTGTTTATAGACAAAAAGACAATTTCTAATGGCTTTTCCCCCTCACTGGATCTCACAAGGAAAAACTGGTTATTGCATGGCTAGTATGATAGTGATACCAAAATTTCAAACTTCAGTACTATATCAAGAAAAGTATTGAAATTCAATACCATTTTTGATACCCAACACAGTATATAATGTAACTCAATTAAAATGTATTTAAATTGCACGTCATTTGATAGAAACACATCTGTACTTCAGCTATAACATGCACATTCAGACTGAAATTTCATTCATTTAGAAATAAGATACCTATCTCTTGAAACACTGTACTGAGTCATGAGTTGGTCCTTTGAATGTTTGGCTAAATTCATGGCCCAGCATTGTGTGCTGGCACAACTTGCGATCCGGCTTGCATGTGTCCTATGGTTTACTGTCTTTATTTTGCACAAAGTATTTTCAGATACCACTACATTCTTTACTGATTAAACACAGTGGTGAAAGTTTGGACACTTTGGAACTGTTCATGTTACAATGTTTCCCCAAGAATAAATTATTTAAATACAGACATCATGACATCTTCTAACCATATCTTTCCTTGTTTATTATACATTTATTTATGAACAAAAATCTAATGTGTATACATTTATTCAAAAATATTCGTTATATCATTTTCTGGAACATCATCGTAAATCTCCAAGCTCCAAATTCCATCTTGAATATCTTGCCACTCAGTTTCCTTTAAGACCAGTGGCCCCAATCTCTCATGTCTAGCAATAGCGCTTTCCTTAAATGAGCACCTCTTGCCCATGTAGCCTGTGCGTAGTGCATTGGCAACGCAACTGTTGGGAATTTTATCCCATGAATTCTTCAGCCAAGTCTCCTGTAGTCTAGGCTTCTTAAAGTCTCCATGCTGATTTCTCTCCATTCTAGCATGAACTGAACTGTTTAATGATAGATAACATTTGTATAAAGCCATTTTACAATTAGTGCAATGTTTCTTTTATCACTGTAAAATATTTGTCTTTAAAGGTTTCATTTTCAATCTCAATGCCATGCCATAATCCATAATAACAGCTTTACATGTTTCCATCAGGAATCTGAGAGCCCAATCTGTGTGTGTGTTTTAATTATTTTGTATTCTATGTTTTGTCTGTAATGTTTTCTGCTGCAGGTCTTGGGCCTGGTTCAGAACATGAGTGTGTTCCAGTGCCCGAAATGCCTTCACCAAACCCACATTTTTGGAGAAGATGGAGTGAAAGAGTTGGCTTCCACTCTTGGTGTGGAGGTTCTCGGTGAGACCTATAACTAAGGATGGGCAATCTGGCCAGAATGCCGTGTCACAATATTTTTGGTTAGAGTTACAATCCGTGATATAGATCAGGATTGTTTGTGTGTTTATTGTAATTTAAGAATAATGTCCCTCAATATAATATTCTAAAGAAATTGAGAATTTTATCATCTACAATATATAAAATCATTAAAAGATTCAGAGAATCTGGAGAAATCTCTGTACACAAGAGACAGGGCCAAAAACCAGTATTGGATAACTGTAATCTTCGGCATTATATATAGATTTTGGAGTAGCATATGCTGCTATCCAGACATCTTTTTAGAGATCTTGTACATTTCAGTATTTTGTATTGTGGTTCAAGAGTAATAAGCATTTTATTGGGGGGGGGGGGGGGGTTGGGCTTGAGATAGGTGCTTGATTTGTTGTTATAATAATGATGTTCATTACAGTAAAAAAGTAGTGCACGTCTACTGGCTTCATACTGGAAGCTCAGCCTAGCTGCATTTATGCCTAGTCGGCTCCTTGACAGCACGTATGGTTGTAATGGGCTGTTTGCCTCACTTGTCCATTGCTTTATACAAAAGAATCTGCCAAATAAGAGTACATTTAAATGTATTGCTGTATCGTGATTCTTGTTATATCTCTGAAACCCTTACCATGGATATAATTGTAAAGTGTCACGATAACTTATCCTCATATCACTCACCAGTACTTATAATGCCAGTCTTTAACATACTATGCAGCCTTTTGAAATTTTGAAATGACACAAATTAATTACAGTAAGTTGCTTTATAGGGTATAAATTACAGTAATATAAATGACCATTTTGGAAGAGTAGTTTAAATGGTTACTGTAAAACAGGTTAAATAGTTTAAATGTCAAGTTTGCTAAATGTTAAAATATTTGAAATATGAGCGTATCATGACCGCCACTGTCATGTATTCCCCTCCCTTGCAGGGGACATCCCCCTCCATGTCAACATTATGAAGATGTCTGACCTGGGCCAGCCTGTGATTTTGTCCTCTCCTGACAGCCCTGAGGTTTGTGTGACTAATGGGCCTGCAGCCTTGTTTACCTCACAGTTGGTATCAAATGCTTGAACAATGCTAATTCTCATCCATTGATCCATTTTGGTTGTCGGGGGGTCGGGGGTCTGGAGCCTATATCTGAGGCTATGGGTGCAGGGCAGGAATCAACCCCAGATAGGGTGTCAGCCCATCGCAGGGGACATTCACACACCATTCATTCACATGCATACCTACAGGCAATTTGGCAACCCTAATCAACCTCAGCATGCTTTTGGACTGTGGGGGGGGGGGGAAACCGGAGTACCCGGAGGAAACCTCATGATGACATGGGGAGAACATGCAAACTCCACACATATGGAGCCATAGCAGAGACTCAAACCCTGGTCCTAGAGGAATTAAGCAACAGTGCTAACCACTGTGCCACCCCACTTAATTCTGACAGAATATGAATACAAAGGAAATATGTATGACATTGGCCCTGTGGTGGACTGGCGGCTTGCCTAGGGTGTACCCTGCCTCTTGCCCGATGATGCTGGGATTGGCTCCAGCTTCCCCACGACCCAGATGGGTAAAGCAGTATAGATAATAAATGGATGGATGGATGGATATGTATGACATCAGTATGTACGTGCAATTGATAGTTATTCACCAGTTCATGTTAAATTAAAATACATTGAAATAGCCCCCAACATTGATGTGGAAAGGTGCATAAATTGCATACATATTTTGCTTATATTATTAGAAAGAGTTGATCACCAAGTGTGGCCCTTCCAGGGCTCAATCTCCAGATGACATACACTATAGGGACACCCAAAAGTATCCCACTTTCCTGGGAAGTTTTTCCACAAGATTTTGGAGTGTGTCTGTGGCCACGCATCCTAAGAGCATTTGTAAGATCAGTCACTATGTGATGGCCTGGCTTGCAATCTGTTCTCTCTTCGTTGTCTCAATATTTTTAACTATATTGTGTAGGTGATAATCCTCAGAGGGGGGTTATTGTTCGTGTTCATTCAAATGTCTATAATTTTTTTTTTTGCTTTTTTTTTAATTAAAAATGTGAATATTTATCTTTAATGTGGAAGAAAATGTTTTTTAAAAATAGACTGCTTAAGGCTTCTAAACTTCTATCAGTGCCTTCTGATCATTTGTCTTTGTGTGCCTGTATGCAGCTATAAGATCCAGATGAACAAATATGTGTCTTCATTCCAGACATAGTTCTACTGATGTCTATCACTGTTTCACCCAGACTGACGCCTACTTGTTCTCAGACAGAATTAGAAAATACAGTGACTGTATATTGATGTTTCCTCCCGTGTGTGTTCCAGGCTGAAGCCTACCGAAAGATTGCATCTGCAGTGGTGCGTCGCCTGTCAGAGCATTCCAGCTGAGCATGACAGATGGACTGATTGAAAGAGGGCAGGACAGGGTGCCTAACTTACAAGACTCAGACTAGCAGACGTAACACAGCAATTGAACACTAATCAGCAAAAGGATCTTTGTTGTGAGGATATTGACATTGCTTCACATTCCAGCCTGTCTATTAAATGCCATGAAGCAATCATTTATATTTCAACAACTGTGGTTCATGTCCCAGGTTATGTATTCTTTCTGTTTTGTGATATATGAAAGGAAAAAAACTACAAAGTATTATTATTATTATTATTCTAGTATTATAAATTATTTTCCATTGCCTTATCCAGCCTATTTACACAGATCAATTTTGTACTGAGTCAAATGAGATGACTTTATTACTTGAGGTTACATACTTTGTTCAGTTAACCAGCAGTAATGACTTTGAGAAATAACTCCATTCCTTTAATCACCATGCTGAATGCTAAGTATAGTGTGCCATGGGACATAAAATATGCCTTGTAAGGTAATATTTTGCTAATAGGACTATAGCAGATCCTTCTTCTGTTCTCCACTGAGCCATTGTTTTTTTCTTCCCTATTCATTATTTATGAATTATGAATCCATTGTGCTCCTATATATCCATCCCTTTGTCCATATTCCAATTGCTTATCCAGTCGCTGTGAGTCTGGAACCTATCCCAGGATGCACAGGGCAGAAGACACTGGAACGTGACATTTACTCATTACTTTTATCCAAAGCGCAGATCAGCAAGCAGTATTAGCCAGCCCTGGGACTAGTTGGGGGTAAAGAATCTTGCTAAATGGTAATATGCTAAATGGTAGGATTTGAACCAGTTATGTTCTAGCCATGGGCACAGAGTCCTAACCTGCTGAACCACACATGGCCTCGAATTGCCTGGATAGGATGTGTGTGTGCACTCTGCTAGTTAATACTGTTATTATCACATAAAAAGCTTCAGCATGCTGGGGGCCTTGAGGCATGGGCAGAAATGAGGAATAACCGGAATATAACAACATGTCCCGACTAACATGCTGTCCCTTTAAAAAGTTTTAATAAGCAGCAAACATAGTGCCACTATCACACATATCAAATCACCAGACAACAGCAACACCCTCTATTGCTTCCTACAGCTGTCAACCCCAATTGGTTGCTTATATTCCCAGGCAGTGTGGACGAAGCCTAAAGGCATTTCCAGCTGCCAAGAAAGAACATATGAAAGAGAAAAAGATGTTAATCCACATTGTGAATCTAACGAACTAATCTTGAAGAGTAAATATGTTTTTAATCAGGAGCTTCAGCAAGTGCTCCCATTTCCAAAACCCCATCCACCCATTTATCCTTTTGGGATAGGGTGCCCAAAGCCTGTCCTGGAAGCTACTGGCACAAGGCAGGGAGCAACCCAGGATGGGGGGCCAGCAAGCACCACACATGTGACCGAGGCAGAGACTCATACCCAAGTCCCCGAGGTGTGAGGTAACAGTGTTAACCACAACACTACCATGCCACTCTGGAGCATTTCCTAAACCATTACTTCTGTAGTGAATGTTTATGCGCTATTAAATGCAGTGAATTTTTCTATACTGAGTGTTTAAGCACTGATTATGGTGTGGATGACTGACTGTTTATGCATTATTAAATGCATTGAGATTTTTAAAGGAATGTCACAAATGTTCAACTATGAAATTCAATTTTTTAAAAAGTTATTTGTAAAAGTAAGTGTTTATTTGTAATTTCCTGAACTTCATGGAATATGTACTTTTTAGCACTGGTTTTTACCACTGTAGAAGAAATCACAACTGGAACTGGAATTGATCACCCCAAAATGGAAGCAGTGCTGCATAGTGATAAAGAAATGGGCAATTATGACATTTGATCTCATTATAACAATAACTTAAAAATGTTGTAAAGGATCCTTTTCAAACTTTGCAGAGGCATTTTATGGGGGCTGAATGGGAACTGATTAAATTTTAACCCTCTGGGGTTTAGGGGTAGGAAACACACTTTGACTGGGGCATGATCACATATTTCTTCAAATATGATAAACTTAAGTCATGGCAAATAAATTATTTCTTATATATTTGTTTTGCCATTACGCTCATCTTTATTTTAAATTAAAATCACAATAGCATTTTTGGTAGGGTAGCAAGAATTGATAAATATATCTGTTGAAATGCGCTACATATATCTGTCAAAAAAGTAGGACAAAGCGACAAGGTAGGACGAATCGACAGAACACCAGTAGTTTATTTTTAAGCTGTTTTTTCATGTACATGTATGGCTGTCTGTAGATAAAAGTGCCTGTGTCACATTTTGGATATTTTCCTCTAACTTGAAATGTTTATTTGTAATTACTGTATGGGAAAAATATAGAGATATATATTGTATATTGCTGTTCAGATAAAAAATATTGAGATATAATTTTTGGTCCATATCCCCCAGCCCTAACATAGCCTAAGTGTTCTGAAAGCAGTCCAGCTTACAGCAGGTTCTACATTATCCTGTTCACTGTGAGTGCCAGAGCCGGCGCTGCTCCTGCCACCACTATCATCAGCCACGGGAGCTGATGAAGGCCCTGCTCTGACAAACATATCAGTAATTTTGGCACCTTTGGCAGCGTCTGCTTGAAAAGCCAGTTTCTTTTTTTCACAGTTTCTCTGCGCCTTCTGACTGAGTGACACTGCACACCGGCACAGAGCCAAAAGAGGGATTGGGTCAACCCCGTGTCAGTTAAAAAAAGAACCAATGGGATGTAGATCAATGTGTTTCATGGACCAGTGGTCAGGAAATAAACTCCTGTGTTGACTATATTATAACATTTTTTGAGGAATGCACTACGCAGGCACAGGGGCCAAAGCGAAAGACGGTGCTGTTTAAAAATGTGACTGGGCCAGCCCAGTGGCAAATGGGCCACCAATCTACGAGCTTTATGGGCCTATCAGACCAATAAATAAATAAATAAACAAATGGTGTTGACCCAAATAGCACGTCAACCCACTGGGATAATGCCGGTGTGCCAGATGTTCAGTCTGTCCCTGACTGAGACCCCACAAGACATATCCATTGTCCGCTGACAGTTCATGTCTCCTGACGAAGTAAGGCTTCATATATTCATGTCCACCAGGTAACTGGTCTGTTCGTTGATGGTAGAGTTCCAAATCTTGCTCACCACTGCGTCCCTGTACCTACTTTAATGTCATGTGCCGACACCAGCAGGCCTTAGAGAAATAAAATATATTGCCTTCCTGCCCTGTCTTATCTATCATCCCTAATGGAAGCCTGGAAAATGCATCTGAATTAAAATTGTCAACCAACTTCTTATAGTCAATTTCATACTAGTAAGGCATCAGCATCAACGCCCAGCACTGGTGATTTCGGCCCCAGCATAGCCAGCAATGGCATATGATCGGTGATCAGAGTAAATATGTGCCCATATACTGTAAGTATTCATGGAATTTTCTTACTCCATGAATCATTGCCAAAGCCTCTTTTCCATCTGTGCATATTTCTTTTCTGCCTCCCTTAAAGTGCATGAAGCAAACACAATTGGATTTTCTTCTGTATTGCTCATGAAATGAGAAATGACCACCTCTATTCCATGAGGGGATGTGTCACACGCCACCCTCAGTGGCTTCTCCATGTCATAATGCACCAACTCTGCTCTGTTCAGCAGCATCTCCTTTCCCCTCTTGGGAGCCTCATCACAAGCAGATGCCCAGCTGCACTTCTTTCTCAACAATTCACGTAAAAGATGAAGCACACTGGATATTTTTTTCTAGAACCAACTATAATAATTTAGGAGACCTATAAAGGATCCTAAGTACGTGACACTGAATGGCTTGGGAGCCTTCACTATTGCCTCCACCTTTTCCTGTGTTGCATGCAATCCTTCTTGATCTGTCACATGCCCCAAATATTCTACACTATTCTATAAGAATCCAGTTTGCCAGCTTCACCCTCATGTTATAGCGCTCTACACAGCTCAACACTGCACTCAGCCTATTTAAATGTTCCTCTTTTGTGCTGCTGTAATCAGAATATCGTCCAGAAAACAGGTCATCCGTTCTCATCCTTGGAGAATCTGATCCATCACAGCCTGGAATATTCACGGTGCGCTTGCCACCCCATAGCTTTGTGAGCGTGTGAGTGTTTATGGTTAAATATTCTTTGGGGTCTTTGTGTAATCTGAGCTGCTAGTAAGCATGAGAAAGGTCTAAATTGGAAATCCATTTTCCTCCTGCTAAGGTCACAAATAAATCCTCTGAACTGGGTAGGGTTTCTTCTTCCAGTTAGCTGTTTATCGTGACTTTGTAATCCCGCAAATGCAGACAGACTTATTAGGCTTTGGGATTACCACTATTGGAGCACCGCATTCACTGCACTCCACTTTGGAAATTATTCTCTCACTATCCAATGTTCCAAGTTCTTTTTCCTCCACGTCCTTCGGTGAATAGGGCACCGGCTGTGCTTTAAAAAATATTGGCTTTACACCTGGCCGGATTCGTATTGTTGCTATGCAACTCTCAATTGCACTTGTTTTCTCAGAAAACACCACTAAGTGGCGCTTCAGTACTGTTTGTAATTGAGGATCATGGTGATTTGTTTCATATTCCACTATGAAAATGCTCTTCCAATCAAGTTTAAATTTTTCAAGCCAATGTCATCTCATCAGTGCTGGCCTTTTGCCTTTAACTATCACCAGAGGCAGTTTTGCCTTCTGGTCACCATATTACTACACTGGTGTCAGTATATAGCCACATAAAGGAAAGCTTTCTCCCAGTTAAGCCTTCAGTTTAATGTTGAACTCTTTTAGGGGTAGGTGTGTAAATTTACTTTGGTACAACACTTCAGGTGTGAGGGACACTGCTGCCACCATATCTAATTGCGTGACGATGTCCTCATCATCCACTTTCATTGTAACTGTGATGCCATTATTTCCACTAGATGCAATATACTCCTTCTTGATCCCCAGGTTCCACATACTGGGTCCTGGCTGTTTGAGTTTTATTTCTACATGCAGTGTTGGGCAAGTGTACTTGTAAAGTGTAGTGTGCTAAGCTATCAATTACTCGACAATAAATTAAGCTTCACTACCCAAAAGCTGCCATCCATAGAAATATAGCAAGCTAAGTTACACAAATATGACAAAAGTAGTTTACTATATCAGAAGCTACCTCACGTTGTACCAACCTAATACCAGATCAGTGCAAAATGACAGTCAGATACACAGATTGAGACATTTATTAAACAACAACCCATGATTTAACACAGTGTAGATATTGCGTTATGTAAAACATTGAGCCATAAATAAAACTATTTAGTACCAAATAAAAGCTACTGTGTAATGTTTGATGGGAAAGACATGGCTATAGGTTTGAATCAATTTAAAATTTCTAGAGAAAAGAAAAACCATATTAACAGCCATCTTATATCCTCAGGCATCCCTTAACGAGAAAACTTCTTTAGACTCCAATCAAACAAGTCAATTGAAGTTACAAATAAACTTTGTGTTTAAGAACTGTGTTAAAACTGTGTTTACGGACGACATTCAACACCATGATTAATAAGCATGGCTCAGAGAGTGATCACTGGGACAATAGCAAATGAACTGTTCCAAACTGAAATGAGAATCAAAGTCCTGAATTACATGTTTTAGTGCTGGGGGAATTGGATGGAAGGGGAGGGGTGGGCAAGGGGGAGAGGGGTAATGGTGCATTGGTGGGCACTTATTGCTCTAACAAGTGTTTGTTTACACAGTACAAGAGAAGCTTTTCAAAAGTGGCATCAGAAAGGTGGCTTCTCTTTGGTCTGAAAATATCCTTTCCTATGCTAAACAGTCTTTCACAGGCTGCACTTGTTGGGACCCCTGTGTTATATCTATACTCTTTAATAACTAAAAAGTTCACCTTGGAGACCCTATACAGACAATGTACTGAACAGTGATCACTGCTCATATGATTTTGTATTGCTAGAACATTGATTTCACCGATAAGTATATGGCCATACATATCTAGTTAGTTATGCAAGTGGAATTAATAGACAACTAATACAGGAAACAGAATGTTAAAATACAAAATATTTGTAAATGATAAGGCACAAAATAGGAACAAATAAAATGGTGATTGTGGTATGTGCAGAAGTCTGGACCCCTTTTCACTTGTTCAGTGATTAAGATTTTTTTGCTGTTGACAATTGCAGATTAATAAATTCCCTGCCACTATGAACACTGAGCTGTCACTCAACAACCATAGGCTCCTCGAAGCAACTAAGTGAGGATCTGAAAATGAAGCCGAATGATGCCTACTAAGCAGTGGAGGGCTATAAAAAGAGTGTAAAATTCTCCCATCAAGCTGAACTGTGGAAGTCAAGGCAAGATCTGGAAGACCAAGAAAATGTCAGAAAGAATACCACATATGCTGTGCACATATGACTGCTGTTATAGTTAGTTAACTGAGTTTTCACACCCTCATGCAAGCACCCAAGGTTGCATAAAAGTTTATAATTATTATAACAATACAGTACCAGTCAAAAGTTTGAACAGGCCAATCTGGCTACAAAGGAGAGTGATGTGAGTGTTGCACCACATGACCTGGCTACTTGACCTAAACACAGTACAAATTGGTAAGAAGGAGTTTAACCAGAGAGTGAAGGAGAAGCAGCCAATGGGTGCTGAGCATATGTGGGGATTCCTTCAGGACTGCTGGAAAAGCATCCCAGAAGACCACCTCATGAAATAAGTATACAGGAGACGGTAGCGCCAGCCAGTCCCTTGAGTAATTGGGGCCTTACTCAGGGGCCCAGTGGTGGGATCACTATATGGACCCTGGGAATTTGAACCAGCAAACTTCTGAATCCCAACCCAAAAATCTACCCCCCACCCCCTTGTTTTACACTTTTTTTAGTCAGTGCCTAATTCCATATATGTTATTTTATAGTTCTGAGGTCTTTGTCCTAAAAAGAGAAGAGTACAAATAAACACGTCTATGGGTGGGTGTGTCCAAACTTTTGACCACCCCCATACCATAATCTCCTTGAAGAAAGCAAGTTAAAGGTTTTGGAATGGCCCTCACTGTGCCCTGACTTAAAGATCATTGAAAATCTGTGGGTAGAACTTAAAAATGCTGTGCATACAATATGGCAATATGGCCCAAGAATATCTCAGAAACAGAAGTAATGTGCAAGGAAGAGTGGGCAAAAATCCTTACAACAAGATCTAAAAGGCTCTTAGCAGGATAGAAAAGGTACTCACAAGCTGTGATATTTGCTATAGGATGTATCACTAAATACTGACCCTTTGCACATGCCAGAATTACAATTTGTTCCTATGTTTTGAGGTTCATGGAATAAAAAGTAACTATGCGTTAACATATAGCAAATATATTGTCTGTTTCCTCCAGCAGTTGTTTACTACTTTTGTGTTACAAATCTGATTAAATATTTAATTTGGCCAGGGGGCCCAAACTTTTACATACAGCTGTACATGTGCCACAAAATTATGTCATTTTTATGTGAGTTCAGTAACGTTCCTTCCATAATATCTGCAGTATTTATGGAAGGTTTTCTTAGAAACAAAATAATGAAAATCAAAAGCAATAGAAAACACGTATTTGCTTAACAAGATGCAAAGTTATACATCAAAATAGTGATCTGCTTAAGGTTTCCAGGAGATCACATCAACCTTGAATATTAACTAAAGCCTAGAATCCAGTTCCATGCAACCCGCCTCCTCTATGGACATTTTTTAATTGTATTGTTCATAACTGTTCCCTGCATTTCATGCATGTCTAAAATAAACCTATGGATTAAACCTCCTCATGTTCGAAATACGCATGCTAAATCAGAAATGGGACACAAATACCTAAGAGCATCTACACTCAAGGAGAAAATTAGAAGTAACTTAAATTGAATGTCCATTGACTGGGTTTCCTGTGCAGCTGTTACTATCAGATACTCACTTCTATCACCACTTGTGACTGAAGTTTCTCTAGATTCATGAAACAATGTCTCTAAGACACCCAAAGAAAAGGATTTCAATCACGTACATAGTGTTGTTTTCCCCCTCAATAATTAAGTCATATTTATTGCATGAAATATTTAGTCAGACACAGAACATATATTCTAGTAATGCTGTGAGATCTATGTCTAAGTGGTTGCCCCATTACTTTTGTGTTATACTGCTGGGTATCCTATCAAGACCAAGTACCAAACTTCAAGACCACTTCAGGTTAGTTTCAAAGAATCCCAATTTTAATGATGCAGACTTATGATGGGAATAGGAATATACAGTCTTGATATGCTATGCATTGTATGTGTTTAATGAATAATTCAGAAACACAGCTACCAAGAGTCAATTTAGTAGGTCAGTTTTGATCGATTTTAACATTTTACTCCTCCAAGTGCATGAAAGGCACAAAGCACGCAGACCCATTGAGTATCTGCCAGGCTACAGCCATTCCACCATGTAGCATATATGCATAGACACACACCGATATTTAAAAAAAGCTTCACTGGCGCCGAGATACAGTGGGATGTGAGCCAAAGCAGCAGGGCTCAGCAGGAATGCTGGGCAGCCATGCAGATTCTTCCATGGGGCTCTGTGCCTTTGCTCTTGCCTTAGGTCTTGTACCATTTCCAATGTCACACCTACGCGGATGGGAGGCCTAGCTACTCACACCGTCATGTTTCAGATGACTCATCAGTAAAAAGAATTTTTCTTAGAATTCAGGGCCACTTCCAAATATAATTGAACAGAATTTTAAACAGAAATCATGTGGCAATCACCATCTGCACCATGCTTATTATTTTTAGCAAAAATATTTCTGTTTCATATTTAAGTGCATTTAAAGTTAAAGTGTATTTTAGATTTAATGGATTTAAAAAGTATTCAAAGTATTAATTAATTAATTGAATAACATTTTTAAATTCTTGCACCAAAAATTGGGACAGGTTGCAATGCATGATATAATGGTAATTAATGATTAACTTAATCACCCTCCATATTATTGTTTTCACAGCTATTCACATGCTTCAGGAGACAAGAAACAGGACTGTCCTCATATATTTCTATTCCATAAAGTAAAACTACCCACATCATCTCCATTTTATTTCAACATAGTCATTTGCATGATTAACAATGTTCTGTGGCAATCCATCACAATGACTGGAAACCAGGCTAGATAACACTGTATTCTCTAAACAGGAAGTTCAGCTGAGAACCCAGAATGCCATAGTAAATACAAATATTACCACTCAAACACAAATTCATTCAACTGAGCCAATGGAGCTGTCTCCAGCACTTGCAAGCCTGTAGGACACAGCTGACCATGGACAATTCTTCCTTAGCCCGGCATTACAATTTATGATATCCGGCTGTGCTATTTAGACAAAGAGACATAAACTTGTTCAGCTTGAGTAATGGAAAATTCTGCAACCTGTAAAATAAGATTTCAAGTTGAAACATGATTTGTTGGCATTTAATTAAAGTTAAGGACCTGGAAGCAGGAGATGGGGCAAACGAACTGGATTTTATTCTGCAAATAGACTAGATCACAATCATCCCAGGGGAATCAAAACTGGGGGCACATAACCCTACAAATGGGATGGGTCAGAAGCAGGATCGACATTAATGCTGGACTGGGGGGGGGGGGCACTTTTATAACATGGACTAATAGGGGAGCAAAACTAGAGGCAGCTGGAGTGAATCACACAAGGGCAGGAGGGAGAGGTAAGACAAACAAGTAACAGAATCAGAATCAAGTTCTCTGACATAGCAGTGCACAGTGGAGCAGGATTCCACCTCTAGTGATGATTTCCCAAACTAGGGTTATCCAATTACAAGTGTGCATACAAATTTTTTAAATTGCACCACTGTATTCACGATATTCATTTGCCGGTGGGCCATGTCATGTGTAATAAAAATCTGCAAAGAGCTTCTTATCGCTCATTTTCCAGTTCTTTTTTTAACATCTTCATTTGGATTATTTTCATCAACAATGATTTTAAAGACATTTGTCTTAGTTTTTGTCATTAAAGGCACTTTTTAATTTAGTGTTTGTTTCATTTTTGTCATAGAAACAATGTCATAGACAAGTTTTTCATCTTAGTTTTTATCAAGAAAATTAACATTGAGTCTATGACATTACAAAAATTATTAATTTAAGTCCTGGATTCATATCTATTTTGTAGGCTGCAGGGTTGCAGGAAATAATACAGCATCCATGTCACCAATTTTGCTTTAATAGTCATTTGTGAAAGGGCTCGAGTGAACTAGTTCAGCTCAAGTGCCATGTCTAATTTCTAAGATGTGGTTGTTCCACATCTCTGGGCCCTAACAGCTTAGAGTTGCAAGAGCAGGAAGAACAGAGAAATGGGGGCTGTAGCTCTTCTTTGCTGCTGCCAACAAATACAAGTCCCCCAGAGTCGCAATTGGAACCAGCTGCCACTTATTAGCCTGAATTGAATCATAAAAGGCAGGTTCTCCAGGGTCAAAGTGCAGGGGTTCATAGAGACAGGCGCTGAAATGGAATTTGCACATGGTGAAAACAATATCAGTGCTCAAATGTACTGCAATGCACTTAATCACTGTGTCTCACTGCAAGTTGCCCCACATAAACAGTACAAGACGAACCTTAACCTGTGTGGTCCTATTGCAATTTTTACTTTGTTTTGTCACAAGAATCAAACTAAGTGCATCCTATAGTATTTTTTGTGTTAAATTCAATCCAACCGATCGGTGTTTTGCCCTGGGGCCTTGTGTGCAGTTGTTCCGCCACTGCATAGAACTGTATGATTTTCTGCTGTACTCGGCCTCAAGCAACAATATATGAACAAAAGTATTGGGACGCACCTCAAATCATTGATTTGAGTCTGGGGTTGGTGGATATCAGAAGAATGTTACCTGCCTGACTGCATGTTGCCAACTGTAAAATTTGGTGTGTGTGTGGGGGGGGGGGGGGATAATAATATGGGGCTGTTTTTCAGGGGTTGGGCTAGGCCCCTTAGCTCCAGTAAAGGGAACTCTTAATGCTTCAGCTTACTAAGACATTTTTGACAATTCTATGCTTCCAAATGTGTGGGATCAATTTGGAGAAGGCCCTTTCTGCTCCAGCATGGCTGTGCCCCAGTGCAAAAACCAACGTCCATAAAGACATGATTGGGTGAGTCTGGTGTGAAGAACTTAACTGACCTACACCGAGCCCTGACATCATCGAACACCTTTGGGATAAACTAATATGGAGATTGTGAGCCAGGCCTTCACATCTAACATCAGTGTTTGATATCACTAATGCTCTTCAGGATGAATTCCAGACACAATCTCATAGACACACTTCAAAACTTCCCAGAAGAATGGCAGCTGTTATAGTTGCAAAGAGAGGACCAACTATTTATTAGGGTGCTTTAGAACATTTTTCTGGAACCAGAACCCTTTTCCAGAACTGGGGATTTTTGTCTTGTGTGATTGTAGTTCCTCTGAGGCAGTCCAAGAACTCTTTTTAGTGCCTGCTCCAGACTAGGTACTTTCTGTTCAAGCACAAACTACTGGTAGGTAGGCACGTACAGCCATAGCTTGCTGATTGGTGGACCACGGGTGCTGGTACTCAGTGTTGTGCCTGAACGAGTTCATTGAACGATCGTTCATGAACTCGTTCATATTCTGGGTGAACGTGAACTGAAC
>JAODUD010000026.1:5868202-5884919 GCA_026784285.1 Stomatorhinus walkeri | reverse complement strand
TTGGAACCTGCGAACTTAGTTAAAAAAATTTGAATTATGAACTATGAACTGAACTAGTTCATTTTAAAATGTGTGAATTGAACTTTGAACTAGTTCATGTAGAAAATGAACTTTCCCAACACTGCTGGTACTACATCAGAAGTTACGCAGATGTGCAGAGAAGCAGATGTAATGGAGCAAAACTTGAGAAAATGGAGTTATTTTTGAATCTAAATTACATTTAATGCATCAATCATTTTTTTTCTTGTATTTCTGCATCAGAAAATTTGATCGCTAATAAATATAGTTTTGTCTAATATCACTGGTAATGGTGGTCAAAATTATCAGTGCTTATTAATAGCACTAACATAGTTTTTTATTCTGTGAAAAATGAACAATCTGCTCGCCAGATTTAATAGGAATCATGAGTATGTCATGAATAATATAAATGTATTTTAAAATGTCACATTCCAACAATGAAGGAGGCAGAAGCAAGCATGAGGATAAACAAATATGGGGTTTATTTAAAGGGATCTGAACAGAGGAAGCATAAGTTGACATAAGTCAAACAGAAAGGCATTACTAGCAATGGGGAAAAACACTGGAGCACACACTAGGGCAACTTCAATGACCAGATGGTGGAGCACAGGACTGGGAGACACTCTTATACACCACTGATGAGGAGCAAACAAGATGGCTAAAACGAGAGGTTAGACAAATTATCAGCAGGTATGGCTCATTAAAGCTACACTAGGGAGAGAACGAGGGGGCAGGAATGCAGGGCAAGAAACTAACCTACAGACTTTTGACATTCTCCCATGCTTATTTAGCATAAAAGATCCAGTTCCTGCAACACACAAAAGTGCCCAGGAGCTACAAATTCTCAGGCCAATACAGTCTAGGTGTCAGGTTCCGGAACTTTGATGTGAAAGTACCTATTGATGCCTATGGATTTAGAATAGGATTCATAAAAGTTCCTGTAGGTGCAATGGTCAGATATCCCAGTATATCCCCATATAGAGTATATCCGTCTTTACATTCCTGCAGAAGTTAGCATACTGGGACTCCACTAACCTTGATATCGTTTTTCCATATCAGAGGATCCTCTCAAAATGTCAACATGTTACAGCCTGTAAACTCTGGCAAAACAGGGTAGCAGTACTTTGTGCCCTTCTGTAAAGTCTCAAAAATGTTAATTTAGAGAAATACATTCATTGTTTTCTAAATCAAACTGCAATATCCACATATAGTCTTAATACATAATTATATACTGTCAAAATAGCCAAACAATGACATTGAATCACACAAGGACATACCCCCCAAAAAAGGGGTATAGCAAAAAAAATACAGGGTACAAACCCCATTTTGAGGCTTTTGCAGGCATCTATTTCTAAATTTATGTTTAACAAATAGAAATGAGTTTGTCTGTGAAAATACTGAAAATCTTTTATTTGTCCTTTTGCCTGTTAAATAAAGATTCAAGAGAAATACCAAATAAAGATTTTAGTTTTTATTGGATTTTTAGAAAGTGTCCCAACTTTTCTGAAAATGGGGTTTGTAGATAGATACTCCTTAGTTGTTCTGTAAAATCTTTGTTGACTAGTATTGTTTCTATATCCACTGAGGGCAGGAATTTGGTAGGATAATTCCACCATAGATATTTTTATTTATTGTTAGGACTTAAGTGCATTTTCGCAGAGTAAAGATTTGCAGATGTTGATACCTCTATCATGTCTTCTTCCCTGATTTGTGATTTTCCTGACAGTAGGGAAAATTTCTCCCATCTCACAATAGCCCATAAGCATTTTCTATAAGGAACATTAAATACTGCTCTGTTTCATAGGATTAAACAGTTAACTAGTACATTTAAAGTTAAAGGGTAGCCTAGAATTTGATTATGCCATCATAACACAACCAGTTAATATGATGTCAGATATGCGTTGTTACACACTATTTCCAAGTTATATAACTTGTTCTATTTGACTTATATTTTCATTTTATTTTCAATGCATAACAAGAATTTTTAAATCTTCAATTTATTAAATAAATGGAAAGTAGTAAAAATGTGTGGTATGCAAAAAATTTTGACTGGTAGTGTATCAGTTTGATACTGAAAATGACAATGTTACTGGTTTAGACACCCCAATAAATATTTAGCTCTTTATTAAGAAATATCAAGATATCATATTTAATCTTCTTTCAAATTATATCTGTAGATAAAGGTAATGTAATTGCATTACCTATGCAAAAACAAGAAATAAATTCACTTACTTTATAAGACAAAATTAACTAAGATGCCTATTTGCTCTGAGGAAAAAGTAAGGACACCCTTATATCCATTACTATGTAAAATGCCTAGAATTAAATTCAGTTGCACCACCTCAGGTGAAAATGATTACAACATTGTTACAGAGCTTTCTGGTACAGTCTGTCTTATTTAAACATTTAGGTCGGTTTGCTCTTAATTGTTGAACAGAGTGGTCAGGCCGTCCTAGCTAGTTCAGATCAACAGCAGAGCAACCGGTTGCTGAAGGAAGTCTCTAACAATACTAAAATGTCATCATAGGACATACAGGAAGCTCTTGCCACAGCTGATGTAAAGGTACATGCATCTACTATCAGAATGAGACTGCACAAGTTTGATTTACATGTGTGTAAGGAGGAAACTCTTGTTGTCAAAAAAAACATTAGGGTAAGACTGACATTTGCCAAAGACCACCTAGACAAAGACCAGGATCATTGGACCAACTTGCTTTGGACAGATGAATCTAAAATTGAATGTCCTTGAAAACGGTAACAGAGGACATGTTTAGCATAAACCAAAGACAGCTTTTGAGAAACAGAACCTCAACTGTGAGGCATGGGGGTGAAACTGTCATGGTTTGGGACCACTTTGCTGCAGCAGGACCTGCCAGTTTACAATCACAGAATCCACTATGAATTCTTCATCGTATCAGAGGGTGCATGAGGACAATGTGAGACCGTCTGTCCAGAAGTTGAAGCGGGGGTGGACCATGCAACATGATAATGACCCAAAGCATACCAGGAAATCTCCTAAGGAAAGGATTAGAAGAAAGAAATGGAGAGTTCTGGAATGGTCAAGTCAAAGCTGGATCTGTAACCGATTGAGATGCTGTGGGGTGATTTGAAACAGGCTGTGCATATAAGACACCCTTCAAACATGGCACAGCTTGAGGAATTCTGCATTGGAGAGTGTTGAAAACTTCCTGCCAGTCGATATTAGAGAGTGATCGATGGTTATAGGAAACATCTCATTGAGGTTATTTCAGCCAAAAGGGGAGAATACTAGCTGTTATGGTATATAGTATCCTAACTTTTTTCCTCAGTAGAAATTTGCATCTTAGTTCATTTCATTTGTTAAATAAGTGAATTTGTTTCTTGTTTTTGCACCGGTAACATCACGTTTTCATCACCTTTAACTATATAATATATAATTTGAAAGAAGATTTAATATTGATATTAAATAAATATTTATTAAGAACTAAATATTTAATGGGGTGTCCTAATATTCTACATGGCTTATGACTTATGTACTTATGTATATACTTTTTTATCATCATTATATAATTTACTCTATTTATAATTTTGCAATAAAAACAGCCTATACCATGTAGGTTTCATAAGGTACACTGTATAACGTTAGTACAACAACACATTTCTCAGAATGTATCCCCATTGTTAAACAACACATGACTGTATTGTTTAATTATTTAATTTAACAAAATGATTTCATATGATTGCTTAAAATGCATATAAACCTGAAACACAGACATTAGTAACACATAGGTAATCGGTTAACACAAGAGATCTCTATAAGAACATCCACGATTGGTGACATTCCGTGAAATCTTTACATATTAGGAACAGCTGCTATGTAAATAGGTGGGAAGCTAAAGCAAACATTTTTACCATTTTGAAATGTCCATAAAATGCTTCCAGACTATTGCTTGAATATCAAGAAATGACATCACAATTCTACCAGGAAAGACTTGCAATGTAGCACACAGTTATTTCAAATTTAGCTGTTAGGCAGTTTTCAATATACTGTATTTGCATAATTTCAGAAATGGGTTGAAAACTGTACTGCTTTGGTGAATTCAAAGTGACGTGAACAAATTGCCTTTAGTGTGGGTATGTAAAATAGTTTGCCAGAATGGACTGATATTCAAATTTTTCGAAACACAAAATAGTACTTGTTAGAATTTACTTAAGCCAAGCAATAGTGCCAAAAGCAGTGGCATTACCTTCAGAAATTCCTGTACTGGTGGTTTCCAAGCTCTTGAACTGCATTACGAATAAAGTGACCTGCTCTTTCTCATACCCAGGTCTTGATGCCAGCTTGGATCAGAACAGTGATTTGATCCCTTAGCATAAAAATAGTAATTTTCTGTAAAATAAATTAAGGTATTAACAAGAGCTTGCTTGCTTCATTCTGATATATTTAGCAGTATGTCTAAAGTATTATGTGGCTACAAAACCATACTCTGAGTAATGTATAATGGAATAATGGGACACTTGCTTAATTCAGTAAACGGATTGCAAATTTATTGGTTCTAAATGTGCAATTCTGAGATTAAAAAAACTTCACTGACAAGCAGTCTCACTGGGAGCTTTTTAATTAGTAACACCTTTGCAATAACATAAAATGCCAAACATTTGTGTTTAATATCCCTTTGGGAGCCAGTGACTACAATTCTAATTAATAGCAAAATAATTGAATGAGTCAGTCAAAAAAATATCATATTATGACACTTAATAAAATGTCTGTGCGAAACAGATGTTAAACATTGCTTGTTAATGGACATTGTCATGAAATCAATAAATTAGCAAATTTTTTTACAGAACAAATGGGGCAACTTTACTTTGGAGAAAATGAAATCTCTGTCAATCTTCAGGCATTTTTCCATTGTCACCAAGAACCAAGCCATACCTGAGCCACACCACAACCTAATGGTTTTCTACTGTAAATTATCTGAGTTGTGCCCAAGCCATACCATTTGAATATCATGCCAATTTAGCTCCTACTTCTCACAGCACAATACTGATTTTAGCACATTCTTGTTGATTTCCAGATGTTCCAAAGATAGCCTGAAGATATGTTCCTTCCAGCATATCCTGGGTCTATCCCAGGGCTTATGTCCAGAATAGGTTCCTTGGTGGCTGCATTGGTGGCATTCTTACTAGATGAATGACCATCTAAGCCAGGGGTGGCCAGTCTTATCCAGAAAGGGCTGCTGTGCATTCAGGTTTTCGTTGCAACTCTCTAAAGAGATTACAAATTAGAGGACTGATTGACTGAAGAGTCTTCATGCCTGGGTTTGAACAGATAAAAATCTCAACAACCTGCATACACACTGGCCTTTTGTGGATAAGACTGGTCACGCCTGATCTAAGCAGACGCTCTGTTTTGAGGTCCCTCCAGATAACTCTTGAGGACAGTGCTTTTGGTAATTGGTCATTACTGTAGATCAGTGTTCCTTAACCGGGTCCTCGGGGCCCCCCAGACAGTCTACAGCAGTGTTCCCCAACTTGGTCATCAGGGATCCTCCAGACAGTCCATTTTTGCTCCTTCCCTGCTTCCTGCTAGACAGTCAACATTGCTGCTCTAGGGAGCTAGAGCAAGAACTTGGACTGTCTGGAGGGTCCCTGATGACCAAGTAGGGGAACACTGCCGTAGACTGACCTGTAAACTGCAAGCCTTGTCTGACTACCTAGGTCCCACTTTCACACCCAAGACCTAGTCAATGCCTGGAAAACCAAACTGACCTACCTGTAAATCATATCAAAAGATAGTTAAGGAACCATGGCTTCAATCTTGCGGTTCTGATTTAATTCAAACTTGGCATTGAACTGCTTAATGAGACAAATGAGGCCAAAAGAACAACATCATTTGCAAATAAATGGGAGAACCTCTAGTCTTCTAGACCTTCCAGCTATGGTCATGAAAATCATACACAGGAGCGAGGGCAACACTCTTTGTACCCTCTTTGTGAACATATGAAAACACAGCTCTCACTCCATTCATACAGAAGCAACTCCGGGATGCAATACTCCTGCAGCAGGTATATTGCAGGGTACTGTATGTGGTCATGCACCTTCTCCAAACGCACAATGCATATCATCGCTGTCCAATAAAAAAAAAATTTTAGTTACTAAATGTGACTGTTAATTCTGTAAACCTACTTGAACTACTGAAGGAACAAGTCATGGAAAGCACCTTAAATACTGATATTATATTTGTTCATCATTAGTGAATCATGATACGTCTTATCTTAAGCAACAACTATATGTGTTCATGATTTGTTCATAATTTGTACTCCAGTGGTAACAGTTATTACTAAGTAGTTGTGCCCTTGAAGTGCTACTGAAGCTTATCTTTACACAGCAGTTAAATGAACAGTTGAATGTTTTAAATGGACTTATGTGGATTGTTGTCAGCGAATGTGGACTTACATGTATTTCTTATCATGTGTTCCAATGGTACATGGTTAGTTCATGCACCTTTGCCCTGTTCGCTTTATTCCAAGAACAACCATCATGAATGCAAATAATTAATACAAACATAAATATTATTTTCAAAAAAGAAGCTAAGGGTGTTACTCTATCGTGACAGCAGTATCTGACTCAAACAAACTGCAGTGTACAAACTTTCTTCTGGTTTAAAGTGACAGTCTTGAGCAGAGGTATATTAGTTGATGCTATGGCTACAGAACTAATGTTTTTATTTAACTGAGATCTTGATTCATACCAGTGTGCAATCTTGACCTTGGGCTGAACCACAACCTTGATTCCTTGATCCCTATATGATTTCATTTTTACATGATTCTGCCATGTTTGCATTAGCACTGAGATCTGTTGCATCAAGCCAAGAGCGCCCCTTCTCTCGCTAAGCAATACCAGTAAATCACAGGACTTTATATCATGTTACAGGAGGAAAGGGCAGAAAGGCAGATGTTTTAATACAGAGCAAACAAGGTTTAAGTCTCTTTACTGCTTCTTGGATTTGAAAATGAGTTGCTTGTTAAAGTTTATTTGATAATCCCATTTCAGTAATGATCAAAAATTGTAATCGCATATTGCAAAAACTTCAAACTTTCTTGAATATCATTCTGCAATATTTATGTCAAAGAAACTAGGCTACTCTGAAAGGCCAGATGGCATATACACTGTATTGCCAAAAGTAATGGGACATCCCTCCAAATCATTGAATTTAGGTGTTCCAATCACTTCCATAGCCATATATGTATAAAATCAAGCACCTAGGCATGCAGACTGTTTCTACAATCATTTGATAAAGAATGGATCACTCACAGGAGCTCAGTGAATTCAAACGTGGTATCATGATAGGATGCCACCTGTGCAATAAGTCCATTCATGAAATTTCCTTGCTACTAAATATTCCATAGTCAACTGTTAGTGGTATTATAACAAAGTGGAATCAATTTGGAACAACAGCAAGTCAGCCACAAAGTGGTAGGTCACGTAAAATCACTGAGTGGGGACAATGACTGCTGAGGTGCACATTGTGCAGAAGTCACCAGCTGTCTCCAGAGTCAATAGCTACAGACCTCCAAACTTCATGTGGCCTTCAGATTAGCTCAAGAACAGTGCATAGAGACTTTCATGGAATGGGTTTCCCTGGCTGAGCGGCTGCATCCAAGCCTTACATCACCAAGTGCAATACAAAGCATCAGATGTAATGGTGTAAAGCACGCTGCCACTGAACTCTAGAGTAGTACAAACGTGTTCTCTGGAGTAACTAATCTGTCTGGAAATCCGATGGACTAGTCTGGGTTTGATGGTTGCCAGGAGAATGGTACTTGCCTGACTGCATTGTGCAAAGTGTAAAGTTTGGTGGAGGAAAGATTATGGTGTGGGGTTGTTTTTCAGGGGTTGGGCTTGGCGCCTTAATTCCAGTGAAAAGGAACTCTTAATACTGCAGCATAAGAGGCGTCTCTGCACTGCACTTATTATAGCACTACCCTATACCAGACCCGTATTGTGTGTCTAAGTCAAAAGCAGTCTACCATAACACTTTTTCTATACTGTGGTGCAAACCTGGGAATAAAAGTGCAAAGGCTTCCTCATTTGTGTTATCATTCACTGTCCTTTCCCCTAGAGAAACCTCCAATTATCTGAAAATCATTTAAAAACAGATTATTTGATATTCAATATTGATTCAATGAAAAGGAAATGAAACAGAGTAGAAATGGAAACACACTGAGTCTGAAGAGGAATAATTTATTTTACTTGCAGTCATTAGCTAAGCAATCAAAATAATTAGCGTATGTCACACAAATTAGAAAGTGCCCAGGGAACAATGATATCTGGCATGTTTCTGATCTATCTCTTGCTAAGGCTCTAAATACCTTGCTGGTCACGATGCGGCAACACTATTCCTAGATTCTGCTATGAATTTTCCATTAACAGTTGGCTTATGGTCCTATCAGCCACACCCTGACAGTATCTATGTCTTTGGAGCAAAAGCAAGTTCACAGAGTGGAGGGCAGCAAGAGATGGCATCCCCTGGAGGGAGCACATGCCCGCTTCCTGGAGGTACTGCAGTAACATCCGGCTCAATTTGCATATCATGAGAGAAAGGGAAACAGATTGGTATACAGCAGTATTAAACATTTTAAATATAAGATGGCAATTTTTATACATATGTACGCTATATTTGCACACACACAGACACACACACACACACACACACACATAAATTGCCACATTGCATATGAAGCATATGTAGTATATGTTGTAGAAAAACATTAATACTCCCTTTTGAATATTTATTTTTCTGGTGATACCAGGAGAAGACGTCTTTTGGACACAAGTAGCACCTGGTTTCCACGCACTGTACATTGAGTAAATTTCAAAATGCACTTTGTATACCCTTGTTTTCATATGCCTCTTCAGAGACCTGACAAAACATTTGAGAAAATGAATGTCATAGCTTTGTTTAGTTTCAGTTTAGGCAACAGACTGCCAATGTCACAGCAGGGCATGATTGACGACGGTCAGCTTACAAACACAGGGAACTTTATTAATGGCCTAAGAAATCTGTCTTATTTTTTCTTGAATTAAATCTTTTCAGATTTATATTTTGACCTGTTTTGGATTTTAAATCTGTATAACCAAAAAACTGAGCCTTCAAGGAGACAAAAGTCTTGCAGTTTTCAGAATATGATGCATTGTCTCTATTGCCTGTATCCCACTTTTGTTTCCATAAAAGCTATGCATGTTCCCAGTCTGTGTGTAGGCCTAAGTGAATTTATTCTCGCTCACTGTTTTACCGCTATCCTTTTAATGAGAGAGCTAAAAATAGAGCTTTGTTGTCCACCTCATGGTGTCTTTGCCACTTGATTGCCACAATATTTTATTTATACAATACACAACATGTCTATAATTCAATATTAAATTTAGCCAACAGATCAATTTTTCATTTTCCATCAAATAAAAGAAAGCTTTTCTGCTAATAAGCACTTGTAAATTTCATTGCTCGCACCATTCATTGCTCATTGATAGAATTTTCTGATGTAGAACTATGAAGACACAAGCAGAAAGGTATTCATTAATGCAGTAAATGCAATTGAGATACAAAAAAAAAACATCTTTTGTTAGGCCTAAAAGTTGCAACAGTTTGGGATAAATCCAGGGTGCCCAACTCTAGTCCCGGAGACCCGGAGCCCTGCACATTTTTGGGTTTCCCCTCATTTAACACACCTCCTTGTGCTAATTACCACCCAGCTCTTGACTTGAATCATTTATGGTGGAACAGGGAAAAGAACTAAGCTTCTCCAGGACTGGAGCTGGGCACTCCTAGGATAAATGATTCCCAAGCACACATGCAGCATTTTCAGCCATACAGCAGCCCACAAAAGCTACAATAGACATTGATACTGGGAGAATACCAAGACATGGACTGGACTAAGCACACAATGCATGCTGGTCAACAGGGAAGTGTACGGAACTTAGGGAAACACATTGTCTTGTAATTATTCAGGTCAAGCAATTGATAATAGAATGGTAAAAAGTAAAAGGCAATGTACAACTACAACTGGTTTCTTATATGTTCCTGTGAATTATAGACAAAGTGAATATTTAATTTCTTAGATGACCCTTTACACTAAAATATTTTTGCATATTAATCAGGCTAAACTACATAGTAGGCATGCATGTATTTTTAACATTCTTAGATTATTAAATTATTTGAATGACTAAAAACCTTTCTAAAAATATACCACGTGGGAAGTATGTGTGATATCTTGAAAGTATGTCTAATTCTTTAAATTTAAATTCGATAAGATTCACCTATATTTAGAAATCTTAAACACAGTACGTGGGACATAACAACTAAAATATTCTCTCTGAGTTAAGAGAAGTCAGTTACGGGTTAGAGTAAGGTTAGAATTATTTAACAATGTTTAAAAAAAACAATTATTTACATATGGACAGTAATATTGTTGAAACACTAATAAAAATACGACAAAATACAGTTTTTATTCCTTTCGCAAACATATGACTTACAAACAGAACTGTAACTTAGTAATTAGTCTAAGATGGATAAAAACGAAATAACATCCCACATATTCACATCTTTAAAAGTGGACGTACTGCGTGACGTACTCGCTTGAAGTAAGCACGCGCGTTATCCCGGGAATGGTGCGCGCGCGTTGTGCACGAGCGCCCAGGCGAATGGAAAACTTGGGGGGTGTAGGTGAGAGAGCAGGATCCATCCGTCGCCATTACTGCCTGGAGTGTGAGGGGAGGGAGCGGGTTTCGGATTACACCCACATCGAATTATACAAGGAAAAAACATCAAAAACGCCACTTTTGGATTGTAAAAGGTTTTATCTACGTTTTTCGCATCGGGGGAAACGGAAAACTATCTGTGTTTGCTCCAGTATCGAATGCAGGAGATTATTTTGGGAAGAAGGCGCAGGAATGCTCGCTTCTTTTCCGTGTTGTCGCGAGCAGGGAGCGACCATGTTCCTAGGTAGGGGAATGTATACGGACAAGCAAAACTGCCCCGACTTAAATAGCCTAGATGAAAAGGATATATAATGTAGGTTGACTTCATTGGGTCGGAGTGGTGAGACAGCTTACCACACTCATACACCCATATATTTTAGAATATGTAATATACCAGGATACGTGATGGAGTACACACGCACGGAATGCTATGTTCAAGCGTGCACATGAAATTTCCAAAAGTATCCGGGCATAGTTGTGCCAGGTCCGGGCAGGTGATCGTGGAATGCCCGTTTTTATATTGTCTGTCCAATACAATTTTGTTATTGATTTGTCGTTCAAGTGTTGTCATCCCATGTAAGCGCTCTGCTAGGCTTGTGGGTGTCGTGTTCGGATTTGTATGTTCAAAAGCTCCACATCGGTAGCTAATTAGCTATTTAACGTAGCAAGGACACCTACTTAACGAAATAGGTGTAATGTTGACGCTATTAATAGCCGGAAAAAAGCCTCCCAACCTCGGACAATGTCAAATGTTACCACCAGCGAATCAGCTGCCGGCTGAATTATAATATTAGTTCAGATAACGAAACTTAATTCTGTAACTGGCGTTTGTTTAATATTGACAATATGGTAACTACGGGAAAATAAGACAACTGCTAGTAACTGGCGTCTTAATGGTTTCTGTTACTTGGGGGCAAACCAATTCTTTGGCGAGAGAACAAAAACAGTCGTTCTGAAATGCAAGAAATAATCGCGTAGTTAGCGACCAATAGAGATTGTAGCGACCCCTGTTTGCTTCGGTGTCTTGTTGGCTGTGCCTCTGCTGAGCTAGTAGGCTAGCGTTAGCTTGGGAAGCACATCTGGATGCCTGAATGTAGCGAAGTGGCGGCTGTATATCGGCGCAGCTAGCCAGCTTATATCACATAGCTTAGCTTCGACTCAGAATTTCGCGTTTCCGTCTATTTTGGAGGGTATGCGTCCCGATAGCGTTACATATTGCCGGCTTTGTTGACGTGGGGGTTTTGTCCTAGTTAGAAAACCGTGTGAATTGGGGAACACCCATATTTCGACTGTAGTGGATACAGTGGCTAAGCAGATAGCACTTAGCGCTAATCGAACTGGAGGAGAGCAAAACACGGTCTGACTGGCTCTTGGACGCTGTAATACTAGAACAGGGAAGTGTTTCGCAATATCACGTTTACGCAGCACACCGGGTACTGCATTGCTATCATTTTCATTAATACGACTGCGCCCGGTTGCTAGTGAGACTAGTCACGATGTTTTCAATTTGGACGAGTGCAGCTGCAGTTCGTTTTTGTTAAATGGGGACAACAGACCGACTTGTCGGTTTGTGACCGTTTGAAGACCGGGTCAGGTCGGGAATTAAACCGGAAAATCAATGAACCTGACCAGAATTACAAACGGATTTTTTGTTGTTTCAAGATGGCTGACAACAGGGGTGAAATTGATTTCAGTGTTTAACGTATTTGGATACATTTAAATCAGATACATTTACTTAAATGTTTAGGGCAAATGTTTTCCATTGGCGTGTATTTTAGAAATTTATATTTGAGATTTTATCACCACTATAGAATCGATTAAAGTTTGGAGCTTGGCATTTTATTAGGCCATATTTTAGCTAGTTACCCTTGTTCAGTTCCAGTATATTGCATAAGCTTGTGATGCTGGCCCAGCCTGAAATTTTAAGAAAAGATAAGAATTTTATTTATCTCGTGGGAATTTCTTTCGTCTTTAACATGCAATAAAGATGAGACTGTAAAGAGCTTAAAAAGAGCAGTACAGGTGTTATGTTCTGAAGTTATTATATATTATTTTTAATAAGGGAAAATGTCACTACTTGTTCATATTAGGACTTAATCCATAATGTTGCACGTAGCTGCATAATATAACACTAACTTGGTATATGGTTAATGTTTTTTATCCTTTGAAAACCTGAATTTGTTTTGGTAAGATTCTGTTTAAATGGCTTGATTGTTAGCAAAGTGCGGTTACTGTACCTAGCTTAGTAATGGTGCTTTTCCACTGCTGCCAGGAACCTAGCTGTACGGGAAAGAGACCATCTAAACTATTAGAGCCATACCCAACCCGTATGCGTGCTGACATGTCCCTGCTTACTAGTAGGGCTGAAAGCGTGACTAAACCAAGCTGGTTGCATCACCACCATCTGATTGGATGAAATGTGCAGACATACCAGTGATTTGCATCAGTATTTGTAGATTAACTGATGGAACAAAGACATATTCTATATATTATTAATTATTAGTAGTAATGCTCATTATGATGTATTCATGCATCCCTGATAACTTGGAACTTGAAAATTTCCAACCTTGTACTTAAAAAAAAAAAAAAAAAAAACACTAGAATTGGAATCTATTCATAATGCAAATTTGCACAAGCTAATGGTGATTCAGCTAGAATTTGCTAACATGACACCAGGATTGTCAACTCTTATGCATCTGGTGTGAGCTTTCTCACTATCACGGTCGCGCAGGAAATCTTAGAGCAAATCTATATCATTCCATTATAAACCTAAAATGAACTATATCAAAAGTGTTTGGCTAGTTTGCAAACCATACCGACTATTTGCAAGATAATGAAACTATTTATGTAAATGTGTGTGCAAACTTGTCTTGAATTGAAAATCTCATGCCAGCCAGCTGACCAAAGTTGGCAACTCTGTAACACGGTGCTTCTTACAAAAACATTCCAGTGAAAATTATGATTTACTATGTGCTATTTTCAGGTTTATGTCACTGTTGCTCTCTAAATCCAGCAATTCCTTTCCTGAGTCAATGCTTCTGTAGTGGAAAATTGAAGTGAGTAGTCTCACTTTCTGATATGGGTTGGATATAGCCAGGTTCCTGTATGCCAGTGGAAAAGTGCCATAAATATCACATTTGTCAAGGACTTGGCTTTTATTTAGTCTAATACAGTTTCCACACTGAATTATCATAAGAATGTAGGTCAGGTACATGGTGGCTCCACGTTGCAAACAATGCCTGGACAAAACTAAATCGAACACGCTGGTGACAAGGGTCTGTCGCATACCTAAAATGATGTGCCACCTTGCTTGTTTTATGTCATGCCACAATCCTAGAGGGCGCAGAATGATTTCGATACTGCGGACCCACATACAGAGTGTATTTATACACGTTGTGGCAAGTAGAGGAGTCATTTTAATAAAGGGGATGACAACTCTTTTAAAATGGAAGTCGTTTTCTTTAACAGCCACGATTGGTTTAATACAAACAGCTGCACAGACATGGAAGCCCACGGTTTACATGACACTCATACTTGCATGCTAACGAAACATTCATTTCACAGCAAACAAACATGGTCGCAACATTTACCGTTGACATAAATAGTAGAATGCACATATTAATCTACACTATTAACAGATGTGCGTAGCACAAAGTATGCCCGTAACTCCATAATTAGTCCTGCTGACCAACCTCACGGCATCACATTATGTTGGCCAATCGTGGGCAGTGGGTGTGATCAGAACAAATGGAATAGTTTCCCTCAGCTACCCTACACAGGTGGTGCACTGAATGGTGAATACCACTCGTACAATGAATTAATAAAGCAATGCCAATTCCACCAATTTTGCTTTCTTAACAGAAACAGGGGTAACACGACTGCAAGTTTGAACAATTTTAACTTTAAGCAAATCAGTGGTAATACAAGGAAGCACCCTATAATTAGCTGATAGGAAATAACCTGTGGATAACCTGATTTTTGCACTGGGGTTAAATAACAAAATATCAGTATCTTTATCATCCCCCTTATATTTAGATAACAATTAAGTGATCTTGAGTCTTAAACACGTTCACGTTTCTAAGCATTTCAGTTGTCATTGCTCTTATTTTCCTCTGCAGTCACTTAATACATTATTTTAAATTATAGCCTGTTGAGTGTTTATTGTAGGTAGCCTGAAATCATAAGGTTAAATAGGGAAAAACCAAATCAATCGGGGACGAAGTTTTTTTGCTCCTGTTGAGCAATGTCAGTTGTCAGATTGCAGAAGTCCATGTGTAGAGTTTCATTATTGCCCCTAAAACTGATTTTCTCATTTCAGGTGCCATAGACAGCCTCTGCAATCTTATTTTGCAGCTGCATTTCCAACACACATTTTTAATCATACACCATAAACTTTAATTTTCTGCAGAATTTCTGCTTACTTTTGTTAAACGTCTTATTTTTGGGAAGGTGACATCACTATTTGTTGTCTCTCCTGTGTAGAGGTTAAATTATCGTTTATGCAGAATTCTTTAACATTTTAAAAATGTTTATTTAGGGTTAGGGTTAGTTCCTGCACTATGGTTATATTTACTCACCATGCCAATTAAGGAAATATTTTCCATGATATAGCTCATTAGTCTAGGGATTTTGCTTTTAATTTTATTGTATATGACACTGCAATTGTCCTAAAGGGAATGGAGAAACATTTCAGAAACTGAGGTTCTTGGCGAGGTCAGTACTAATGTTATGTTGTTAATTTTGTGGTGGAGAATATTACATGAATTCTATCAGTAAATAGATTTCCTAGCATTTATTGTGTTTTATTGTAGTTGGTCCATCTGTTTTGTCTTAATCAACACTTTTACTCCTTTATATGAAACAAATGTAAAATTCCAAAAATATAATTTCATTCATATTTATATTTATAGCACTTATCAGTTTATGCTTAAATGGTTCACCTTCCCCTTAGAGAGACTTGCATAAAAATGCTTATGTGCAGATTTTTGTTGGTTGGCAAATAGTTAATAGTCTAACCTATGGTGATCAAAGTTTGATTTGATTTCAGAAAATCTTTTTTTTTTGCACAGAAATACTGGAATTTATTTTCTGTAATGCAGTTCATTTTCTTCAGATCACATATTCAAATGTCCATAAAATGTAGAAAGTTTATGGTATAAAGCCATAAAAAGTTCATGAAGAAGCTGTTGTATCCTTTAATGCCCTTTGCTATGCTTATTTGGTAGTTTAAGGATCATTGGATTTTATAACTGTTCATGATAAAATTACCCTTTATTTTCCTAAATACGAATACAGATATGCTAGAGTCCTTCCCTTTGCTTTGATAGTAAGTTTGGGGGGGGGGGGTGTCACTGCAGGGTCAGCCAGCATGTCATGCCCCTGGATTTGGGGGTTAAGGGCCTTGCTCAAGGGATCATGCACATGTGACTATTCTGTTGAGGCTGCGGTAGAACCAGTGATCTTCCGATTACAGGCACAGAGGCTTAGCCTACTGATCCACTCACTTCCCTCGGTTCCCTAGCAACTGTTCCATAGAACAGTGCTATAGAACAGTTAAAATTGTTTTTACTTGCTCAGCTGGTGTAAAGAAGCATCAGTGCATGGTGATGCACTATTATTGAGGTAGTAATTCAGCTGCATCAATCTGTAATGTTAGAATTGATTTTTGTGGGGCAAAATCCTCTTTAAAGTTATTCCTACTTTGGGGTTTCCACACACTCACATTCACAGCTCCAGCATGCGGGTTTCTAAAACATAGGCTGATATAAGAAGGTTCATTCATATTGAAAATGGAAGCGCTAGCCTGTGCTACGACACTTTTGGGAACTTCACAATGGTCAAGACTCTGAAGTAGCTAACTACCGTATTTTTACGCATATCGCGCGCGGTATACGTGTTTTTACAAACCGCGCAACCCTCCCGCGCGGTATCTCCGTGTGCGCGTTATGCAAAATTTGTTTTACAT
>JAODUD010000026.1:5848663-5866163 GCA_026784285.1 Stomatorhinus walkeri | reverse complement strand
TAGAAAACTGTACTGTAATTCCCATCAAGTTTTCATGTTTTTTTGTCATAGCCTTGTAGTATTTGTCAATTATTTGTAAAGTACTGTATGGATTATGAAAAGTAACAACTGTGCTGAAATATCTGCAGTTTGAAATTTGGCACATCATTATATGTATTTATTTAGTTGATATAATGATTTAAATAGCTTATGCAATGGATTTTTAAAAGACCATTCCATGTTTGTCTTTTTAGGTAGGTAATAGGAGGGGAGAAGCACCTATCCCAAACTGAAGATCGTGGAGAGAAGGGACCAGTCACTTCACTGAACCATGGGCATGTACCTTCTATAGCTCCCCTCAGGACATGGGACTGGAACTCTAGCTGTGAACTTTTCATGTGACAAGGCAATGACCGGGGGAATATAATGGCTAAGAATAAGGAACCCCGTCTACCAATGTATGCCGTAAGCGTTGTTGGGCTTTCAGGGACTGAAAAAGAGAAGGGTAACTGTGGTGTGGGCAAGTCATGCTTGTGTAACAGGTATGTGCGTCCCAAGGCAGATGACTACTATCCTGAACACACCTCTGTACTGAGCACAATAGATTTTGGTGGCCGTGTTGTAAACAATGACCATTTCTTATACTGGGGCGAAGTGTCACATCGTGGTGATGATGGCCTTGACTGCAAAATTCAGGTCGTCGAACAGACTGAGTTTATTGATGATCAGACATTTTTGCCGCATCGCAGCACAAACCTGCAGCCCTATACCAAGCGGGCTGCAGCCTCTAAGCTGCAGTCAGCAGAAAAATTGATGTACATTTGCACTGATCAATTGGGCTTGGAGCAGGACTTTGATCAGAAGCAGATGCCTGATGGCAGGCTGAACATTGATGGTTTTGTTCTTTGCATAGATGTGAGTAAAGGCTGTAATAGAAAATTTGATGATCAAATGAAAATAGTCAATAGCTTATACTCTCAATTGGCAAAGTCAAAAAAACCCATTGTAATTGCTGCAACAAAGTGTGATGAGTGTGTGGAGCAATACCTAAGGGACATCCAGACCTTTGCATCCCATAAGAAGAACTTGATAGTGGTCGAGACATCGGCAAGAGCCTGTGTAAATATAGATCTCTGCTTTCAAGCATTGATACAACAGATAGACAAAACGCGAGGCAAACCGAAAATTATGCCTTATTTGGATGCTTACAAGATTCAAAGACAGCTAGTTGCTACCGTGACCGATAAGTTTGAGAAGTTGATTGTACAGACTGTCAAAGATTATCACACGAGCTGGAAAGCTGTAAGTAATAAATTAAAAAATCATCCAGACTATGAGGAATACATAAATTTGGAAGGTACTCGAAAAGCTAAAAACACTTTTTCAAAGCACATTGAACAGCTGAAACAGGAACATATCAAGAAAAGGCGAGATGATTACTTTTCAAGCCTGCCTAAAATTCTTAATAACTTGCTCAATAACTTGGAGGAAATTGAGAAACTGAGCTGGACGGAAGCTCAAAGTCTTCTGAAGAGTAGGTCAGAGTTTCAGTATTGGTTCGTAGTACTAGAACACACTCCCTGGGATGAGACTGAGCACATTGACAAAACAAATGACAGAAGAGTGCCCTTTGATCTCCTTACAACTGCAGAAGGGGAAAAGATTTATCAAAATCATGTCCAGCATTTGATATCTGAAAAAAGACGGGGGGAGATGAAGGAGAAGTTCAAGAAAACACTGGAACGCGTGCAGTTTATCAGTCCAGGACAGCCCTGGGAAGAGGTAATGTGTTTTGTCATGGAGGATGAAGCCTACAAGTATATCAGTGAATCTGACCGCAGGGATGTTTATAGCCGGCACCAACGAGAAATAGTTGAACGAGCCAAAGAGGAATTTCAGGAAATGCTTTTTGAACATGCAGAGTTGTTTTATGACTTGGATCTAAATGCTACTCCAAGTTGTGATAAAATGAGTGAGATTCATACAGTACTCAATGAAGAGCCCAGATACAGGGCCTTGCAGAAACTTGCACCTGATAGGGAGTCCCTTCTGCTCAAGCACATCGGTTTTGTGTATCACCCCACTAAAGAGACTTGTCTCAGTGGCCAGAGTTGTGTGGATATGAAGGTAGAGCAGATCCTGTCAAACAGTCTTGTTCAACTGGATCATGGTCGTTCTAATCTCTACCATAACAGTGCCAACATTGATAAAATTAATCTGTGTCTCATAGGTAGAGAGGGTCTTGCACAAGAACTGGCAAATGAGATCAGAGCACAGTCAACAGATGATGAGTATACCCTTGATGGAAAAATATACGAGCTGGACCTTCTTCCAATTGAAGTTAGTCCAGCATTGTTACTGAGTCATTCTTGGCCATCAACCTTTAAACCTCATGGTTGTTTTTGTGTCTTCAGTTCAATAGAGTCACTAAATTTCATTGGTGACTGTGTTGGAAGAATTCGAGCAGAGTTTGCACAAAGCAGAAGGGACAGATTTTTGCCACCATTGCCGTTTATTTTAATTCTAGCTAACCAGAGAGACGGTGTTTGCAAAAATATACCTATCTTGAGACATCAGGGCCAACAACTTGCCAATAAACTACAGTGTACTTTTGTAGACCTACCTTCTGGGACCTTTCCTCGAAAATTTAATGAATCTCAAATTAAACAGGCTCTTAGGGGAGTACTAGAAGGGCTAAAGCACAACTTCGATGTAATGAGCCCACTTCCTTCCATCAAAGACTTATCTGAGACCGACTTGCGCATTGTCATGTGTGCTATGTGTGGTGATCCATTCAGTGTGGACCTCATTCTTTCACCTTTTCTTGAGTCACATTCCTGTAGTGCTGGCCAACCTGGCCAAAGCAACACATTGATCCTTGATAAGATTATTGGAGACAGTCGCAAGCGGATACAAATTACTGTGCTGTCATACCACTCCTCCATTGGGATCAGAAAAGATGAGCTTGTCCATGGCTATATTCTGGTTTACTCAGCAAAGCGCAAGGCATCTATGGCTATGTTAAGGGCTTTTTTGGCAGAAGTCCAAGATGTCATTCCCGTACAAATGGTGGCTATCACTGACAGCCAGGCTGATTTTTTTGAGAATGAGGCCATCAAAGAACTGATGACAGAGGGGGAGCATATTGCCACAGAAATCACAGCTAAGTTTACAGCACTCTATTCACTCTCCCAGTACCACCGTCAGACAGAAGTCTTTACACCGTTTTTCAATGAAGTGCTAGAAAAGAAGAACTGCATAGAGAGCTCATTTTTGCTTGACATTAGCAGAGATGGTGCTAGTGAGGGTGTTTTTCCTCAGTCGCCACATGGGCATTCACCCGCCTACAACTACTACCCTGATTCAGAGGATGATGCAGAGGCACCCCCACCATACAGTCCCATTGGTGACGATGTCCAGCTGCTGCCAACTCCCAGTGAGCGCAAATATAGAATTGACATGGAAGGGAATGAGTACCCTGTCCTTAACATGCCTGTCATTGATGAGCGCAATCACAAAGTGCCTCCCCCTGTCAAACCAAAGCCGGTTCTACCCAAGCCTAGTGTAAGGAAACTGGACCCAAATCTCCTAAAGACTATTGAGGCAGGTATGAGGAGCACCCGGAGGAATCGAACCGGTCTTGGGGATGATCTTGAGGCCTCTGACAACTATGCTGAGCCCGTGGATACGCTTCTGAAATCCAAGGGCTTTAACGATGTTATTTATGCTGTCCCTGAAGACAGCCAAAACCGGGCAGTCAAGATGCGCCATCCTGTGGGGGTACATCATGGTCACCAAGAGGATGAGGAGAATGGGTATGACCATGTGTTGAAGTGCCAGGCAGGCAGGAGACCTTCAAAGTACAAACACCGTTCCAAGATTCTCTTCAGCAAGACAAAAGCATACCACAATCGTGTTCATTCTGATGTTAGTGATGAGGAAACCGGATCAGAAATGCAGAAGATTTGGAAAGGAAGGGGTCATCGGGGCAGTGAGGAAGATCCTCTGCTCTCCCCTGTTGATCCCTGGAAGGGAGGAATAGACAATCCAGCTATCACATCTGATCCTGAGCAAGATGACAGAAAAGGGAAGAAAAAGAAGCCACAAAAGACCAAGGAATCTAAGAAGGTAAGCTGTTTTGTTCCTAGATTTATCAATCTTAACATGATCAAGCTAAGAAGCCAAAGAAGGTTAGCATTTTTATTATAGTACCTTCATCTTCAATTCATTCTACAATTCTAGTATTCCATGCACATTAAAACAATTACACTGTAATACATTTTGAAAGAAAAAAACTATTAACTAAGTGCATCATGGTATATCCTAACCTCGACTGATATGTTAGCTGGGTCATTTCTTATACTTTCTGGCAAACTCTAGACATGTTTTCATATAACACTTTCCATGGGGGTCTACATTCTAGCCACCTTTCCTTCTGGCACAATGTACTGCTGTGAGAATGGCTTCATTCTCAGCCATTGAACTCTGTAGCTCCTTCTAAGTGACTGTTCACCTCATTTTGGCTTTGCTCACTAGTTCTCTCTTTGTTTCATTGCTAAGTTTTGAGGGATGGAAGGTTTGGTGTTAGCTTCAAGTTTCTCAGTAAAGATCCAACTGTGCTTACCGGGATGTCCAAGCTCTTGAATATTACTTTTTAGGGATGCACCGAAATGAAAATTTTGTGGTTTCCAGTACTAAGCAAGGAACTATGTATAATAACCTCAAATATCTTGTCATTTCCTCGTGATTAACCATGAGGGCAGTTTATGCTCAGATGAGGTTAATGCTTCAGTGGCATTTTGCAAGTAATTACTTAGCTGTCATTGAGCAGTAGGATTTGTGGATTTTGGAATGACTAAACATTTGGAGCCCAATGTTTTGGCAACTGGCCAGATGTTTAAAGCAGATTTTAATCACCATGGAGTACAGAGAATATGCAGAGGAATCAGTGTTTCCAGGTTGTTGGGGAATTATGCTGAAGTCTGGTTAATTGTTTCAAGGGTGCCTGAGGAGGTATATAGCTCAGCTTCAAAGAGCCTGTACCATTGTTCTCATTGACCCCTTTTTTGAATACTTAGTGATTCCAAGTCTCTTCCAGTTGTGATGTTAATTCTGTATAAAATTTTTCAGTTGTTTTTTTGTATGAAGAGTGTTCCATTTCCATTTGCTGTTTTAATTAAAAGTATACAGTAACGGTGTGTGTGTGCAAATCAGGGATATTATAGAATTTTAGCTTGTTGTTTGTTGTCAAGCTGTGTGGTTTTTCATTCTTTGCAAACTTGTAACAGTTTGCATTTAAGATTACATATCATAGTCAGAAGGGTGGTGTGATGGCCCAGTGGCCAATTCTATGTGTCTTAATGGCAATAGCAGTTCTATCATCTGTAAATAATACTAACTGGACAAATTTCTGTCCATCTTCTGTTTGTCCTGGTTAGGTGAAGGCAAGTATAGGGCAGAAGCTGGAAATGCCTGTGTTTTTCAGGGCCCATACACGCACACACTCATACTTTCTGAGCAAATCCATGCATTTTGTGATGTCAGTCCTTTAATGTGAATGCGGGCAAACTAATATAGAGAGGCTTTGTATTTGTTGAACATTACATAAAATGTCTTAGAAAAAAATGCAGATCAAGGAAGGATTTTGGTACCATTTGACTTATGAACTATACTTGATATTTTTTTATAAATATTCTGCTGAGATGTACTTTACATAATCTTCTGAAGACCAGTGCTGCTATTGATGTGATAAAATTAAGGTTTTCCAGTGGCCGACTGCTCCTTCAGTCTGCTAATATTAAAGGTTCAGTTGCTTAAAAAATATTCTACACAAGGTTTAAGGATAAAATTTACTTAAATATCAGGATAAAAACAGGTTATCCCTAACCAGTAAGCATTTATTTTCATTGCTCCTAAGAAAAACATAAGGGTTTAGGTTTCCCTTCCCTTGTGGTAACAATATGGTTATTCCTCTAAACCACAAGTGTCCACATGGGCGTGGAAATGGAGCATGGCAAAGTGACTTGATGATATGACAAAACTGATTTGACTAGCTGAGCTGTTATAATTTGATTTTGTTTAGTTCACTGAACTGCATTAAGGAATATAACCAGATGGACACTGGCATTAATGAATATAACCAGATGACAGCAAGAAATTAAATGCTAAAACAGAATTTTAGAAGTTAATTTTTGCTTGGATTTGTACTCCTTGTGTATAAATTATGTGATTAATTAATGAAAAATATAATGCCTCGTCTTTACCAATGTGGTGCCGGTGCTGGACCTTTTCCCAATCCGGAACTAGTTCCGTGAGTTTCTGCTGCAAAAAACTGGCCCCAGGCCAGAAAACAATGGCTCTAGCACAGCACCACAGAAACGCGGTGTCTCAGAATATGAAACTGTAATGTCATCAAAGGTGGGATGGGCTATCACATCCAAACCTTCCACATACTTGGAAAATTCAATCCATAACCAATATAGTTTTGCCTAATATCGCTGGTGCCTTCAGTGAAACGACATGTCAGCTTATTAGTAGAATCAGCATTGTTTTTTCATTCTGTGGAAAATGAAAGATCCATTTGCTGGCCAGGTTTAACAATCATAAACATGCCGCAGGTAAAAAAAAAAATACTCTGCCAAAGAGATCATGAGGTGGACAGTAAAGTTAATTTTTAGCAGACTTATTGTGCAGTCCTTAAAAAGACAGCAGTAAAACAGTAACGGGAACAAAAACACACACACAGGCAGGGAATCCTTTAAGCAGACAAGTGAATACAGGCAACAGAGATGGAGTGCAGGAAGACACCCTGAAAACATTTATCAGCTTATAAAAGCTTAAAATCCAAAGCATATAAAAATAAATTGAAAAAACACACCACATTTGAACTTTTACTTTACTCTCTTCTGCCTACGTAACATTTCTGTTCCGTTCTTTTTTTGAAACTGACGGAAATGTGGGCAGGATCTCAAAAGGCACCAAGGGAAAACCAGCCCAGCATCAGCACAGGCTTTGTGTTGGAAATCAGGCATCAGATTAGTTTGAAGTTGAATTTATTCTGTTTTCTTCAAATTTCTTTAATAAAATTTTACGCTGTAGCCAAGGTGAGAGAAACCTGAAATGCAATAGTAACTGATTTCTTTTTAGTTTTAGTTTCGATTAATCTCTGTAGTCTCATATTTGTTTAATAATACAAGCAATTTGAATGGAACATTTAAAAGATTGCCATTACTGCAGATATAAAAATATTGCAAGTCGTCTATGATGTGATAAACAAGCATATTACTACTGTCACAGAATAAGTTAAAGTAACTGTATCTAACTGAATGTCAATAATTGAAAAGTAAATGTCAATTCAACTTTAAATAGAAAAAAATAATGTGTGATGTTAAATGCTGTATGAGATGTTTATGTTTGCAGTCGCTGCAGAGACTGCAAATGTGGCTAGCTAGTTGCTGCCATCACATAGCATCAGTAAAAAGTATTGTGCAACATATCGCTAGATAGGGAACAGAGCAGAATTCAAAGTTGACTATAGAATGTGCATTGGTGTCGCAACATTGTAAAATCAAAATATCTTAGGCTGAACCATTGTAAAGCAAGGACCATCTGTATTTATGTGGTATTAATAGTATTTCTTTTCTCAGCAAAAATCAAAGCCCACCAAACCTTTATACCCACCCACCCGGAGGAATTGGGAGAGCAACTATTTTGGGATTCCCCTTCAGAACCTTGTCACCCCTGAGAGACCAATCCCGCTTTTCATTGAGAAGTGTGTGGACTACATTGAACGTACTGGTAAGATCAATCGTGTGGTCTTTCTCTAATCTTGTATAGTGAAGCTCTAAGAATATTTGGTTTCCTTGCTATACTATTCAGCGGCTGTGTAGATAAATGGCTAGTAACATACTAGCTTATTTGACTGATTTTGGGTATTCCTGAGATCGTGGCAAGTGGTATGTAATATTTTTAACTTGCTATTTCTCTGGTGTTCTGCTGGTGAACACATTCAGTAGGTTGACACTTTTTATCTTCCCTGACTTAAGCATAATGTCTGTATATTACTGAAGGGGGTACAAAACAAATATTACCAAGTTAAAAGTGTAATTGCCTCTGAACTAAAAATAACTTTCAAAAGCATATGTCGCTTGTGCTTTTATAGTGACATTGTTCCTTTGGGCCTTCAGGCTTGGAGTTTTTCTGTCTTCTTCCATTTGAAGTGCCTGGCCTGTCTGTTCCTGTTTATTTCTCTGTACTCTATCTGTCAGGTTTTTTTAAACACCTCTGTTGATTTCTTACGTAAAACCAGTAATATGTTAATAGCGCATTTGTGTGTACCCATGATGAATGAATGAAGCCTTTTTGTCTTTTCAGATGAATTAACCCTTTTACTGTCATTTTACTTTGAGTGGATGGGGGGGGGGGGGCTGTTGCAGAGGATAGATGATCTTGAGATCACATTAACACCTTGGAAGCATTTTTTTCCCATGCATGCTGCATACCATTTTATAATTACGTGAAAATATCACTTCAGTTCCTTTCAAGTTTAGCATATTCAGGCTTGTTTTTTATTGTAAGGATGTTAATATGGTGAATATGGTTAATATAGTGCTTGGTAATCTGACAAAAATAATTGTCATGTCTGTCATTAGCTGTAGATAGTGAGATTAAATGTAGTTTGTTTGCATTATTTTCTTGTAGGCAAATCAAATTAGTAATTTTAATGGATTTTTTTTTTATGAAAATTGTTTTGAATGTACCATTGTTGTCAAACCCCTTTATATGAACAGTTGCTATTATCTAGAACTACTCACAAGAAGCAAGAAAATGTGAATCACTGATGGTGTTGTTTTCCATTTTCAAAATACCTTTTTACACCTTTGACAACAATTTGTAGCACAGTGATTTGCAATCTTTCTAAAGACAAAGTTTTGAGGGGTGGGAGTAGTGAAAATCCCAGTAAACAAAACTCAGTCGTGTGAGGCAATGTGAGTAATATGAAAAAAGCAATGGACGATTTGGGAGTTGCTTTGGGAGCTGTTTTGCTTACTCACTACAGCTTATGATAGGGGCGTGCTGTCATTGTAACAAAGCATAAATTCAGAATCAGAAGCAGATCGGAACTGAAAAAATGTGGATCGGCGCGTCTTTAATCCATAATAATCACAGAGTGTTTCGTAGATATGTTATAGTGCAAATGTGTCTTCCTAGCAAGGTGTTTTGAACTGGTTGGGAGCTGGCTTTCTAAGCACTCAGTTCTTGTCTGGCCTCAGAGATCCAACATTAAGGTTCTTACTCCTTATTTCTGGAGTCAGTTTTACTCTTGCCTGACATAAGATTATTCTGGTTGTCAAGCTAGTTTTATAGGATGTTTTGGTAATATATGAAAACCAGTTGAAATCATGAAAGGAAAACACAATACTTTAACTCAAAGGGAAAATCCTGCAGCTTTAATTTTTCCACCATAATAAGTTAAACAACTTATTCCCTTATGTTTTATATGCTTCAACAAATTGAATAGAGAATCTAGGAAAAGCAATAAAGTATGGAGGGAATTGAATAAATTTCTGCCCACAAAGCTCTGGGCAGGATGGAGTAAAGTGGTATTTGGTGTTTAGAAACTGTGAAGAGAGAGAGAGAGAACTAGAATAATGGAGACTTCATTTGCAGTTACTAAGGCCTTGCTGAGTGCACGACTATTCCGCCCTCTGGTCCAGCCTACTCCCTCTTCATATCCTCTTGTGGCCATGAAAAGCCCATTTTTAGCACATTTTACCACCTTTCCCCAGGAGCTTATCTCCCGATTAAAACCCGTAACTAATCATATTTGCAGATAAAACCATATTCTGAGTGGTTCTTTTTCTGTCATGGTATTCATTTGACATTGGTTTCAACTGCACAAGTGCCTTTCAGACCTAAATCAAAATAAATTTTGTAGTATTTTTCTTAATGGCGAAATATAGTACTGTTTCTCTTTTTGTGCAGTGCTTTGCTTTCAGAATGGCACTTTTCTGTTTCTTGCACCTGCTTTAGTTATGCTGTTTCCTAAAATAATTTTAATGTTGTAATACTTCGAAGGTAGTAATCACAAGTATAAAGCTAGCAATGCTGGTCTTCCATTGAGAACAGCTTTATCCTAAGTTAAAGCAGTTCCTAATGCATTTTTTTCTTTGTCTTTTTAAAAAATACCCCCAAATTCCTGCTAAGAGGGTCCTGTGGTAGTTTCATTTTTGCTTGAGGTTTCTATGGCTTAAACAAAAACAAGTATCTATTCCAGTCTGGGGTAAGTTAATTAGCGTTGACTGCTTGGCCTATGGCTGTTGAATTTTTATGGCGACTCTGCTCCATTGTGCCTCAGCAATTCAGAATGTCACACGAATAGAGAAGCCTTCTCTGGCATTTGTTCCCATTCATGTGGTACATCAGTCTGCAGGAAAAGAAAATTAGAATTAGAAATAGGAATTCTAAGTGTAGCTGTTCTGTTCCTAGATTTTAATAGTTGTTTTTCTTATGCCTGCATTTCTGTTTGAGCCTTTTAGTTATGCTAGAAATCCTCCTGATCATTGGTGATATCATTCACCCACTCCATATTAAGAAGTGTTTGGCTTTAAGCAGTGGTTTTGCTGCATGCCTGGTGTAGGCGTGCAGTTGAAGGAAAGAGTATGGCTATTAATAGGTATAAATGCTAGGAGAGAACCAGTCTTGAAATATGAATTTGGGAGGGAGACGATTGAACTGTTTTGAATTTCTTCTTCTTGGCATTTGGGTTGCAAATCATGGGGCACAGTGTGATTTGATTACGATTATGGATCGATTGCATCGAAATGTTTAATTTCTATCACGGTTTGATTTAATTAATATGATTATTTTGGATTGGCTCCTGCTTACTTGTGACCCAGATGCATAGAGCGGTATAGATAATTGATGGATGGATGCATGATTATTTTGATAGCCTGATCTTTTTTTAACTTTACAAAAAAAAAAAAAAAAAAAAATGACCATAGGAACCTAATCACACACTTAATGCAATGCAAAGAAAGTAGAATCTCAAAACATTTGTATTTTTATTGGTAAACAGGAAGAACATACCAGTGTAAAACTGTCAAAAGGCCAAGAATTTAACTGTACAGAAAAAAATTAAACGCATTAAAGGAAGTCCAACCTGAATTGAAATTTGTCAAGCTTGCCAGCCCGGATTATGCGGGATATGTTACATCATTTTTTGTTTTATGGTAAACGGACTGCATTTATATAATGCTTTATTCCAAACCGCTTTACATTATACCTCTCATTCACCCATTCATACACACATTCACACACCGGTAGCGGAGGCTGCCATGCAAGGTGCCAACCTGCATACCGGGAGCAGTTGGGGGTTCAGCGTCTTACTCAAGGACACTTTGATGGGGTCAGGAGGAACCCGGGCTCGAACCGGCAACCCTACAGTCGCCAAACGATAGTGCTACCTCCTGCACCACCATCTTCCCCATGAAAGTGATCTTTTGGAAAACAAAAGATCAATTCGCAGGCCAGTCCTATATATAAAAGTACAAATATCTTTAAGCTATCTTTGCAATTTGAAGTAACTTAGCATTACTATATTTTGATAAAACATGACATAAATGTAAATCAATCACTGCTTCTTCATTATTCCAAAGAGTACAGCCTTTTTGGTAATCTACCTGTTTATCTGACCTGTGTTTCTTGCACCTTGACAGGTGTGAATACAGCACAGTTCATCCTTTGCCAGGGAGTCTTGAGCATACAGTTCCAATACTTTGAAAGTCTCAGCTTAAAGAGACAGCAGGACTGAAAATGAATTATTTGGTGTTTTCCTATAGCGGACTGTGCAGACAGACAGGAAAGCAAAATATTACCTATGGGTATGTGTTTTCCGCATCGAGATTAACTCTAATCTGTGTTCTGTCAGATTAGTAAACCAGTCAATATTTTTATGCTGGTTTTTGCATCTCATAACTGTTTGGCTGAAAAAAGCATGCATGCGCACACACACACACACACACACACACCCACGCGCACATCCACTTGCACATGCACGCACAAAACATGAAAATAGACAGAATAGAAAGTGATCATCTGGAAAAGCCAGATGTGGGGAAAGAGGGATGTTTCCATGGCAACTGACCCACCGTCAGTAGAATAACAAAATTGCTGAAACCACTGAATAGCCTACCTAATCTCTGTGTAATTTATTAAACTTGACCCCTTTGCATCCTTCTGTTATCCATCTCACCTTGCTTGATGAAAACTCACCTTTCTTTTAGGTTGTACAGTCCTTTTGTAGTGCTTCCAAGGTTATTTCACACTGGTGTCAGTGTCTACCTGCAAGCGTTATGGTAATACCCAGAATAAGGGCATTTTCCAAAAAGGGCATGTGTAATGTAAACTCTTAACTTTCATTAAATCTTTACCTGAAATATGTTTGTATTATATTATATTATATGAAAAATGTGGAGTTAAGGAGATTGTGGAACAGTAATTAAACTTCATAAGTAGAATGTGTGTTTGAATAAGTGTCTAACACTATATCAATACAAACGTTTCTGAAAGTATTAGGTATTGGGTATTTTGCTCTTATTTTTTGTTCTGTTTAATGGTGCTCTTTGAGACACCCTGCATACGCCACCATAGCGTTAAGTTTGAATAGCTATTCCTACATCAGCTTCAGATTAATGAGCTCCCCCTCCACCTGTAGTTTACCAAATGATTTATTGCTGCAGATGATGTCTGGCCTTTCTCTTAATATTGGTTGCTTTAATTGTAAATTCCATGATAAAGAGCCTTGTCTTTTCCAGCTGTGTCCTAGAGGCAGATCAGTATGATGCAAGGAAATGAAATAAAATATTCCTGGTCTTATACTTAGTTTTATATTTAATAAAACATTATTGGAAAAACTGCTTTGTCAGGTTAAATCACTGTTCTCAAGGAAGTGACCCTGTATTTCCCTCCACTAATCGCCACCTTATTGTGATGGAGGGTTTTCTTTGCCTCTAAGAAGACCCTAAGGAGCTATGTTTTTTTTGGGGGGGGGTAGGCGGGTAATTGCTGCTGGTAGGGTCTTCCAAGGCAAATTGGTCTTAGGTGAGTGGACAGACAAAGTGTGATTCTTGTCACCTGGCCCTCGATGAGCGGAAGTTGGATGGATGGATGGATGAATGGATGACCCTGTATTGCTCTTTACACTCCTGGATATCTCAGGTACAATAGGTTGATATTTTAGATTTCAGGCCTTAGGTTTCAAGCTTTGCATGTCAGTATCCAGATAAGTTTGTGTTGTGATGAATTTACTTGTTAAGTTTGCGGAAGTTTGTTAAAACTTCATATATCCTGTTGTTCAACAATGTAGAACAAAATATTCTCACACAAAATCTTTCTAAAATTAGCATTATTGTCTACTCTGGTATTATTTTGTTTATTATTCCTAGGGCAGTTGGTGTGATAAGTCATGTGTATAGTAATATTGTTATGTATTTTAAAAGTGTCACTACATTACACTGACTAAATTAAACTGTATATGTTATATGGTATAATTGGACTGCAGCATAAAAGCCCAGTATTAGCATTTTAGATGTACATTGGCACTGCTCAACCAATCAAACTAGTAAAACTTTTGATTACTATGTTCTTCATTATGTCCTCAAGTTTAGTGTTTTGTTTAGAAAACTGTGGTATTGATTATTTAACTGTGTGTAGAAGGGCTTGAGGATATACTAGTTGCCTCTGCAACAATTGTGGTGGGATCCCTGTGTGCAAGCAAAAAGACGTTCCTTCAGATATGACCAGTTGTTACTATCTGTCCTCTGTCCTAATTTTTAATTTGCTGTACTCCGGTTGACTGAACTTGAGTTTATTTTGACTGTATTTGTGTGCTGCTTGCACTGGTTCCACAAGCATTTGAATTCTGAGACTGATATATGCTGACATGGGTGCTAATTTTTTGCATTTTGAAATATCTCTTTTTAAAAGTCTGCCAAAGGAGGCTTAGTGACTACATACCGAATACATTGAAATCATTATTGAGGCCATTTTAAGAAATTACTCATCAAAGCTGTGAGGTGCCTTTTTTGTACCATTGTTACCATTGTAAACTTGACCTTTTATACTTTCATCCAACTAAATGAAATCATTGGGGCTAAGCATGTTTTGGAAACATTGAAAATCTTGAGAAGCAGAGACAATTGGTCTATTAAAAATTGTAATTTTTTTCATTTAGCCATCCTTCTGTAACTTTTATGAGTCTGGAAACTTCTCCTTTTGGACCAGAAATGTCTCTTGTGCCATGGCTGGTTACTTCAATGGGCTGCAGGTATTCTAGTGGTCAAGGACATAGTACTTCTCACAGGAAATGTCCCGGTACACTACTGAGTAATACATGCTATTATTACGAGGTGTTAACCCAAAATCACAATGTGTTTGTGGGTAAAAAGCCCTTTGGATAAATGCATCATTGACACAGGAGGAGTGCTACATTTTAGTGTAGTGTTCCCACTGTGCAGTCATGTATTTGTAAGAGGAAAAGGTGTCTTTCATCGTCATTCCTTGATTTAACCCTCCAAACCAATATATTTTTAGCGCTGTATAAAGTTAATCTATAGTTATTTATGGTTAGCCAAGAAACACCATGAAATACCGTTATTTTAAACTGTTTTCTTGCAATAACTGAATTGTTTAGTGTGGTAGCATTGTGGTTAGCACTGTTGCTCCACACCCCTGGGACCTGGGTTCGACTTCTACCCCAGCTCTACGCACCTGGAGTTCGCATGTTCTCATTTTGACTTCTTGTAGGTTTATTCCACAGTACAAAACATGCTAAAGTGGCTGAATGGTGAGTGTGCCATGTGTTGGGTTGGTGGTCTTGAGAAAATTATTCCATTATCATGAGAAAACAATATACAAGTACAATATCTAAGTTACAAATACATGTGTATTATTTAGCATTCAGTGATTTTAATCCCAGTCCAACTGGTGAATTTTGAGTTCCTCAAAGATATCCCATATTTGGCCCACAGTTGCCTCAGAAAATAATGTGACCATAAGAGCAATATTACTGTGCCAGTCATTATTGTGAAGATATTAAAGCCTGGCTGTGTGGGTAGAGGCTTGGAGTGTGAGGCATTCTGGTTATCTCGATCACAGGTCCTTCTTTTCCATCCCTTTTGTGATTGTGCCTCCTCTGTTTCGTGGTTGAAATCAAATCATTGACTTTTGGCTCAAATTAAGAGTCATGATCTATTGCATTTTATATCTGCTGGTGTTAATAGTAGTGCTTATTTTAAATAACTGATAAGTGCGTGTTCTGCATTCTGCCATTTCTGGACGGAGGCTATCACAGCTCCTGGGTCATTTGCCCTCCTGCTTTTTCATCCTACTCAGTTCTGCGATTACCCACGCCAATAGAGAGACGGGAAGAAAATGGGTTCCGTGGCACTTTGCTCATTGATTGTAATTGTTCGATTAGCTGCAGCATTCCACAGTCCTCTATTAATGTGAACCACTGCCCTCGCCTAATATTACACTATATAATACAATAATACACTAATATTCCATCATTTTCTGATGCTGCGGTGCCCAGTAGTCCTTTTATTGCTTTAGATGAGATGAGTACAGGTAATATTTTCAGATTAATTTGTACTTTTAGAATTTGTGTTCAATTTTTTTTTTTTTTAATCTTTTTGCCGCCTGCTTGTCATTGGATTTTGGTACCCTGATCATATATAATGTTGTAGTTGCATGCTTGAAGAATCTTTTTAAGCATAGTTTTTTTGTCTCCCTCACACATGCAGTTTTCACCTTAAGGTCATTCTGGCACAAATGTTTTTAAGCTAATATTAAAAGAACTTCTTTTCCGGCCAGGGGAATGTACTTTAAAAAAAATAGATGGATGCATAATCTGTAAGAAATGCACAGTAGTTGATGATTTAGCATAAAACTCATATTTGGTTTTTCCAAGAAATGTCACTGCAATTCATTTTCATTAAAACCAGCACCGTCACCTTGTGCATCTGGTAAAACATGTTTCATAGATGAATAGTTTGGAATGGCTTATGAACACCCTGTACTTTAACTCTTTCTGGGCTTTAAATGATGTGTTTATGTGGGCTCTCGGCTTAAGGGAAGCACAGAATAACCTTAAATGGAAGCAGCTGTAATGATTTGCCTTTTTTTGGCTTTCATAGTGACGTTTTGTCAAGGAAACGTGTACCTGTAGGCTTCTTGACAATGCGGAGCTTCTTGCCTTGTACTTCAAAATGGGCTCCTTGCTGATTAGTATTCCTCTCACCCTTAGGGATTACTTGACTCCTGGAAGGGCAATGATTGCCATGCTTAAGGCAGTCCAGGCTGACAGTCTGTGTATGTCGTATGGAAGCCTATGCTTTGTGACTGTGGACATTGTGTTATGGGTGCAAATTGTGATTGTTTCTATATAGGAAAGAAAGATAAAAATAATTTATTACTTTAGCCATCAGAAATTCACTTTCAGAAATGCCTGTAAGTATGTCCTACATATGTTAGACCTCTGAGGCCCAGGTATGCTACAAAAGTAATATAAAGTCCATATCTGCTTTCACAAGAATTGAGCTCTAGTAATAGATTACAGGATTGCTGGCATCTTTTGGTCTGGTGAACATGACTTTTAGCCCTGGTTTCTACCATTCCTCCTGATACATCTTCCACAGTTGTGATTTCTGGAGTCATTATTTCTGGCACACGTATGAAGGATGTTCAGTGTATTACTATTTATTCTAGGTTGAAATCCACAGTCATTACCCATTGAGAAACAGTCCTGGAACTATTTATTGTCATTTGTTGCGGTTTTTGGCCAGTTTGTTAGAATACTATGTTTACATGTCTGTCCCCAGAACATTTTGCACCTCAATGGTCCTTGCCAGATGTGGTTGAGCAGCTTGTGTGTTCTTAGCCAGTGTCCAAGTATAATTTATAGTAGGGTGATATAAATTTGTCATTTAATTTGAGTATCAGCAGTAAGTTTTTATGGTAAATTTCATTTTTTTAAATCCTGTTTTTGATTTAGTTTTGGCAGTGACTGCTAATATCATACTGTGCTTTGGAGGTCTCAGTATGTAAACAGGAAACTGATTTACATAATGTGCTACAACAGCTATGACACCTCCGACTTGCATCTGTTTGCTAATATTGACTGTACAAACCACATACTCAAGATGGCTGTGTGGGTATGGAGGGAGAGTCATTCACGCCTGTTTGAAAAATGCTACACTTCTGATGGATCAGTAGTAATTCACTGACATATGTAACAATTAGAACTGTGTAACGTGGCCAAAAATGTTATGATAATTTTCAGCCATACAGCTGTAATGATTACTCAATTATACTTCATTACTCGATTATTAAAGAGCATTAATTTAAAATTTCCCTCTCAATTACTCATCATATTAAAAAAGGGGGGGGGGCAGCATGTGGCTCAGTGGGCTAAGCCTGTGTGCTTGTAATCACAAGGTCGCCGGTTCAAACCCAGCCTCAG
>JAODUD010000026.1:5745244-5782337 GCA_026784285.1 Stomatorhinus walkeri | reverse complement strand
GAACTGTCACTTAAGTAAGACAGACTTCTCGAAATAAGCCAGACTTTCCCTTAATCCTGCTTCGTGGAATACCCCCCGGGGCAGCCCTAGAAGTCGCAGATAAGCTTGGAAGAAGAATGCCCACGGTAGTTTTCTCTTGAATACTTACCGTACCATGCTTAAGCCAGGCCAAATTAGCTGAGATAAGGATATTAAAAGCATGGCTGAAAGGTTGGGTGTAGGATATTCGGATTGGTACTGGCGCCGATCCAGACCTATTTGACGGATCGGGTATATCGTGACCCATCCATGAAAATACTGGCTTATTTTTATATCTCGTTTGGCAGGCTCTAGAAATATAGCTCCTATTTCGTGTTAAAGCTATTTGTACAGTCAATCGCACAACTCTTATCCATTTTAAACGCGTTTTTTTGCCGCATTCAGGCTGAATAACACTGCCACTCAGTGGATGTGAGCGCAGTTATTTCCGCCTGCTGTAACGTCATGCGCATACCATTCGTAGTACGAGGAGCGTAAAAAATCAGATGAGAGATTGAATATCTGTAAATATTTTACGCTTTAAACGACATCTAGTAGGACAACAACCGCAATATTTCTAAAATCAAAGGTTTGAGAGGTAGGAGTAGCATATTTAGTGGAAAATCCCACTAAACAAAGCGCGCGCCATTGTGAGAGTCAATACAGTAATATGAAAAATGCAATAGGTCAGGGGTGCCGAACTCCAGTCCTGGAGAGCCAGAACACTGCACATTTTCGTGTTTCCCCTCATTTAACAAGCCTGATTGAACTCCTTGTGCAAATTATCACACAACTCTTCAGCTGAATCACGTATGGTTGAACAGGGAAAGAACTAAGCTACACAGGGCTCCGACCCTCCAGGACTGGAGTCTGGCACCCCGGCAACAGATGATTTGGGAGTCGCTAGCTTGAACTGTTCTGCGTACTCGCTGGAGCTTGTGATACACCAGAGGCTGCTATCGCAATGAAATGTAAGTGATGCTGATGCCAGTGGGAGAATAATTGTGGGGAATTTTAAGCATTCGCCACTTGCGTGTCCTCGTTTGGAAGATACTGAAGTGCAAAGTACCTCAAAAGCACTTAAAACTTGATGTACAAACGAGGTGGAACAATGCATTATGTACGTTTCTAGTAGCCTAATTAAAATTTGTTTTGGCATACATTTTTTCATATGTATCCTATTTATTAGTTTAAAACATGTATACACAAATATATACAGGTCTGGATGCTGTTCAACCAAATAGTTGCTGCAGTATTAGTTAAAATTCAAGAACTCTGGAAATTAGTGGGAGAACATTTTAAACTGATTTGAGAAAGCACTTCTTTACGCAGCATGTAGAGTTTGGAATAATTTTCCTGGTAGTGTAATGCAAGCTAAAACCTTTGGTTCTTTTCAATCAGTGTTAGATAAGGTTTTAATATTTTTAAGCTATTAGTTGAATTTCCCCCAAGCGAGTTTGATGGGCCGAGTGGCCTCTTCTTGTAAATTTTTTATGTTCTTGTATTTGCAATTTGTGCAAAACAATGACAAATGATGTTCTGTTCTGCACAAGTGACATCATGTTGTGAGGATTACACTAATTGTTTTGCAAATTCTAGTTGTTATTCAAGAAATGTGCCAAAGCAATAAAAAAACAAAAAAAAAACTGTTTATGATTCTCTACTGTTAACATACATTATTTTGAACCTTTTGCAAGGAATGTACGGCTGAAAGAAAAACTAAATAAAATTTGTATCATGGATGGAATAGACTGCATAAAAATCTAATTTATTCGAGCTGCAAGAGAGTCAGCCTTTTTTATTTTCTTTTAAGTCATGTATTTCAGGAATTTCTTGAAAAGGAATAGTGCCAGTATTCCAGATTATTAACTTGGAAAATAATTGTCATGCCGGTGCTCATAAGCACAAAATTGCTTTTTGAATACAAAGATATGCATGCACAAACCCTGCCAGTAAGAACTATCCATTTTCACTCATTATTCATACTGCTGTTCATTCAAAAACTGAAACCGGAAAAACATGAACGATGCAAAGAAAATAGAAATCCTTTTTCTTAAAATCTTCAAGATAGAATAGCCTAAAGTGTTTACCGGTTCATAAGCAGACAACAAAAATGCTTGAGGACTGCAATCTGACTTTCCTGTTAATTTTTTGGACAATTAGTAACCCTTCCTTTTTTCCTCTCCCCCATCTCTTCAGCTGACGGAGAAGACCCTTCACCCAGGATCTCTCTGCTTTTCACCATGAGCATTGCTGTTTCCCCAATGGCCACTGAGGCCACCTCACCCATGATCACCTCTGTTACCCCCACTGTGGATCCTAGCCACAAGGTACACCTGGAAGACCTAGGAAAAGGGGACAGTGATGGGACAGCAAAGGAGCAGGACCCCACCCAGCGTTACCAGAAGCCTCCTCCCCTACATACGGGGGCTGACTGGAAGGTTGTGCTACATCTTCCAGAGATTGAGGCATGGTTGCGGGGCACCACAGAAAGGGTTCGTAACCTAACCTGCTCCGTTCATCAGGACACCCTCAACAAGCACGTGGATGTGCACCTAGTCCAGCTTAAGGTGAGAGGAACTGACCGTCTTGTAAATTGCCGAGATGTTGCAATATGTTCAAGATTTATGAAACATTGGCTTAACTATTATTATTAGAATTTTAAGTGACAGGCAGATAGACACTATATTTAGGTGTAGTCTCAGCTAGCTGATGTAGGTATGATGATTTTTTTGTTATAGGAATGACCTATTAAGAATACATACAGCTAGCACTCACATATATTGCCACTTCTGCTCTTTGTATGACAGCAGCATACACAGAATTCTAAAAGAAGGAAACAGTTCAGAAGCTTTAACCAGAATTATAAACTAAATAAAGAAGGTGGCTTTGTGAAATTAAATAAATTCTATGATGTTACAAGTAAAAGAGTTGGCTTTTTCCGAGTCTTTCTAAGTAATAAACCTGATTCAACTCTTTGTTCTAATTACCACGTCGCTCTTGAGCTGAATCATTTGTGGTGGAACAGAAAAAGAAGTAAGTTACACAGGGCTCTGGCCCTCCAGGACTGCAGCTGGACACCCCTGTTCTAGATCCTAGAAGTAGTTAGCATACTCAACAGCTCAATATAAATATGTATCGAAATTCCATTTAAATATATAACCACTGCTGAAAATGCATGAAGCATGTGTTTAACAAAAACTCTCTATTTATATACACATCTATAAATTTGCCATAATCTGACTATTATGCTAAAGATGTACAGATTCATTATTAGTTATTAAGTGATACAGGTTGTCAAAAAACCCCAGTAAGAAGTAGAAAAATCTGAGATATTTTAATCATAGTGATTTCCAAATCTCTATAATCAATAAATAATGGAAATGAAATTTTGAATGCAGACATTTATATGGTCAATATGCAAAGTAGTGGATCATAGACACATAGCAGACATTATACCACTTACGCATCTACCCATAAAGTATATTGTGGCAGGTATTAAAAAGTGGCTGCATTTTCCCTCTGAGTGCTGTTAAACCAGTTGGCATCATTGTCAGATATGCATGAGTGGTTTTCTTTAATCGATTCTCCTTCTTGACATTTCCACCCTATTTATGATCTGCGCTACCTTGGCTTTCTGGAGCTTTTCCTTCTTTTATTTTATAGTGCAGAGTGGTCTAATCAGTGGTTTAGTAATTTATGCTCATCAAATTCTCCTTCACTGAACTTGAAGGACACAGGAAATGGATGGATGGATGGATGGATGGTGTGTACACATTTTGAATACACACACACACGCGCACACACACACACACACACATGCACACACATATTATACATTTATTTAGCAGATGCTTTCATCCAAAGCGGCATTCAAATGAAGATTAGAGAGGAGAGCTGAGGGATTTGAATCCGCTACCTGCCAAACACAGTGGTATAGAGAGATATGTGAGTTTGTCATTATATACGTTATTTCTACAGGGAACAAAAGAAGAAACGTATTTTGCAAGGTTAAATCAAAATAGAATGTTCTGTGCCACCTTCCTACTGTCCCCAGGCTGGGCAGAGATTTAGAGTCTCACCACTGCCCTCTAAATAAGGGAAACATTTCCGCTGACAGAGCACTGATCCCTCTTGTACTGGAAAGTTCTATAGCTGATTCTTGACCCCATTAAGTTTTCCACAGAAGTCCCATGGCACACATTTATAAGGATGAAATTTCCAATATTTACCTGTATTTTTTTCCAATATTTTTAAAGAATATTTACCTATTCTTAAATGTGTAATATATTTACACTGATAAAAGTAGTGGTGCACCAAATTGAAAAGTTCATTGACAGACAGTCTTATTGGGTGCCTTAATTAATAACACCTTTTCACTGCATCTAAAATGCCTGCTATGGGATGAAAAACCAATTATAGTATCAAACAAGGCATCCTCTACAGCTGGAACAAAAACATATATACATGTTGGATGTCAAGTCATGTCAAGTGGCTTTTTATTGTCATTTCATCTATATACAGTTGATACAGTTCACAGTGAAATGAAACAGCATTCCTCCAGGACCATAGTGCTACTGTACATAAAACAACACAAGCCTACAAAGCTACTCAGAATGGTTGTGGCAAAGTGCAATAGAAATGTGATCAATGCATGCACAGATTTGGATACAGCAGTTTTGCTGAGGCCCTGTGCATCACCAATGGTCTGCAAGTATCCACTAGTGACATAGAAGCAGAGAGCTCTCAGAAATCACAGTGTCTTTTTTTAATTCATCCTGCACCAGACTGAGGTGGCTCATTATTTCATTCCCAGCCAGCTTGCATTTCCCTATGAATTCTTTATTACTGAGATGGTCCAAGGGGTTTATGTCTGCTAACAAAAAAGCATTTAGACAAGCTACTTGGCTTCCCGGACAATGCTGTTTTAAATGCTGTCTTTGGTTGAGTTCAATTCCCTGCCATTGGTGGTTCTGAGAGGTGATTCACCTTCCTAATTTAAAGGATGTGACTAAACACATGGCAAGTTTGTTTGATTAGTGCTATGTTAATGATTTTGCCCAACTGCAGGCTAAGCATATTTAAGGTAGGCTAGGCTATGATGTTTGTGAGGTTAGGTGTACTTTAAATAAAATGCATTTTCATGTTACTGTGGCAAAGCAGCAAGGAGAATGGGGGGCGCTATGTTCCCCCCCACAAATAGCCTGACTGCCACCCCAGAGGCCGGTTAGAATAACATGACTACGTCCAGTTGATCACCCACACAAGTCCAGTGCACTAAGCAGCAGGGGTGGATTTTCTTCCACACATTTTATTACATAAATCAGAAAAATGAAGAAATAATAATACAAGCTATAAAAACCCAAATGAACCCAGATGCATATATGACAATATTCTTGATAAACAACCAAACAAAACTTAAATACAAAATTACAGACCCCCAAAACAAAAACAGAACTCCAAAAAACAGTGAAAGAAATCAGTCACGACTGGGCAGGGCTACCTTTACAAAGGCGAGACAGACTAGCTGATGGTGTACTCCCATAGTCACACTACTCGTGCACGCTCGACGACGCGACGTCGGTGCAATAATCCACTACAAACCACCCAGACACTCCAGAAAGGCACATGTACACCTTTCGTACACAAACATGCAATGATTCGGTCCTACCATCAGATGACTCTAGCCGCCCATTCGAACCACCTGCACCTCTCCAATCAGTAACACAAATTAGGGAAAAGAACACAACTGATATAAACAAAAATCCAATCGGAGCAAAACAGCAACGCCGAGGAAAACCAGCCTCTTAGCCCACAAGGCTACTCATTAATGCGCCCGCTCCAGGTTCCAGTGACGACCATCTTGCGAAACCTCGCTGAATTAACTGGGGGAACCAATACACCCCTCCGGGATAATGGAAGGCAAAGTCATAACTCCATGCAATAAATGCATACAAACAAAAATTACAATAAGACAAGCCACATATCTGTGCTAGAAGAAAGCACGATAGGCTGCGGCTAGAAAACTACACCAAACAAAAGAAAAATAAACACAACAATAGAAATGATTACAAAACCACAATCCCTTAATTAAGACCTACCATATTAAATGAAAGCTACGCCAACAGAAGAGAAATGGGGATGATGCACCACCACTGCATCAGTCCCAATCATTCAACCACAGCTTTTCTCTGCCTAAATAGCACTGGCAATTACCAGAGTACCAATCCCACTACTGGACCAAAATAAAGATGTCACTGCCGTTTCTGCCAGACCACATTACTATAGGTCTGTTGGAATGTAACCCCATCACAACCTGGGGAGCATCTGTAGTTTTTCCAGTACAGCTCCAGTAACCATGATCCATTATGGAGCACACCTAGGAAGGGCTAATATTTTTCACTTCGGTATTTTGGATATCCTTGCTGCAGCTCTGGCTGCACCTATGCTATGTATATGAATTAATTTTATGTATTGAATTTGAATTTCACTCTCATTCTCAATTCCTTTCTGAATGGTACACTTATGTACACAGTTGCATACTGGTGTTAAAACGAACCCTTTTTGCGCTAATTTTGCATCCTACATTATAGTTATACATTGCAACATTGACCTCTTTTATTATTATATCATCATCATCATCTTATTACATTGTCCAAAAAAGAGCATCAGTGTTTTTATGTGATTTGTTTTTGGTGATCACTGTCTAACAGGCAAAAGTTGAAATGAAGTATGAAAATGGGTTGGTTGGAGCACTCCTGAATTTACAAGCAAGATTATGAACTTAGAAACATTAGTTAATTAACGATTGATAGTAACTGCTACCAATGTGTGGAATATAAAGAAACTCAGATTTCTCTGTGTGCTCTCAGCTGTACATTTAAAGCATTTTATTACTTGCAGATGTTATTTCTGAAAGCCGGTGTCCTTGGTTACAGTGAAGGGCTGTTGAAGTGTGATAAACTCCATCATTTTCATTTTGTGCTGTCTGAAATTATTTTTCTTTGCTATAGAACACTTTCTTTATAGACAAGGTAGTGTTATTCAGCAGTACTGCAATACTTTCTATACTGGAATGGATTTGGTTTTCAGAAACACTTTAGTGTGTCGCTTATAGTGAACAATCAAATTTGTTGCATTTGTTACATCCTTTTCAGCCCATGGATGTAATGCATGTTTTGTTTATCTGTCAGTGTCTTGTTCTATTCTAGGTCTGGCTCAGTATGATAATTGGTGGGATGTGCTGCCGTGTGAGGCATGTCCCAATTTGATTGGATAAAGGGGGCCTGGTCTGAGTACCAAGGGAGAGCTGTTGTGTTCCTAATTAACCCAGTTTGTGTTATATTATATGATGTTATGCATTCGGCTTTTGCAACAGACTACACAACAGTGTTGCATAGTTGTGCACATTTAGTAAATAAATCCGAATACAGAGCTAGAGACACAACCAATGCACCACTACCTGGACAATGAGAGGTATCCACCCAGCATGGCGGATCTATCCCACAATGCAACATGGGCACCCAAGCTCTATATTGGCTCAGTTTTAATCACTGGTTGAATGTTGCTGTATCGGTCGATACTGATAGTTGGCCCATACACTCAGTGCATCTCTAATAGGTATATACAGTAATTATTCATTAGAGGGCATACTGCATCTCAGATAGACTGCAAGTAACAATAAAAATGACAATCATATTTTATCAAAACATTGAGTTTATTAATTAATGATGAATAGGCCAAGTTAAGTGCTGTGGGAGGACTCGGTGACTAGTATGGTTGTGTCACATCTCTTGATTGATTGAGACCATGGTTTGAAAATCAACCTCAGCTCTGTGTGTGTGTGGAGCTTGCATGTTCTCTTCATGTCATCATCGAGTTTTCTCTGGGTTCTCCGGTCTCCCTCCAACAGCCCTTACTTTCTGGGATAGGCTGCAGACCCCCGCAACACTGTATTGGACTAACAGCATAGAAGATCAATGAATAAAGTGTTGTTAAAATATCATGTTTAACAAAATTGATGTTTAACAGCATCCTCTAACTATAAAAATCACAGTGTGGTACAGACCTCAATTTTGGGTTTACAGTTCGGTACATTTTCAGTATGACAGGGAAAACAGAATTTCATTTGAAATTATTATTTAAAAACTGCAAACAAAACACAATTATTAACAGGCATTGTGTCTGTGGACATGTCTGAAAAACAACCTAGTCATTCATCCATCCACCCATCTCTCCATTTTCTGTCATTATTCTGGTGCAGGTCACAGGGGCAGCAATCTGAGCAGGGATGCCCTGACCTCAGTCACTTCCTCCAGCTCCTTCAGGGCAATACAAGGGCATTTCCAGACCAGTCAAAAAAGATGATCTCTTCATCATATACTGAGTCTTCTCTGGGGCCTCATTCTAGTTGGACATGCCCAAACCACCTCCTTAGGGAGGCACCCAAGAGGCATCATGGATAGATGCCTGAACCACCTCAGCTTCTCCTTTTGATGCAGAGGAGCAGCGGCTGTACTTTGAGCCCCTCCTGAATGTCTGAGCTCCTCTCCGCTCCTTACTGCTGTTGACCGCTACTGGGTTTGGGGGCTGCTTGAAGCCGAAGCTCTGCACAGCTGGCATGCAGGGGTGTCGGTCACTCAATGTCAACAGACCCACCCCCCAATAAATATATCATTTTCATGAATCCACACGTTACTGAGGCTAATTCTCTGCACATGCAGAGCGAAAGTAAGAAACGTATACCTGAGGAATATTGTAGTGCTGTATCAGACAAACATTTTGTCATGTGCTTCAGTTATTTTTTTATATGTTTTATGAAACTGTACCCTACACAATTATATTGTTAGGTTTTTTTTTTAAATGGTGAAATATTTATTATAAATTTATTAAAAATCTTTCTTACATCACATCCTTTCATATTGTGGCTATTGCATGTGTGCTCACAGCCCCCACCCCCTTGCTGCTGGGGAGAACCTGGCCGCCCCCCCAATGTCAAACTCCTTCCAATGCCACTGGGGTCACAAAACATTGCCCATTGGGGCTCAATGTCTCCAGCCTCTTGGAATATGAATATGTTCTGCTGGAGATGTGAGTGGAAGATTTTCCATAGCAGGGCCTCTTTCCAGAAGGTCCTCACTATGCGGTTGGTCTACCAGGTCTATATGATATTTACCTCAGCCATCTGAACCAACTCATGTTCAAGACATGTGGTCACAGGTGCACTTATACTTATGCTTGAACATGATTCATTATGAATAAACTGAGGTTAGCACAGAAGTCCAGTAAAAGAGCACTGCTTGGGTTCAACCCATACCCCGCCTCAAAGTCGAAGGGAGGCGACCCTCTTGTTCAACATACTGCCACAGAACTGGAGGGCTATGAGTAGGCTCACACCTACCTGGTGCCTTTTACCATGGGCAACTCCATAGTGGTACAGAGTCCAGCCCCTCTTGAGAAGATTGGTTCTAGAGTCTGTGCTGTATATTGAGGTGAGCTCAAATGTATCTAGACAGAATCTCTCCTCCTCCTGCACAAACTCAGGATCCTGCCCACAATTGGTTTGCTGAGGCCCCTACACTGGCCCCTACTCTGCCTCTGACCTACACTGCACCATATCCCCACGGCTGGTTTTTTGCTTTTATATAGGGGCTTTCTGAATCACACTTCTGGTTGTGCACCTAGGATGAAAACCTAGGGGACGCTTGTTTTCACATTTGTGAAAATAAATATGTAAAATAAATGTAAAGATTTTAAATATAACATAACCTTTGTGATACAGGGCCCAGGTGCCATTCTAATGCATAGCTGAACAGTAAGTGAATCCCTTAACCTTCTCTGCATGCTGTATGTATTAGGTTGCAGCCACACGATTCACTCATTAGAGGCTGTTTGTATGAGCAAGCCTGTGTATTTAATAAAGCGGTCACTGCATATGCAGGCAAAGATACAAAATAGCCCTGTTTACTGCTGAGCCAGAAATCTACGTTTTCATATCCTTTATTTATCCTCCTTTAGGGAAAAGGACACCACCCAAGCTCTATGCAATTAAATAGTGGTTATCATTTCTGTCCTTCCTCAAGGATAAACTGCTGCAATTCCTTTGAACAGCATTACTGTACACATTATTTTTTAAATGTTCAGCACAAGAAAGTGTGGAATAAATAATGCCTGTCAGTAATTTTTTGATCGTCATAATGTTTTACTTTTATAACGAAAAACTTTTTATAATGCGTTTTTTTTAGTTAAGATGTGCAAAGATTAACATTTTTAAACTCATCCATCTTCCAACCACTTGTTCAGCGCAGGCTTGTGTGGAAGTGCATGGCATGAGGCTGACTAATTATTGTTTTTTAAATTAACAAGTATAACTACTGTATCTGGGACATAGTAGGTATTCAGTTTCACAGAGAAATTATAGTTGTATACAACAAACAGTAAATCCACAATACAATACACTGTGAATCGAAGGTTACATTTTCTCCTGCCATTACTTTGGAATTGCATACTGTATACATATACAAAATGAATAAAAGAAAAATAGAACAATTAAAAGAAATTATTGATGCAGATGAATAGTACTTTTATGTCACTCAGAAAGGTTGTTTTTCATTTAGTTACTATCCTTTTTGTTTATCTTGGCTTTACTCATCCCTGAGTTCTTGGTTTCTTTTTGTTATTCACAATTAAACACTGTGTGATTTGTTAAAGTCTGACAGCTGGTGTAGAAGGAGTCTTTTCTCTACTGGGTAGTAGGGTTCGCAAATTTTCTGGGCTTTCACAGAAGTTTGGAATTCCTGTTGGTGGGAGAACATGCAAACCCCTCACACAGAGCTGTGAGTTTCTGCGCCATCCGAGATTATATTTCAAAGAGATATAATTTCACTTAGTACCCATATATGTGGAAAAAAAAAAGAATAATGAAACCTTAATTTCTCTGAATATACTTTAGTCATGGCAGTGAATTCAACCTTTTAATGAATAATTATTGTCTAAATATTAGGAACAGATGCTTAACAATCAGTAAACTGCCATACTGCTAATGTCAGAATTCAGTATAATGTGATTTTCTTCGGACCCTTCTGGTGAAACCCTATCCACGTCCATTTATATTTTATCCTGTTCAGGAGGAGATGATAAATGCCTCCATTAGCCCACCAGCAGTTCAATCTGTGAAATGAAATTCAAGACCTGTTTAGCATTACTCAATAACCCTCTCTCCACTAAGATTAGAGAAGTCTTTTGAATTTTAAAATATTAGAATTATAATCAAGAATTGTAGTGAAGTATAGAAAAACTTGCAATCATTTATGCAAGCTGAACAATTCATTCTTTCATTCGTTTTCCATACACATTTGTCTAGTGTCAACAAAATGTAGAGAATAGTACAAAATGATAATTGGCTGGAATGAGGATTTAATTTTTGTCCTTTTGCATTGCTTTATTTATAAAACTCATTTATTTAAACATAATTGGTGCTGATTTTGTGATAAAATGTCATGAATTGCTCAGAATTGCTTAAATCTATGCAAAATGGAAATTTATTGCCATTTAATTATTGCTTAATCAATTTTAAAATTTATTTTCCTATTTTTTCTTGCACTGTATTTACTGCTTAATAGTTGTAATTCTGTAATACTGTATTCCAAGCATGTGGATTTCTAATACTAAAATTTTTGATGTGAACCAACAGAGGGCACTGTTGAGGGATGATCCATCAATCCACCAAATGCTTATCCTGGAAACTTGTTCCAGGCAGCACTGGATATAAAGCTGTGGTGCACTCTAATAGGAATGGCAGTCCATTACGATGTACATATAGGGACATATCCCTTCAAACAATCACACACTATGGACAATTTAAAAGCATCAATAATATAGCAGTTAGCCAGGAGTGGGCAATCTTATCCAGAAAATTAGAGGACTGATTGGTTGAAGAGTCCTCACACCTGGGTTTGAACAGCTAACCTAAAGGTTATCCCAAAAACTTGCATGCACACTGGCCTTTTCAAACAATATTGGCCTAAGTGAATGTAGGAAGAAGCAGTCTGGGTGTTCAGTGTATATGTGTTACCATTTATCATAATTTTTTAGTCTACTTTTAGCCTATAGTAGTTATGTCAGAATAATTAACTAGAACAAAGATCATTTGTTTTAATGACCATGCAGTGCTTATGTTCTTGTATCATATCTGTAATCAGTTTGTTACTAAATCTCTGCATTCACATGGGATTGGTGCCATCTAGAGGATGATTTTGAATATCATCACTTGTATCATTCCACATAGGCAATGTCTCTTTAAATGAATTTTCCAGTACAGGATCGTGGTTCTGTACCCTATCCTAGGAAGTGAAGGGCACTGGGCTGAGAGTATGCCATGGACAGACAGTGTATATCAGCTTAATACATACAGTGCACACAAACAGACACTCTGGGCAATTTAGAGAACCTGGCGGCTACCGACGCATGTCGGGGGGCTTGTACATGCTGGACACAGGATGGCAGTACCACTCGGTGTACAAATGTGAAGTCATATGTATGAAATTGATCATTAGCGTATCTCAGGAAATACAGGCTAGGGGACACCTAGATAGTAAGTATCACAACTGAATAATTTCTAATAGAATCAAGACTTTTTAGGTTAAATGTAATATATATTGTCGAGTAACACTACTTGAGGGAGTGCAAATAATGTAGCAGGACACTAGTATTTATTAACCTGACACCGAGCATGTGAGCGAGGAGCGGTCAGAGCGCAGAGCGGTTTTATAATTAAGGCAGGAGCGGTCGCTCTGTCTCGCTCCAATTTCGCTTCGATTCCGCTCACACTACGATTCTGCGGCGTGCGCAAATCTACCCAGAATTCATCTGTACAATTATCAAGACTTACACAAATTGGCCGAGATGGAATTCGCAGTGTTTCACAAAGGAAACTGCTAAATCATGCAAGTCTACTATTCTTATCAAACGTATAGATGACAATAATGTAGAGCAAGAACAACAATGTGGTGAAAATGTTTCAGGAAGTAGATTCACTTTGGAATCGTTTTTCTCAGAAACATGAGAGTGTGCTACGCGAACAGGCGGAAGACAGAGTTTTATATGGTTCTAGTATACCAAGTCTATAAAGTAAATATTGGTAATCAAATAAATTCGTTTTGTCATTCAAAGTAGGTTTCATAGGATTTTCAAAATTTCGCGTAACGCGCGGATGCTTAGCCTGTATATTATTTAGGCTATTAAGCCCACTGATTCCATTATTTTTAAGCTTATTTTTGTGTGGAATGCCATGCCATTACCAAACGTGTCCGTTTTTGCCTATATGTTGCTTAAAAATAAATATTTTCTGAGTGGCAATTTTACCGTTGCTCATTTATTCATGATATATGCCTTCGGTTTAAAGTAACATTTGTTAGGCATGCAGATTATTTGTCCCTCTTTAAAATTGGAGCGATTTGACTGGAGCAGAAGGAAATTTTAGTGGAGCGAGGAGCGGTATTGAGCGGAGCGGCGTAGTGTTAATTACAGCGGAGGAGCGGGCGGAGCCAACAGCCTCGTGAGCGAGTGGAAATTCTCACCGCTCCACTCCGCTCGCATGATCTGACCTGAAATTAAGTGTCAGTTTCACGCTGATCCCTTGTTCGTTCATCATTAATTGTCATAGCAGTTCATGTATTTCATGCAGTTACTATATTTGTTTATTTTTTGTACTTTAGTAACTGAGTCATCGAGTTATTTGTGCAGGAGATCACCTGCACAACTGGGGTTCCACCCAAGAAAACTAGTGTCTGTAAATTTGATTTGTAATTGTGATCATATGTCTCACCTCTGAACGACTGGCATCCCAATGAGGACCCACTGAAAGCGTGTCATCCTATGGGGGATCCCATTTGTTTTGCACAACAGTGTTAATTTTGACAGCATATTTTGATTTAGATTAAGTCTTAGTTCTTTGACAAAAATGCAGCTTGGTATTAGTCATATTATAATCATTTTTTTGTTTTAGTCTAGTTTAAATCAATGAAAATTACAGGATATTTAGCGGAGTAAATGTTTATAAAAATAAATAAATGGAAAAACCTTTGTCCTCAAAAACATTATCTAGTATAAGACTGTCATGCAATAAGGACAAAGGACGTGGGAGCACTTCTGCTAGCAATTTTATTCCCAGTAAATAATTTTCAAAAGGAATTAGGGCTTTCGCTATCGATTATATTAATAACTGAGTAGTCTAGTGATTAGTTTGATGATTAATTGAGTAATTGTTTAATTGTAATAGATACAGTACCAAAGTCTGGACAGGCCTACCCATAGAAATGTTTATTTGTATTATTCTCAACATTTTAGAATAATTATAAAGACCTCTGTAAAATTTCAAATATGGAGTTATGTATTGACCAAAAAAAAGTATTTAAAGAAATACTTTAAGGGTCAGCTCTCTGGGTTTGGACACAGAATGTTGCTGGTTCAAATCCCTGGATCAGCAAAGTAATCCCACCATTGGGTCCCTGAGCAAGGCCCTTAACCCCAACTGTTCCACGTACTAGCTGATGCGACTTTCTCTATGCCATTTTCATGAGGTGACCATCTGGGAAGCTTTTACAGCTATCCTGAAGGAGGTCGCACATATGCTGAGCACTCCTGGGCCACTTTTCATTCACTCTATGGTCAAACTCCTCAAAAACCTTTTCTACTGTGTTTAGGGCAGGTGGTCATGTGATGCGACACTATCACTCTCCATTGTGGCAGACTTGGCATGTCCAAACTTTTGACTGTTACTGTATATGAAATATACGTATATTTTACACAGGAAATTGGCGTGAGGCAGGAACTAGCCTCAGACAGGGGCAACAGTGCATCACAGGGTGCCTACTGACATAGTCAATTTTTGGACTGTGGAGAAAACTGGAGAAACCAGCACAAACCGACACACACATGGGATGAACATGAAAACTCAACACACACAAAGTGATGGTACGTGGTCACAGTGCTACCCATGGTGCCATGGGGCTGCCAGATATGCAGTGTTGATGTCAACTCGCAGCAACACCACCAATCTATTTGACAGACTGTATTGATAAATAACTTCTATTTCACTATAGCAAACTGGTAAATTTTCTACTTTTTTGTTTTTATAAATATCAACTTTGAACCTTTTCTAGTATTGTTCAGCCCAACTCAATACACACAGTGCCTTCACAAAAATGATTCATATAATATGGTTGTGTAGCCTACCATATCATGCGTTATATATGATGATGTGGCAAGCGATGGGGTAGACTTTGCAGAAGGTAAATTTAGCAAAGTTATTTTTGTCAGATATATGACAAAGACAGTCTAGACTACTCCAAGATGCTGAAGTGGCATCTAGCTTATAGTTATCTATGGCTAAGCTGCATCATTGTGTGAGTCTGTCAAACCTCATTGTCTTGTTTTAAGATGATGTTGAATAGAAGTCATGCTGTTGTACTCATTGCAAGTTCTGCTTTGCACTACTGACAGAGCCCTGCATTTTTATTCATTTTTAATTTGAAGAGCTTCCACACAACTGAGGCACTTTTTATTTGGATCTTCATCCTCTATGCTCCATCTGCCTTCTGCATATCGCTGTGTAATAGAGAAGGGAAATTTTAATCAGGAAATTTTAATCAATGCGTTTTTAAAACAGTAATCGAGATTAATCAAATACTCATGACAACTCTAAATGGAATATTACGTCAACTTATATTTCAGCCTCTGTGGTGAGAAACAGAATTAGGCTGGTATTGAAACCCTCCAAAGTTGGAGACAACTGCAGTATTTCTTACTATAGAAGATTCCTTGAGAGGACAAACTGGATGAGATCAGAACATGCTTAGATACCCATGACTGGCTGGTGTGTCAAATATAGCATAGATGTTTAGAATTTGGAAAGCCAGAAGGTGAGTTTTTTTCTGAAGGGGGTGATATAGTGCGCACATATTAGTAGATTCTGGGCACCTGGCCAAAATATGTAGCCTTATTCCAGTACCATCATTCCCAGTATTCTGGCCCACACAGTAAGACCTCTGTAGTCTCATCTTGGGGGGCAGCTGGAAGTCTCTTCCCTGCCTCATCTTTTTATATCGCAGCAGAAAGTGACTTGCAGCTTCTTATTTTGGTGATGCAAACTAAATCCCCCCCCTGCTGAGAATCTGGAGAATCCTGACATGGCGGCAAGCTCCAGTGTAGTATTGAGCTACAGTTAGTGACAGGAGAGACAGGAAACCAAGGATGAATTATTTTCTGAAGCATCTGGCTAATCAAAATGAACTGCTAATGGTCAGCTGCAAAACAGTGAGTTTTCAGTTCATTGGTTGGATAAATGCAGTAAGGCTGCATATCTCTCACTGTGTAAAGCAGATTATTTATAGTACCTCACATATGATTATGTGGGTCATGGGAAAATAATAATAATAATAGTAATGACTACATTTATATAGTGCCTTCGACGAACCCAAGGTCACTTTACAAGGAAGAGGAGGGGAAAAAATGAGCTAATCATCTATGCAGTTCAGGAAAAGACATATTCTTTAAGGAGGAAGGTCTTTAAGTCAGATTTAAAAGTAAAGAATGAAGAGCAGTCACGGAGAGATTAAGGAAGAGAATTCCGGAGTTTTGGGGCAACGGCACTCCAGGACCTGCCAACTTTTGGAGTAACTTGTCTGCGAAATAAGTGGTCAGGAGTTTACTGAGGTAAGGGGGTGCAAGGCCATGTCATGCTATCATGGTGAGGAGCAAGATTTTGAATTTAATACAAGACAGAACTGGTACCCAGTGTGACTGTGAGAATGGTGGTCATGTAGTAGTTTACAAATCACTTTACAAAAAGTTTTTGTAAAACTTTGCATCTTTACAAAAGTTTTTTGTAAGGAAGAAGCAGAAAGGCAAATGAATACAATAGCCAATACGGGACGTGATGAATGCATGAACAGAGTTTATGCATCATTACTAGTGAGAAATGGCTGAAGGCGAGCAATATTGTGGTGGTACAATGTACTTTTGGTCAGAGACTTGACATGTAGATCAAAGTTTAGTGATGGGTCAAATAGCACTCTCTTATCATGTATCCAAAGCTTGAAGTCCCGTGTACTGAAACGCATGCCACTAGTGTTTTAGGAGAGGATTGAATGTGGTACTGCAAATCAAACATATGACTGAATATCGTCTGCATAGCAGTGAAGGTGAAGGTCATGACTATGAATGATCTGACCAAGAGGCAAGATGTAAATTAAAAAGAGAAGGGAGGCAAGAAATGATCCTTGAGGAGTACCAACAGGATTTGTGTTTGCTTAAAGTGCTAAACTGTTGTCTGTTTGTAAGATATGACCTTAACCAGAGTAACCTGTAACACCAATAGATTACAGGTGGGAAATGAGGACTTTGTTTATTTACAGTGTCAAAAACTCCACTTAGGTCTAAGATGAGGAGAATGAGCCTCATTCACAAACATCACCTTAAGTTTTTACTTAAATTTGTTCTTGAAAAATGTCATAAGAAGGTTCTAAGAACAGTCTATGTTAGATTCGCATGTTCATAAAAGACAGAAATGTTTGCAAATGTGTTTTTATAATGATGAATCAAATTATTCTCGTAATTTGAAAGCGCGTACCAGTTGCTTCTAATTAGCATGGGTAAATGCTTCAACAATCCCCATAAAAGGACATACAGAGACTACAGTGCCATGTGTACACACAGAAATAAAACACAAACTATGAAGAAAGGCTAAGATATTAGTTAAGAATGGCCAAACAAAAATCTAAAGATGGTGGAGCACTGGACTCCAAATGTAAGGAAAATGTCAGTAGTTCTGGAAGTGGAGGTACTGCTGCAGGAAGTGATATTTAGTAGCGTGAGAATAATACAAAAAGATGGATGAAATGCTATTACTCATTTTAATAATTTAATTATTATGAAAATAATTCTGAATCATTTAGTATTGAAATTATAAATATTGTTATATTTAGAACTATTATAAATGATGAACACATTATTTCAATTTCATTTGATAATATTATACAACTGCGGAATTGAGGAAAATGCAATAAAGCAATGATTTTGTGCAAACTCGTCAACACTCAAATGTGTGTGTCTCTTGAGTGTACATTCTTTTCTTACCTAAGAGCAAATCCCACGTAAGAAAACACTGATGAAGGTTAGAAGCTTTGTGAAAATTGAGTTAGTGGGTTTTAAGTAGAAATTTCTTCTTAAGAACAGTTTGTCAGTGAAGCCCAATGTTAAGGGCACCATCATCAGCTGGCTTGAGTAAATCACTGACAACACACATTAGAGCTGTCTCACTGCTGTGCTGTTTACAGAAGCCAGACTGTAAAGGCTCATAGAGTATGTTTATTTGATGAAAATTGTTGCATAGCTACCACTCTTTCCATCATGTTTTCTAAGAATAGAAGTTACAAGGTCCATAGTTAGAAAGAGATGTTGGATCCAGATCGGGATTTTTGAGTATTGGGGTAACCACAGCTGTTTTGAGGGCAGTAGATATGGAGCCAGAGGAGAGACATGTGTTTATCAACCTGGCAATTGAACTATAAATAATAGATGAACACGCCTTAAGCAGAGGAGTAAGTTCAGGCTTATGCTGACGGGAGGAGGAACTAGACTTAGTTCTGAGGTGTGAAGCTAGTTAGCTTTGTAATCAAACTCTGTGAAACAGTAGAGAGAATTGGTTGAGTGATGGAAAATGGCTGGAAATTTGATTGTGCTGCATCTAATTTCTTTGATTGACATACTCAGTGTTTCTCTAAAAGCAAAAACAAAAACTCGATTAAATGGTAAGCTTTAAATGCCCTATTTAAAACAAAAAAGTACAGTGTACTGTAATGCTGTATCACTTATATATCACTTTTATAATAACTCCAAAAACTGTGTATCACCCAAGGTTTATCAATTCAGTGTGTCATGTTTCTTCTACTCATGTAAGTTTGTGTCTGAAAGGTGTCTATAACATAAAAAGTGAGCTTTTAAAGCCAATGACAATGGCTGCAGTCATTCATCATTGGGTGACCTTGACTCCACCCTCCCTCATCCCCAAAGGCAGCTGTTCTGAAAGTAGGTTTCAGGGTCTTCAGCCCAGAGCCCTTGAAGGGGGATGAGGTCAGTGATTAAAATAGCCAACTCACTACTGTCAGTGTGTCGGGGCAGAGCCCCCCCTGGTCTGAGGGAGACCTGGGTCAGTGTGGCGAACGCGAGACAGACAACTATCTTTAACCTCGAGCAGTAACCGTGCTGGTAAATGAACAACACAGCATAATCCATTTTGGCTTTGTTTTCTACCGAAGCAGCCACTGCAGTGCAAAATCAGACGGTAAGGAGGATTGCAGACCGAATCAGCTGATTTGAGTTTAACAGAGTATTAATAGAAACCGTCCAGGGTTTTTTTGGAAATTGTATATCTCACTATGCATTTATAGATTTGTAGTTAGGAAATCTTTTACTGAAGTGCAGATTAAGAAGGATGAGTCTTCAGGAAAAATGACAGCCTAATGCAGCATGTGCAGCAATATTACTGAGTAGTAGAATACTCTAGTATATTGTACATTTTCATGAAAAACTATCGTTCTGCAGAAATGGTTCAAGTTAGCAAATTTTGCATGTATGTTTGCTTGATGTTTAAGTGGTTCCAAAATTGCGGGTTCTAAGTCACTTAAAAGTTAGTCAGTGTGAATAGCATTTGTTTTCATGACAGCCTGCATGCATTTCTGAGTCAGTGAGAGTGAGCGTGTACGGGGGCTTGTGTGAGCTGCTACAGTACATGTGGATTCCACATTAGAGCCTTGAGATGACAGCTGCTCTCCACAGAAATAGATCTTGGTGGAGCCATTATTTAAATTCCATTCTTACATACGCACACCCTGTCATACTGTTTTACCTACTGTAATATTCACATTTAACAAGTACTACATGAAGAATACATATATGGATATTACATATGTATGTTTTAATATATCTGTCTTTAAATGGTAATCCAGAATTCATACACAATTATATTCTGTAACACAATTTAGTATTTATATCTTCCATATCCAAATATTCTTAGCCTCTCTAATTGTATATTTAGCTTGTATGTATATATATTACTTAACAAGATAAAAATAAAGTGGGAAATTTAGCTGAATATTTCTTAGTTTACATTATATTAGTATATTAGTTCATACATTTATATTGCAAGGTCTGAAATTCTAATTTGTTATTAATAACAAGAAAAAGGTGTAAATAACGCAAGAGTATTCGAATATATTAATGCTTTTTAAAACTTTATACGGTTCTGAAGACACAGCAGCTTGTGTTACTGTAGTGTTGGGTTGGATACATGCTTGACCTACATTCTTGGGTTCTGTATTATTTTAAGAAGCAGGAAGCAGCAGGGCCAAAAGCTTAGTTTGCTGTGACCAGTATTCTTGTTTGTCTTTGAGTCATTATTGATATGCAGTGACTGTCAGGCTTGTGAGCTTTATTGATATTAAGCAATTGTTAAGCTTGTGAGTTGTTATTGATATCAAGTGACAAGTCGCAAGCATAGCAGTTTCTCAAAAATTTATGGAGGGCATCCAGTGACTGTAAAGCTCAATCGCACATCTTATGACACGGCACAATGCAGGCATCTATGCTCTTCTGATATACCTTCCATCCTTCCTCTTAACATTTGTCAGTTCAGGGTCACAGGTGGTCTGGATCTTCTCCCCAGTATAGGGGACGTGGCTGCGGTTCACCCTGGATGGGATGCCAGTTCATCACAGGGCACATACGTGCAGACACTCACTATACTATACTAAATAATAGTCTTCAGCCAATTTTGATTCATGTGGATGATGCTCCGAGCCATTTTTGCACAAAACCAGTGGATTTTAGTTGTAGTCTTTCTTTTAAACAGGATGTTGCATCATTTGAGGCTCAGCCATTTTTATCTGGTGAAAATTAAAATGATTATCATTATCCTTCTGGTCAAGAACAGCAGAGAGAACTCCATTTTGAACTATATCACAGTTTACTATTTTGTAATATATGGGCCTATCAGTATTCCCTCAGAACTGGGATGTGTACTTTGAGGAGATGACATGCCCAGGTGCACTAGAATAAAAATGGATCTATAGTTTCATGGTTAAAACAAGATTTAGGTTATTTTTTAGGTCAAAGATATAGATATAGAAATTGTAAATGAAAGATCTGTTTTTCTGACTGAGTATTCTGTTATGGGCTGGGTTCACTTAAATGGGCATAAAATGTTGCAAGGCACTGAAATACACCCTGGGGTGCTTTGGAATTGAAAAATATATAGAAGCTATTTTACTCACTTGGCATTGACACATTGTGTGCATTTCAGTTAGAATTCCACTCTGACTAATTTGTGTTGTGTTGCGGGGGTGTTCACTGTAGTCTGATGCAGTTTCTCAGCATGAGGAAGAGCACCACATCGGATAAAATCCCCTCCATTGAGTAGTGAGTATATTATGTAGGGCACTTCAGGATATGGTGTGCAATCGTGAGCTCAGCACACAAGTGTACCTGGGTTATACAATCAGCTAAACTGTTAGTGGTACTATTTATGACTAATAATGTCATTGTAATGAGTAAACAAGTACAGATATATGCATTAAAACATGGACAACCAAATCTCTAATTAATTTGTTACATTTTGTATCTATAGCAGTGTAAATAAGGTGTAAGAAGGTCTAGGCTTCTAGTTTTACTGTGCAGATAGATCAGTGCTCCTTAGTATCTGATCCAGGGTCCTGTGTCCTCAGGCAGCAGCTGCAGCTGTTGGAGGCAGAGCTCAGCGGTCATCTTATAAGATCCATTTCTAAGTATGTCTGTTGCCCCTGGTGCTGCTCCGGCATTCTGGCATTGTTTGCTTAGGCCTGCTCCTTCTCACAGTTCCTCCTCAGCAAATAAGCAAATTCCCCTTTTTATCTGGCAAGATGTGTGTACTGGAAATTCGGGATGCTTTGCTTAAACAAACTCAGCAGACCCGGATAAAATGGTTTTCTTCATAACCGTTTATACCTCTTGTTTGTGGAAAACTGTCCCACCAGCCACCTGTTCTGTGGCTTATTTTCAGTGCCTAGCATCTATGAGATGATAGTCATACCTGGATTTTCCTGCAGAACAAATCTGGTATAAGCTGTATTGGACCAAGAGTTTTGGTGAGCAAAGTTTTTTTTACCTCTGAAACATAGGCAGCATGCTGGAGAGGAGTGTGACTCACGCTGCTCACGTGGAGTGGCGCTGCACAGCCCAGGGTCTTTGAGTAGTTCTACTTTCAGTCTCTCAAAGTACATTTCAGAACGCTCTGCTGGTTGTATTTTGAAGTATCACAGACAGAAACAAGTAAAAGATAGGGTGGCAATATAAATGTCCCCTGGGCTGGACATTACATCTTGCCTGGGAAAGAATCTGACATACGAGTCCTCTGGCAAATTTATAGACACAGTCATGAGGTCGGCAATTAAATGATGAATCCAAGCCTATTCTGTGTCTGCATAAATCAGAAATAGCTGCAGTGTAGTATTGGGACTTTGTCTCTCAGGATGATGTGATGTTGAAAGGCACAATTTGGCTTAATAAAGCAAGAAGAGACACAAGGTAAGAGGCTACCCTCCCTGGAAAAATAGCTGTAAATGTTCTGGTCAAATTCTTCTCAAATTAAACTCATGACTTCCCGTGACAGGATGCCTGTCTTTAGTGGTATTATTAGAGAAACAAGTATTCCTGTGAACTTCAGGGGCAAGAACCTCACTGTATTCTAACGTGCTGGTGTTTAGTGTCCTCACCTCTGCCTGATTTATGATTAAAGAATACAGTACAAAGAATACAAAGACGACAATACATTTAAAATGTACATTCATCCATGAAAACCAGTACAAAAAAGGGTTATTTATGTTTTCAACTCTGCAAAATACTGAACACTTTAAAATGTATTTGTAGTATGTTTGTATGTTTTATGCAGTACTATGGATGATGTTCATTGAAAGAATCACATGTAATTGTTTGTAATACCAGAGTATCATTCATTCACCTTGCAATAAGTTTATGTATCCATGTAGGATCAATTTTGCTTTTTGCTTCTTATTGATATTTGAAAGATGAGAATTTAATACTACAAGTGTCTTTGAATTGCATTAGTTTCTTAAGTAATACAAGCCTGGTAATCATTTTCTTTGCTTTTTTCATTGACCTTTTAAGGTTTTTATTATAATGATAACTATTACAAGATTTAAAAATTATTTCTATGGTTAAGTGCCCCATTGTTTTACAGTTAATATTTTTATTCTTTTGCTTTTTACTTTCCAGTCTTACCCAGGCTTTTTTTGGATTTTCTACTAATGCCTGCAGTTTCCCTAGTTAGATGCTCAGTTTAATACTAAACATTGTTAGATGTTTGTATATATTGTTAGCATAGAGTTTGCTAATTTATACTAAAACACTGTAACCCTTTCTCAGATTTGTATTAATATACTGTTTCATACTATTTATTACTATCATTTTACCAAATATTATGCCTGTATAGGTTACATTCGCTCACATGTGCTTCATTTGGCCTAGCATTTGGAGGTCCATCGGACCTGTATGGGACCATCCAGTAACTTTTCTTGTTGACAGGACATCTGTGAGGATATCTCTGACCACGTGGAGCAGATCCACGCCTTGCTGGAAACTGAGTTCTCCCTGAAGCTGCTTTCCTACTCTGTGAACATCATCGTGGACATCCGTAGCGTGCAGCTCCTGTGGCACCAGCTGCGAGTCTCCGTCCTGGTCCTCAAGGAGCGACTGCTGCAAGGCCTCCAGGACTCCAACGGCAACTACACCCGGCAAACTGACATCCTACAGGCATTCTCCCAGGACCATGATGAGGTATCATAAAAACACGTAACATTTCACGGCGTCCACGCAGCTCACACAATCTCATTCTAAATGAATGGCAGACTATGTCAATGCATGTGTATGCACTTCTGTCCAAGTCAGTATATTACACTCCCAGACATATACATGTATTACTACAGATACTGCATGGAATTAACTTTGACAGATTGGGGGAAATCTGTGGTCTATGAAATTAAGTGAGAAAGGTTCTGGTGTAACATATTTCCTCGAGGTATAATAAGGGGTCACTCAGTTATTGCTAAATCGTGTTACTTTGTTACACCTCATTTGTGTACAGTACGTACCTTTAGGGAAGGTAGTTAAGAATTAAAGTATGATTCCTAATCATATGACTTCCATTTAATCAGGAAAAGATCAACAGTCAGCTTCGCTAATTGTAGTGTAGACGCCTGTCAAAAATATGAAGAGAAATCACTTTGGATGCTCATAGTACATAGTTCAGACAAGCTGTTTCAAATCAGAAACAGAAACCTTATCACCCTCATCGCCACAGCACATCAGGAATATCCCATAACGCATCACAAAGTGCACACAGGCGCTGTATAAAATGAATGGCAAAACTCTATATTTTACCAATATCAAATCCATTAATTGGTGCTTATTATTCAGGTTCAGGTTGTATACAAGCTAGATTTCAAACAATAGTGCGTGATAAGTGACTAATGGCTCCCAGAACTACTGCAAATTGACTGAGTGTAACAGGAGTGAATTTGCATTGTTACGGCATATAATAGCAGCGAAACTCGATGGATTGCTGGAACAAATGACTGTATTGTCTTCTCTCTGATAAAATCTTAACCAAGTTACAGCGGTGGAGAACAGAACCATGTAACAGGTGGGAAAAAATTAATGAACAAAAAAGACCTGTGTTTTCAAGAAATCTTTTTCTTAACTAAACGAACAGGGCTACCTTACAGCACAATAAATTCACTTACTTGTGCACTGTTCCCACTGTACCCTATGTCCAATTTTACCAGTCACATACATGACATCTCATTTCAATACATCAACCAACCACAAGAAATGCATTCAGTCCTGGGCTCTTGTGTGTGCTTTGCCAGTATGGTTAATATAGCTCTGACTGATATATTTCCCCACTTATCTCCATGTTATAGTGATAAATTGCTCACAAAGAGCTTCTGTTTAAGAGACATTTTTAAAATGTCACCACATTGTGTAGTGTACTAGAAAGTGAATTTGACTGTAAATTCATGATAAAATATGATAGAATCCAGTTAGAGTATATAAATGCATTTTAAAGAATAGCATTCTTATTACTTTTAGTGATGGGCTGGCCATTGAAAGCGTTTCTGCGTGTCCTGTGGCTGTGCATTCATGGCATCTGTCACAGTTCCTTTAAGCAGCTGTGATGTCCCCCTCCCAGGCAGGGTTTCCTCTCGCTTCACTCCTTTGCAGTGACTGTGTTTCCACTCATATGCTGCATGCCGCTTACTCACCCAGGAGGGGCTTGTGCTCTATATATATATAAACCAAGTAGATATATATATATATTTGTATATGCTTTGTATAGTGCACTATTGCAAAGACATAGCAGACTATCTTGCATGTTAAATGTACATTCATTGCTTTGACATGTATGTAATTCTCAAAGCAATACGAACACTAGACTGCTCTTTCTCCAGGCGCGGCTGGATGCATTGACAGAGGTGGATGACTCAGGCCAGCTGACAATCAAGTGTAGTCAAGATTACTTTTCGCTGGACTGTGGCATCACTGCCTTTGAGCTGGATGACTACAGCCCTGCTGAAGAAGCAGAGTGCCAGATCCGGGGCCTGAAGTCTCACCACTGCTTCCCATCACTGGAGTCAGACTTTCCTGAGCTAATCCAGAGTAGGGGCCTCCTAACAGTCACAGCTGAACACCTGTCCTCTGTGATTGGGAGTCCAATAGACCCCCAGCTGAGGCGCGAGGACTCTTCAGCCAGCCAACCAACAGACACTATCCCCACTTCTTCCACAATGAACCGCAATGCTCTCCAGTGTGAAAATACACTCTCCAAAAGACACCTACAGGACAGCTTCAATTGCAATGAGATGTCCCCCACTCAGCCATCCCTGCCAAAAAAGGCAATGTACCCAGAAGGACTGTCCCGGGATGACACGGAGACCATCCTTAAGAGAGCACCACACACCTCTTCTCTTCAGTTTCAGGCAGACATGAGTCGCAGCACCCCATCACTGCTGGGTCAGCCAGACCGCTCCAAGTTCTGGCTGGAACTCACAACCGTCTACCCTAATTCTGTCAGACACTCCTGTGACAACCTGAGGACCATGAATAGTAGGAACTGGAAACCAAGTAGACAGGCCAGCCTTCAGAATTTGCAAGTCTCTGGCTCTGATCCTGCTCTCCAGAGAAGCTTGTCCAGTGACCTGGAGCATCCAGCTTCCCACAAGCTCAGCCTTGACCCCCAGGAAAATTGCCTAGCTGACAACCCACAAAATAATAATTCACCCAAGAAAAACCCTCCAGATACAGATTCTTGTGACAATACAGCTAACCCTTTAACCATCTGTGATCCAACCCAAGAAATAGCTTCCCCAACTATACCTGAGAAGAAACGACCACCTACTACCGGCAGGCCTCTGAAGGAAGAGTCATGGTATGGCTCTGATGAGTATCTGGCTCTGCCGTCTCAGCTGAAGAAGACAGAAATTCTCGCATTTAAGCTGGAGACCATTGCCAAAGCTCTTCCCCAAAGACCCACAGAGGAGCAAATTCAGGATGTGGATGACTGGGAGCTGTCAGATGTGCACTCAGAATGGGAAAGCTCAACACCCCCCCAGGCTGGCCGCAGGTGTGAGAAGGCTTTCCCTTCTGGCCATTTCTCCCCTACATCTTCCAGTGACATTGCACCTTCTCTTGATGAGAGCATTGAGTCAGGGCCCCTCAGTGACCTGCTGTCAGAGGATGAAGTTTACTGGCATGCTGGTGAGTGTAAAAGAACTGAGAAGCCAGCTTGGAGCCCTGCTGTCGAAGAACACTGCCGTCATCACCAAGACTTGATCAAACAGCTACTGGAGGACATCCAGCATCAGGAAAACTATAAAGACATATGGAACAAGATTGAGGTAATGTGATGCAAGTTTGAATACCTACTTAAGTGCTTATGGGAGATTGTAAATTTATAAAAATATATATAGATTACACAATACTGTAAAAACAAGATCTTAGGTAGAATACATTGGTGTAGGGCTGCCACTAATGACTGTTTTTCTAGATTCATCTGTCGACTATTTTATCAATTGGTCAATTAATCTAAACAATTTTCCTCCTGAAAATCAATTTGACTATTTAAGTTAATTATATTTTGATGACAACAAACTGTTTGCCATTGCAGGTCTTTAGATAATGTATGCCGGTTTTTCGGCAGTATATGAACATTTTCACCACAGTTTGATAAGCAGAATAGTATTATGCCTAAAATATTGATGAGTTGCGTACTGTATTGCCCAAAAGTTATAATGCTTAATATATTCGGTTAGCACAGCACACCATATGCAACACAAGCGATAAACACTTAAGTCGCGATGAAGGAAGGGACAGATCAGCAGCCACATCTTTGAAATCAGGAGGTACTGTGGTTAAACAAGGTAAAAAGATGTTTTGAAAGGTGTTGGTGGTCTAGGGGTACTTTTTTGCTGGTTAGACATGTTTTTTTTTGTTTTTGTAAATATGGTTTTAATTTTTCTCAGTTCACAAATTATTTTCTTTTATTCAGTGTTCATTTTCGTTTCAGTTTTAGTTTACGATAACGACACTTGTCCCAATATGTCCACTGTGCAGGAACCCACACAGCTGTTCCAAACACTTAATCAGTAGAGATTTGTAGCAGGCAGACAACATTATGCCTTTAATAATGAGTGTATGACCAAAAATTGATATCACGGTATTTTTCAAAGTTCCATCAGTTGCACTGTTGGTATCAATAATGGTGAAAATGAATGTCTAATCAGATACTAATTTCAATATCAATTAGTGTCTGAGAATCGATTTTTTTAACAACGCCAGTGTCTCATTATTTTCAACACCAGCGTCAGCTATATCTTCCGTGGTACCTTTTTAGCAGTGCAGCAGTGAAAAGGGTCCCCCTTAAACAGTTTCCAGCTGATCCACTTTCCAAATGTTGTGTAAGATATTTAAATCAGTATTGTGGTATAAGAAAAAATATATAATATAAAAACGATAATAAAAACGGTTTTCGGTATGAACCGGTATACCGCCCAAGACCAGTATTTAGCAGCTACAAAGACAAAAGATATTAAGTTCTAGGTACTAATGGTAATTTAATAAACATGAACAGACATTTGTTCATTCAATTTATTTGTTATAATGAAGATAGTTTTATTAAAATTTTAAAAACTGCGTCAATTAAAAATATTGATGTCATTGACTATGTCGAATAACCACGGCAGCCCTACATTGATTTCAGTGGTACTGTCAGTTGTCATAAAATTCACCCTTGAGTACAAATCAAATAATCAAATTATTCAGTAGTAAATCTCTATAGTTTAGAAACATTGCTGGCTAAAACTATTTAAACTTAGAAGCTTCCTGCAGGGATATATCTCTAACTTCAGCATTCATTATGTGTTTGATAAATTCCTGTCTGGCACTAAACATTGTTTTGATGTAACTTAAGGAAGAGCCATTTTGAGTACCAAATGTACTTGATGTTATTTGTATGCTAGAGAGGCTGAGAACTTAAACACTATAGTGCCATCGTGTGGCAATAAAGGAAACTCGCGCCAGAATTCCATTGTGAAAACATTTTCCAGTGAGCTATACTTCACCCCACCCATTTCAAAGTGTTTGAGGACAATCAAGGATATTTGAAAAATGTATAAAGGTACGAATATATTTGCAAGCAATGCACATTTAATACAATTGTTCGATTAGTGTAAGATAAATATGACATGTTCGATATTTCAACAAATGTCAAATATTTTCTTTCTAGTACCATGAATAATTTCTTTCACTTGTTTTTTTCACAAATGTAGTAAGTACAATAAATATATAAATTGAATAAATATATAATATACTTGAAACAGTGAGTGTTCCAATTGCTTTATTCAAGATTGTGCAAGAGATTATCTTTAATGTTAAAAAGTTATATAGATTTAGTGGATTGACCATATCACATGAAACATGTATTAACACACTTTAAACGTTAACCAGCTACAGTCAAATAGCAGTCAACTTCATAAATAAAAGTGGTGCCATCTGCTGGAAGAATATAGAGTTGCATGATATAATTCAGTCCGTAGCACTTTTATAGAAGCAAATTTGAATACTGCAATGAAATATGCTAAATAATATTTAGTACAAGAATTTTCTAAAACAAGTGTGACTGAACATGTGAAAATATACAGAAATATATGCTCAGTGTTCATTGGAAGTTAATGACTGAAGATAAATGCTATAACTACAGCTGTGGAAAATGTATATTGATGATATCCATGCATGCATGCACCCATCCATCCATCCATCCATCCATCCATCAAGTTTCTACACTCACTATGTTTTTAAAATTCAGACAACAAAATAGTACTGTAACCAAGAATGGAAAACAAGGCTATAAGAGTAAGATCGATAATATGCAGCCTTTCTGTGCAGTCCCCTTCCCAGTTTGGAGGACAAGTATTACTGGGTATCGCCCAGTAGAGCAGGCTGAGCCAGTGAGGCACGCTACCCTGAGATGATACGCGTCACACTCTGGTGTGATTGATTGCATTAGCATGTGGGCCTCCAGAGATGACTTCATCCTCATGGCAACAGACAGCTGGCAGCTGAAGGTTCCACCAGAGGCACCTCGAAGGCCTATTCATGTGTGACATGATGAGCTTTCTCTCCTTCTCTTTTCTTCTGCTTCTGGAAAGCAAGAGAAAGAGAGAGAGAGGTTTTCTTTAATTCTTCACTGTATCACATCACTCTCACCAACCAGTAGACTCCCACCACCCCAGTTTCTGCATCACATTACCACATGCTTTTTGTGATGGTAATCTAGCCACTGACTTTTAGTGGAATCTTCCAATGTCTACAAAAACGTGTAGATCTTGCAGTCTTCCAGTATCTGGAAGTGATATTTATTCTTCATGTTTTGGTTTTGTCTTGTTAAACAATTGACATGTGTCTGCTGACAAGGGTCTAAAAAAACAGGTTATCATAAGTGAACTTATAAGTTCACTTTTACTTTATATTGGACAGTGCTTTCCTCTGTAACACCTGCATTCAGAACACTGTCAGCTGCATTATGTCAGGTTTATTTTAATTGGTAGGCCAGATGGTACATTTTGGGTGTGCAGTATTAAGCACTTCATAGGCTTCCATAAAATGTCCATAGATCTGGAGTGGGTCACATTGCTGGCTAAATGTCCAATGGATCTTTTACTTTGCTTTGATTACAAAATACAATTTAAAAACAACACAAAACACCAACCAAACTCAAGCATAAAGCATAAAAATAGAATATAGTCAAACGCTGACTTTGATCAATGAATTAACAAAAACTTTATTTTTGGCCAGCAGATGGCACTAGAAACACGCCACAACGACGTCATATTAAACCCGTTAATAACGACTAGAAGCAGGTGGGAATTGTTCTTTGAACAATATATGGCTTATATTGAAGTACATTCATTTTAGTTTTCTTTCTCTACAAGGTGCAGGTGCTACATCAAGTGAAAGTTTAATTTGCTTCCAACTTGACTACTTGATTATTTTCCTTAATGGAAATTTAACAGTTTCTTGTAAAATTCCAATGTAATATCTGGTGGTTTCAAATGGGATTTTCAAACAATTGAATTTGTCTGCATAAACTGCAAGTGTTGGTCTAGCTGGGAAAGAAAATCTTGTATTTTATCAACAGCTGTATGAAGTTCAGTCCGTATGCCCAAAATATTTTGGAATTAAATTCCACTGCAGTCGTGTAGAAATTTCAATAGGCTGCATGAATCACAAAAGCTGAAATACCTCTTCGTGAATTCTGTTATTACAGGGCTTTGTTAGCAAACTGGATGAGTTCATCAAGTGGCTACGAGAGGCTCTAGAGACAACTGAGAACTGGCTACCCCCTAAAGCCGATACCACCAACCTCAAGCTCTACCTGGATACACACCTGGTGAGTCGTCCGCTTTCCACTGTACAGTATGTGCAGAAAATACAAAATTCTCTGTGTGTGTGTCTGTGGGTTTGCATAGATCACAATTGGGGATTAAAATGTCCCGAATTGTGGTAAAACCTGAAACTTCTTTACTTTTGGGGGCATTTTTCAGGTCCCTGTCTGGATAACCTCAGTTTTATATAAATCTGTGAATGTAATCAAAAAAGTAAAAAAGTCTTGTATTTTGTTTGGTTATTTGTGGTTAAGGTTAGGGCTGGGTAGTGGTAAAGGTTGTCATTGTGGGGATTAGGGATTTGCCCATAGAAAAGAATTGACAGTCCACACGAAGATAGGATACACTCTCATATATGCACATCATTCTTTTTTTACATATTTTGCTATCCTGAGTCTCCAGCACTCACCGAAGCTGGATTGAGTGAATGTGATGTGTGTGCTTGGCTGTGTGAGCTATGATAGGTCTGTTACTCCCCTAAAAGCTTCTCTTTAGTGTCCAGCCTGAAGAGTGGGCGTTATATTTGTGCTTTTGCATCACAAGCATGTATCGACTGAGGGGAAAAAATGTGAAAAGCACTTGTTTTTCCTCATATTCCCACAGTTGTCAGGCCGCGAACGCGTGGTGTACACAATTTAATGTTTTGATTTGGAGTCCAGCTGGTGCACGGGGGCGAAGAATCGTGGAATGTTCCGGCACCCGAGGGAGGCTGGTAACGAGAGGTCTGCAAGCGTGGCTGCTCTTTATAAGGCATTGAGAGATGGTGCGAAATGAAACGGCTATTGATTGAAGCCGATGGCGGATGCAGGCCTTTGAATCACATTAACGAGAGCACTCCGTACTGGCGGAAAATGAACAGCCTGGACTACTGCACGCAGGGCAGCTGTAAAAGAGCAGCTGGAGCTGGGAAAGAGTATAAAACTGTCCTGTATATGACCGTAAGACCTTCTGGCCCAAATGCCACAACTGATGATACAGCCGTAGAGATACAGTGGGGAAAAGTGACCTTAAAAGCTGTCTTAAAGTTAACACTTGTTTTTGGTCACACACATTAAATTTAAAAACCTGTTACATCCAGACACAAATGAAATAGTCAGACATCAGATTTTTTCCCCAGTTCTTCTATTTTGATTTTTTTGCACCTAAAAATTCAGGACACATTTTTTATATTTGAAAGGACATTTAATACCTGAATGAAGTCAGTTTATCTTCTTTCATAATTTTTCTTAAGGCTTTAAAAAGAGGTATTATTTTTGTGTAATATATTTATTTCTCTTAATTTACTCTTACAGTATAAGAAGAAAAAATCTTTTAAATTTTTCTTGCACTACAAAGAAACTGAAATTTAAAATAAGATTTTATGCATAAAATCAGTAGCTTTGCTGGAATAGGTCCTAGTTTTTGGACTCATTCATTGTTAACAGCAACCTGATCTGCCCATTGCTGAGGGAATTCCGTGCACCCACCTCTCCAAGGTGCCCACAGGAAATCTGGTTATTCAGCAGGGAGTGCGCCCAGTGCAGGTCCGGCCATCCCACTCCACCTCTGTGCCTATAATGAGACGTGAAGCCACGCCTCCAGCTGTCCATGTCGCGATCATGCTGCCATGTAGCCTGCCGTTCATGGTAGACCTAGTCAACCCGCCATGTGGGGTCGTCTCTGCACGCCTCCGTCCATGAAGGCATTCATTCCTCATCCAGGAGGTCCCTTCTCTCTATGATTCAGGGATTACATCTTTTGCCAGAGCAAGTGCTTGTGCTCCAGCAGGTTCATCAAGCATCTATTGATGTCTGGTGGGTGATAACCTGTTTGTCCCCTTTAAATCCACTGAGATCGCCTGTCTGCCATTGTGCTGGCGGGGCACAGGGCCTGGCATCCCTGGAGAGGCCTCACGCCCCGTTAACACCAGTGTGTCAGGCGTATTTGTATGATGGGATGTATTCACTGTTTCTATGATAAGGAGATGTGCATCAGCATTTACAAGCAGACAGCTGGCTGTGCATCAGGATGCAGTAAAGTCAGGAGATCAGCATTTGGGAGCGGCAGAGGTGTAGAGGTCGGTAACTGACTGTTAACTGACATTTAGAAGAGGGTAATTGATCTTGATCTTGGATAACTGATCTTGGTATGTCTATAGAAGCTACCTTGGATGTTATCTGGAAGCTGGTCACTGTCTTTAGGTCAGAATTGATCTGGGGAATTACTGATTATGTAACAGCCCATAGAAGACCCCCTGCCTTTGAATCTGTGTTTTTGAAGTCACTGTGGAGCAGCCATTAGGAGCACATTCTCCCTGCAATGTATCCTGCTGTCTGCTGCAGGCACTGTGTGCGCATAGAGAGCAGTCCAGGGCAGTTACTGCGAACTGCAGCTCCCTCCACCCACCTTCAGCCAGCTGCTCCGATCAGAACCCACCATAATCGCACTAAGCAGGCCGGCTGAGATCTGAGGAGTCTGCAATCGCAGGCGAAGATGGCTGCAGGCGCCTCTCCGCCCATTTCCCTCAGGAAATCTTTCCTTCCCCCTCTTGCCTTCTGCATCTTCAGAAGCACAGCCTGGTTCCCATCCTTCCCATCCAGATCTGGAATACTGCACTCTGCACTCAGGCCAGTGTACAGGGGTGCCTGTGAAAGTCTGGTCTGTGTTATGAAATCCAATCAACATGAAAGTTATAATAGCAGCAGCAGCAATTAAATGTGAGGCAAAACCTAGCAAGAGAAGGGAAATGTGTATTTGGGGTCACAACAGCTATGGAATGATACGCATCACATGTCACTGTAAACGGTGCAGCTTGCTTGGGGGAATATTCAGTACAGGTGTCTGGCGGGTTGTGAGATGAACTGGCAAAGGGGAGAAAGAATTCCCTTGGAAGAGTTTGCAGGATGCTTTATAGTGTCTTGTGAGAAGGATTGGCGAGTCAGGATCATGGCATGGAGAGGCTAGAGAGGTTATCTGTGATGTCTCGCACATGCTCACAAGTTTTATTGTTACGATAACCAGCCGTCTAATTATGTACAATGTCTTGAAAATATATCAAAAATTATGCAGCAATTATGCAGTTGATAAATGATAGAAATACATAAATGGACTGATGAAGCTAACCAGATTGAAAATTCTGTTCTCTGTTCTTTAACTACAACATGATTTTTATTCATCTATCTTCAAACCATGTAACCTGTTGACTGAGTGTCCTGGAGCCCATGTCAGTCCATCACAGGGCACAGGGTTGGGATACAGCCTGGATGGCATGCCAGTCCATCACAGGGGACACGTCTGGGGTACAACCTGAACAGGATGCCAGTCCGTCAGAGGGCACAGGGCTGGGGTACAGCTGCAACAGAATTGCAGTCCATCACAAGACACACACAACAAGCAATTTAGAGGCACCATTGAACCTAAGGGCAGGAATTTAGCCCATGAGGCCATGCAAACTTCACCCAAACACAGTGGGGCAAGAAGTCTGAGGCAGCACTGCTACCCATCGTGACACCGGATCAGAATCACAATCAGAGCCACAATCATACTTTACTCACCAGGAAGCAAGGACGGATCTATGGGGGGGCAAGAGGGGCAGCTGCCCCCCCCCCCCATATGTCTTGCTGCTTAAATTACTGAAAAAATCAAGACATGGAAAGAAATCTTAACTGTAAATGCAATCTTAGGTCGCCAATAATGTAGCTGCAGCACTGCACTACAACGTGCGCGGCGTGTGGAGCTGACAGCGCTAGTCTGCCTGCATGCAGGTGTGGAGGAGAGGAGCCACTGCGCTGCGTCTTAAGAGGAAGTCCGAGCCTCACTGTTTGAAGTTTTCCAAACCCATGAATTGTGGAAAAGTCTAAATCAGTAATGGAATGTAACGTATGCTAAATTAGCAATGTATGGCTTGTGTGCTAATGGAAATTCAACAATTACAGTCCGTTACCATAATGGTAGCCAAAAGTAGGCTACAGTCACTGGCTAAACTGAGTTCAAAGACCTGATTTAGCTTCAATTAGATGTAATGAGCTAGCTTTCGTTTTAGTAAAGACAAGAAGAGGGGCAAAACACGGGCATGTTTGGATCCATGTTTGAGCAGTGGGTTGCCAGTGGGCACTGTAGAGTGTGAGCACAGCTTTTCAGCTGTGCCATACAACCATGGCAGATGACCATCTGAGGAATCTAGCTGTTCTCAGAACCAGAGTGGAAAAGCACTAAATTTGGATATGTTTATGAAACATTCTGCTGCACAGCACAACAACCGTAGCCTGAAGCTGTCTTAAAAAAATGTGGTCAGACATGTCCAGATTCATAGCGCAGAGGCTGCAGGAGCTGCACCCTTTTTTTTGCATGTTCCTATTGATGATTTTTAAGATAAACTTGGGGAAGTGTGTATTACCGTTTTTCTTGACTGCTTTGACACATTTCATGAAACATACCTAACGTTCTCAAGACTATAAGAGCATTTCTCAATACAGTTCAGGCAAATATGTCAACACAATGGCTCATCTGCAAAAGCCTGTAACTTACCCAAAAAAATTAGCTCATGTCTCAAAAGCAAAGAATTCCACCAATGAATTAGTCAGTGCCACCAAAATGAAAAGTACAATTAGCATCGTTTTGACCATGAGAGTCACTAACCGATCATTTATCTTTAGCAAACTGATACTTACAGTTATTCTTAATTGCTTTGGAGCAGTTCTCAAATGACAATTAACATTTGCAAAATAACAAGCTTAATGCCCACATTTGAATATCACTTCTGCACAGCAGAAAATCATTGCAAGGTTCTATGTTGCAGTATGTAAATAGAAGTTACAGTACTGACTGTAACTGACATGCACATGTAACTTCTTCAGATCTCAAAATACTACAATACCAAACCAAAATGTCACATAGTAAAAGGCAATAAAATAGCAACAAAATCATGTACTGTGGGAACCAAAAATAGAACGATGGTGTATCACTATTTATAGAATATATATTTTTAAATCTATATTTTTAATCTTTGAAAGCTTGGTTAACTGTTTTGCATGGGGTGGTTAATACGGTGATCACATACATATATTGTTTTGTATGTAAATTATTATAGTGGGAAACTACATAATCTGTTTTGGCCAATTAGACTAAAGCAACTGAAAATTGAAAATTGTACAAAGTGATGTCAACTGTACAAAACCATTTGCATGTATGTACTAAAATATGTGGAAATTTGTGTAAAGCAATGAGAAAGTATGTCCTGCTGTGCAGAAGTGACATTATGGTGCAGGGGTTACGCTTGTTGTTTTGCAAATGTTAATTGTCATGAAAGCAATAGAGGAAAACCGTCACATTATGTCAAAATAAATGTTGTAAAAATGTATCTGTGGATCTTTTGTTGAGTGCATTTGCCTATAGAAGTACAATTGTATTTCTTTATGAGAATTCCCACATACCAACCTCAATGCCACCCTGTCAACACCTCTTGCCACCCCATGTAAAATTCTCTAGATCTGTCAGTGCCAGGGAGACAAAGAGGCCCAAGAATTTGTAATGGTGAATTGGTCACACTGAGTACACCTACCATATAATAAACACCACACAGAACTTCACCTAAAAACACTACACAAGATGTACAGGATACAGGCTACGTGATATGCACAATGTACACACAATATACATCATGGTACAAGAGGAACAAAATAGGCTGTACAGTATACAAAAGAATACAATCATTGCACTGCAATTTAGTTACTGCATGTATCATTTCTGATTAATTTGGGATATTGCCTTTGGAAAAAAAAAGCTGTTTAAGTGGTGAATAGAGCTCACTTTTACGGATCTATAACATTCAGAAAAGGGTGTTTGGTACTGCTTGTGGCTGGAATGAAAGGGATCTGTTATATTCTCAGCTCATGGCCAGCATGAAAGAGATCTTCAATGATTTTTTTCAGCCAGCATGAAAGGGATCGGTAATGATCATCTCAGGTCATGGCCAGCATGAAAGGGATCGGTAATGATCATCTCAGGTCATGGCCAGCATGAAAGGGATCGGTAATGATCATCTCAGG
>JAODUD010000026.1:5732108-5743154 GCA_026784285.1 Stomatorhinus walkeri | reverse complement strand
AGTTTTTGTATAGTATAGTAACTAAATAATGAAAAGTAAAAGATGTCTTGTATTACATCTCAACAGGGAAATCCATCCATTTTCTGAAGCAGCTTGTCCTGGTCAGGGTTGTGGGGGGTTCAGAGCCTAACCCAGAGGCTATAGGTGCAAGGAAGGGAACAGCCCAGCATGGGGCACCAGCTCATCTCAGGACACTCTCACACACCATTAACTTACACACGCACACTTATGTGCAATTTGGTAATTCCAGTTAGCCTCAGCACGTTTTTGGACTGTAGGAGGAAACTGGAATACCCGGAGGTAACCCCATGATGACAAAGGGAGAAAATACAAACTCCACACATACTGAAACCTGGCCCTGGAGGTGTGAGGCAACAGTGCTAACCATTGCACCACCATGCCGCTCCATAACCGGGAAATCAAATTATAATGAATAATATAATGAATAGAGGCTATACCTAGGGAAGGTTTTTGAAACTAAAAAGAAGCATAACTAATAGCACGTATAAATTACAAGTCACAAAGCTAATTTTACTGGTTTCATTAAAATAAGTAAAAGTTGATATATTGTCAGATATTGTAAGTAGTCCACCCATCCACTAGAGGGCAGTGTTTCTGAGGGTCACTGCTTTTTGTGAAGATTTTCTCTGGTTTCATAGGTTCAGTGAGCATCTGGACTCCAGGTTACCATGCAACATGCTTAGTGTTCAACTCTACTTCTTAGTCTGAAGAAGTTGTTCTCTAAAATAAAGAAAAATTAAATGTTTTTGAATGTGTAGTTAATTTCCCACACTTTCTCCCTGTTCTCTTTGTCCTGAAGGAGTGAAATAATTAACCCGGACTCCTTTCTCCTGGCGTCCCTGCATCACATGTCATGCCTTTGTCCAGTGCCCGCTTTGTCTGCAACTTTCACAGAGTCTCTCCTTTGCTTTTGGCTCCAACCTCTCCGCCACTTGGACAGTCAGTCTTGTAGAAAATGCTAATTACTGCACCTAAGAAGAGAACTTTTATCCATGTTTATGTTTATGCGAGTATCCCAATCCGCATACAATAGCAGCAGCAATGTATTATGCAGGTATAAAAGCTGTAAACAAATGTGGATCACTGTAGAGAGAACTATTAAGAACTAGGGAACTATAGTCACTGAACTATTGATCTATGGTCCTTTCTTTTTGTAAGAAGTGAATCAATATGGTGATATTAATTCTGCAATTAACTGACCAAGAGCTTGAGGTGGCATAGGGAGGTGGCCTCCAAGTGCTCATGTCATTCCATTTCTCCCCAATACTCCCTCCGGGCTGTGCCCCTTGGCACCCCATACAGACCTAAGGGACACGCTGCAGACCATCGCACACCAGTGGCAGCAGCTACAGAGGCAGATTCGCCGGCAGCACAGCTGGATCCTGCGTGCTCTAGATGGCATCAAAGCCCAGATGCTAGCTAGCCAGGCGTCGCTGGAGGTGGGTGTCGGAGCAGCCAGCCCCCAGGTAAACGGGCCGCACGCCACCCCCATCTCCCAGCCTGCGGCAACGCAGTGCGCGCTTAGCAAAATAAACAAACAGACGGGCGGCGCAGGAAGGAGCTGCGCCTATTAGCATAGGAATCGGTGGCAGCGAAACTTTAGGCTACGACGTTTCCTCCGAGAGGACAGATCACGACTAGATATGCATGTTGTAAATATCAAGCCTTTCTTTAATGAAAACTAAGGTAGGCAAGGCTGCATGAATAATTACAGAAAGCACACATATAGGTGTGGTGAATGTGCAGCCTGATATTTGTTTTATTCACCTTGTGCTCTGTGTGGAATTTTAAAGACCTTCATTCAGGATTGAGGGCCACTCGTGTTAAATGTCATTATATAATTACACTCCAGGCTGACTTTAGAAGAAGCTTGCTTTCCATTCATTCATGGCACTGTTTGTACTCCCACGGAGTAGCCGCTCATGTCACTTCAGTAGGGTTTAGGTTGCTGGTAGGATGATTTTAAACCTGCTCTGGGGTCATTCAATTCGTGTATAATTTGTAGTGTATAGAGTTTATATGTATGTCCTGTTCGTCATGTAAATCCACATATTCTATGAAGGGTTCACCTTCTCATGTTCTGTAAACGGCACCTTTTTGTAAAGGGTGACACAAATAAACTAGCTGCTTTTAAATAGTTTCTTCGCAATTATAAATCACCACAATCAGTGCGATCAGTCAGCTCTGACATCCATTAGCTGCTTGGTTACAGCAAATTAACAAAGAGCAGAGTGAGTGATTCATTATCTCATTGCTCTTAATGACGATCAGATGCATTGCCTAATTAGAAGATGGCTATTGTAGCAGGAGGAAGGTCAGACACTGAGCTACTAATCTCTATCCGCACTGTGTGTTTTACCTCTTGCCATTGTAAGCGGGCTGAAAAAAACACACACTGGCCTACGGCGAGGTTGTCACCCAGTGCTCTAAGTCTCTAGATAGGCATACTAAAACATTTTTATGTTTTAAATTATGTCACTGAAAAACTTTAAAATACATGAATATATCAACACATGTACTACTCCATATTATATATATCATATACAGTACTGTCCAAAAGTCTTAGTTAAAGGAAATGTTTAAGGCTATTTATCTGCGTAGCAAATTTATATTTATTCAGAACACAAAAAAAGTTACTGATCGCTTGCTAGATTGCTAGAAGAACATCGCTTCAGTACCCAAACTCCGTCTCTCGGGCACGCCAGCCATTCCATATATATGTTTCACCACCTTGATCTGATTGACCAATTAATAAATAAGTGAACAAACTAATTTAAAAAAGTCAATGAGGTATTGATTAGCCATAGGAGGTGATCTGGTATGCAAGTCAAAAAGTATATGGGTGTGTTAGATGGTTGCTGCAAACACTGGGATTTTGAAGGCATTTTGGATTGGCTAAGCTAACAAATGTTTTGGCATAATTTCATAGTTTCACATCATCAAAAACATCATTTTCTTTGACTGCCTAAGGCTTTTTCCCAGTACTATGTATAGGCAGCATATACTGTACACACACAGACTGTGATCTGTATGGTATAAGCAATTAGGGAAGTATGATTAAATTGAAACATACAGATTACATACATGCAAATGCTCTCTGTGTTTGGTTGGCAAGTACTCTCTGTATTATGTGGGGTTCTTTGAAGTATTGTATTGTCTTTGGCATTTGGATCATCTACATTGTATGTTTGGACATGTATGGATCAGGTATATATTATATGACATTTTTTCAGTCCCCACAAGGGGCAACTCAATTTTCTAAAAATCTGTAACTACAATCAAAAAACTAAAAATTCCGGAAGTCCTGCATTTTGTGTTTGGTTATTTTTAGTTATTATTAAGGTTAGGGCTGGGTAGGGGTTAAGGTTGTTGTTGCTGGGATTAGAGTTTTGCCCATAGAAATGAAAGGACAGTCCTCATAAAGATATGAATAGATATGTTTGTGTGTGTATCTGTGTATGTGTATCTGTATGAGTGTATCTGTTAATTATATTTATGTTACATTGTGGGGACATAAAAGTCAGTTATTTGACATTGTGGGGACAATTTTTCAGGTCCCCACAAAGATCTGTAAATGCAATAAAAACATAAAAATGCGAGAAGTGTCGCATTTTGCTTGATTACTTGTGGCTAAAATTATGGCTGATTAGGGGTTAGAGATGCACCGATGCCGATATTTGGATCGGTAACGGTGCCGATCCAGACCTATTTGATGGATCGGGCATTGGCTGTGCGTCATCCACATCCTCCTATACTTACTTATTTAGTTTTTGGCAATCAATCATACGACGGTTCACGCTTTCACTAAAAAACCAAGTTAAGAACGATTCGTTCGCGAATTGGCCATCACTACTTGTGATACAAGAGGGGCTGCCATCGCAACAAAAGTGTAACTGTGCTGATGCCAATGGGAGAAAAACTCAATTTTAAGCATTCGCCACTTGTGTATACTTGCATGCTTTGAAGATATTGATATTGAACTGCAAATACCTCAAAAACGCTTAAAACAAACGAGGTGGAACAGTACTTTACGTATGTTTGTAGTAGCCTAATTGAATATTTTTTGTCATACATTTTTTCCATCTGTATTTACTAGCTTAAAAAATTAATATATAAAGTATAACAAAGTAAAAAGAACTCTTGTATCGGTATCGGCAGTTCTGAATCGAATCGGAAAAATGTGGATCACCCATCTCTAGTAGGGGTTTAGGTCGTCCTGTTAGGATCAGTGTTTTCCCCACAGAAATTAATGGAGAGTCCCCACAAAGATATTATTACATACTTGTGTGTGTGTGTGTGTGTGTGTGCGCGCATGTACGCGCACCTGCCTGACCTTGTGCCCCAGGACGGACTGGCATCCTGTACCGGATAAATTAGTTTGAATCGATGGGCTCCATTTTAAATGTGTCTGCACTAAATGGCTTCCTAGCTGCTGTTTTCCAAGCTGCGTTATTGTGGATTATCTTATGGGCACATGCATGTGGCATGTCTGTTTGCTCTGCACATTAAAGCACTAGTTTCCTCAGGCATGTACAGCATAATTACATAAATATAGCATGAAGTTCAGTATTGCCCTTTGTTTCATAGATTAACCACCTTTGTAGACTTAAAAGGGGGAGCTTGGCAGAGAATCACTATTTCTCAACCTTTATAGCTTAGATACTGCATACATTCATTTTTCCAAATCTGATTGAAAATAAAAATAATCACTTAGTTAATGAAGTAGCACATACAAAGCATTTATTATAATTTAACAATGAAAATATAAGAGAAAATTATTCACTATCCCGATGCAAGAAAGTGGTTGTCAAACAAATAGTTTGAGAGGTGCAAACCCTCCAGCGGGATCTTCTCACATCTCCTCTACTGCCGCTTGTCTCCACCTTTAGCCCTGTTTATGATGTCCAGATGGAGCTCTCCACCCTGCCACAGCAGACAGGTGCAGAGCCTTCAGTGGGCTCAGAGCTGGTGATAAGTATGCACCAAGCATGCCCTGCGTAAGCACAACATGCTCAGTCTGAGTGCTTTTCCATTGAACTACTGAAATGCTTCTGCACATTTTGTTATTCTGTGAAACTGCTAAAATAGTGGGCAGCTGGTAAAAATAAAAACTAATTCTACACCAGCCAAGGGTCATAACACAAAGGACAAAGGGAGAGTATTTTTCAACTTTGACATACATGTGGATGAAACAATCTTTGTGGTTGTGTTAGATTACACAGTAACCCGGTGCTATTATACTATATACACAGGAAAACAGTTTGCATGAACTATTAAAAGGGCATCAATTAATGTACAGATTAATTAATAAATGACAAAAAAATAATTAGCTAAATAATGTAATAGGCTAACTTCCCTAATCAATTTTGTGTGTACAGATATTTCTTGAGTTTCCTTGCTATGCTCATGGCATTGTGATCTATTACAGGCAATGTTACTTTAGAGGGAATTTCTAGCGAATGGTATTGTATGTTCATTGTCTGCTTTTTAATTTGCAGAACTATTGATTTGACTTTTCACTTCTGTGCATTTTCTTTCAGATTAATAGTAGGATTGAGAGTTGAATGTTTCATTTGGATCAATTGGTTTTTGATTGTTGTATTGAACCTTTAACAGGCTAAACTGGATTATTAGTATAGTGGGTATAAGCATTATATAGAAAACTTAGTTCCTTGCCATTATGTTCGACTGAAGCTCATTATCAATTACACTTTTTGTTTGGACAACAGGTTCCTTTTTGACATTCATCTGCTTGTGTGAAACAGCACACCAATGAGTAATGTAACTTGTCACTCGTGTAATATACTGCACGATGAATACGCTCACAATCCATCCGGAACATTCTTAAGGTGTGCACTAAGCAGGGAGGGTCCCTCTTGACGGCCATAACGTTTGTTGTTATTGCGTTAAACATATGCTCTTGGCATCATCTTTGTGTTCTTTTTGCCAGCTGAGTTATTTTAGACAGGACCATAAACTTTTAACGGGGCTGGATCCTAGGCAAACGGTAATCCTAAGGGGGCCCTGTCCTGTTTAGTTATTCCCCGCTAATTAAATCACAAAGGAAGATTGTAGCGATGAGAGATGCCAGTATCAAATAAACATAACAGTGCTTTTTTTGGCTGGATTATGAATCGCACATGTGACTCCATACACTGTGGAAATAGCCCTTCAAGCAGGATGTGACCTGCTGGCCAGGCTGCTGTGGTTCTTTGCTTTTGCTATTAAACATTTATCATTTGAGTGCTCATGCCTGACATTATGGATGCAGTTTTAACTATCGCACAACTATATAACCTCCTTAGAGTTAAAATATATTTAAATAATTCTGCATCTGTCACGGCAATGCTTCGAGGATCATGCAAACTCCTTTTAGCACCTTGAAGTACGTAGCCCAAAAACAATCCACCTTGCTATACTTAGTGAGAATATTCATTAAAATGAGATATGAATAGGAGCTGAGGTGGAGCTTCTGTCTCTCACAGCGTGAGAGTCAGCCCGTCTGTCACAGCACAGCACTAAGAGCGCGGTATTGCTATCTTTCATTACTGACCGACAGCAGTATTAAGCACTGCGGGCGGCCCTGTGCCACGACTCTCCCTAGGTGTGGCAGGAATATTATGCCTGTCAGACTAGCTAGATCCTTCTCTCCAAGCACTCCATTCTTGAATTTCCCCCTAATGATCGGTTTAGGATGGCTTGTGTCATTTCTGAAGATACTAGGTCCAACAAGAGAAAAGGGCCACCTGTCAAAATAGACTCAAATGTAAAAATGTCAAAGATAGGTTATCAGGATGTCATACTTTACATTAACCGGGTGCTTTTGCATTGCCTGGAGTTCATCCAATATCTGCCGACTGTGGTGATCCAGGACATGTCAGCCCTGCAAGGTGTCAGTGGAATATATTTGTGCTATTATATGTATGTATGTAAAAGCATGGCTGCCTTATCTGTAGCTTCTGGGAGACAGCTTGTCTGCCCTGGGGCATCTATTTCACCCGCTTGGGCAGACTGGCTATGGCACAGCGGGGGGTGAAGGCCGCCCTCCCGCCCTCGTGCTGCTCCCTAACGTATGTTAACTAGCCGCAACGCCACACAATTCCCATGATGCATATGGAGCAGGCCGGGGGATATCAAAGTCACCACGCTTTAAATGGCCCCAGGTTATTGCTGCCTCAAAATGAAATTAAGTGGAGTGCTGCCTTAAATCAGGTCGTGTGGCACCTTTCCCTTCGCTGCCAGCATCCCCTGCATCTGCTGTTTGCCATTTGTATAGGCATATTCCAAGACATTATGGCACGTTCAAGGAAGCTGACGTACATGTAAGTTAATGTAGGGGGACTTTGACAGGGGGAATTCTGGTACCACAAATAAACACAGTATTTATGTTGCGCACATAACAGAATAATTTCTAACCATCAACTACATTAGTCATCTAAATGTCAGAATAGGATACAGTAAACACATTTACCTTCTATGTCTCAGAAAGGAGCATTTTTTTGTTTCTCTGCTTTTCACCAAACTTAATTTAAATTGGGCCAGTGTACAGTAAGGTTTCTTCAAAATAATTTTGTTGGTTCTATTGGTCTGTTCAGCAGTTTATTATTTGTACTGTTACAATATTTAGTGTTTCTCAAAAACTGGAATCTTTTTGGTGTTGATTGATGTTTGATGAAAGAGAGTTGAAAAAAAATAGTTGAAAAAATTTTTGGAATGAAAAAGGAACAAGAACGTGGATCAGCTACAAGACAAATCAATTCGTGAGAGGGAATAATCTATTTTGCAAAATCTGTCAATGCCAGCATAATCTGGGGCACCTCTTGTGTTGGATTTTATGCAAGATGCCTTGTCAGATTCCTCCAGAGCACCTCCAGGTATTTAAATGGCACAAAGCATGCACTCTAGAAAATAACACTTAATGGCTTAGTTTTTCCACACAGTTAAATGATCCAAGGTAGTGCACACAGTGACAAGCATGACTGCCTTCATATGCCTGCCTGTGACATTTCTGTTGGACCTTGCAGGTGTATTTCTTGCTTTGTGTGCTGAGCCATGCTTCACAGAGCAAAGTTTCTCAAAGCATGTCAGAGTTTGTCAGTTTACTATTCAGCAAAAACATCATCTGTTACTTTATTGATCACTTACACATTGATTAGGTTATTCATATGGTTCCTATAATCAGAAATAGAGTTCCCTGGAGGGGTTAATCACGTAATCATATGTATGATGCTCACTTTAACAGTTTAAATTCCGTGACATTCCGCTGTTTCCAGTTAAATTCCTTATGTCCTCATTCCTTTTTCTTGGATTTGAGAAATATGGCAATTCCCTTCTCCATATCAAGCATTTTTTCTTTAGATTTGATTTTGAGTTCTTGATGATAAATACAGAAAATGAGTCAGGAGTCAATCAGTTGGTGAGGTAGAGATGAGTCTGCAGAGAGCAGAAGTGGCTCACTGAATTCACTGTCTGTTCTCAGCGTCATTTTCTCCATCAGTTGAGCTGTAAACTATGAAACATCTCCACAATCCAGCAAAGCAATTTATGCCATCACCTTTTTTTCGTCCACCATCTTCTTAATTTTTTTTGTAGTGAATAACAGATGCAAAAAAATCAGTGATCCAAATGCATAACCCCTTTAAAAATTGCATATCTGCGCTTTCAGAATGTATTAACATGCACAACCACCCAAAATGTAATTTATAAAGTAAGTAAAAACATTTCCTTCTCAGAGTCATTGCCATGGGCATTCCAACAACTGAAATACATATTTAAACAGACAAAAAGGCAGAAACATACATATTGGCTACTTTTTCCGACACAGTTCTCAAATGTTTAATTAAAAGGATGACAGAAATTTAGTATTACTATTTGGCTTTAACTCTTAATTGATAGAGCCACAGTTTTCATAAACCTCCAATATTTTTGCAACCAAACAATACATGATCTTGAAACACATCTTGAAAATTAATTTAAAATATCACTAAGTGCAACCTCTGTAAAATGTGTGTGTGTGTGTATGTATGTATGTATTCTATTTGTGCCATAGACAAGGACACCAATCAGGCAACCTTTTTTGTTTGCCTCTTACTGAGTATGACACTTACCTGGAGCTGCCTCTCATGTCATTCAGCTCTATGCACACGTGAGGAGATCCATTGAAAACTTTTTTTATGTAGATATATGCCATTCAAACACCCTGAATTGTTTTCTTCCCCACTGAAGTGCTTTTTGAACTGAGTGAAATTGTGAATGAAGCCACAAAACCCAACACATACTAAAGAATCTGTAGTTTGGCTTCATTTTTATTCCCTATCCGTTGGCTACATATTGTGTGTGCTGGGTTTCATAATCAAAAGCAGGTTTTATTTTTTTTCTTGTTTCTATTGTGAATTCAACATTTGGCAGTAGGATCAAAGATTACTGAACCTGCAAGCTAATAAAAGCAACATGGAACACTTTAGGCAGCAATTATTAGAATCGGAGTAATTCTGGAAAATGTGAAACGCAATCGAAGGCTATTACTTTGATTTCCTTTGTGGTTTGCAGAGTGTCTGCCTGCCAAGACTGCAGATGTTTAATGAATCCTATCAAACTAAACACAATAAAGTCTAATCTGATAGGCAAGGTTATGATATGAGAACACAGTGTACCTGTTAGAGACGAAATGTATCTCACAATGAAGAACCTCTGTGTCACGAGTGGTATAAAAAGCTTATGGAGTGGGGGCTGACTACAAATTGACATGACATTCCTCATTTTGCAAGTAACAGGTTTGAACATATTCCTCATACTTTGTAGGTTTTAAAGGACTACATATCAAAATTGGTTAGCAAATCTGTTTCTTTGTTTTGTTCAGCTTGCCACCTCAAAGTGTGTCCACTTTGGGCAGGACACACTGGACACTATTACTGCTAATAGAAGTTCCCGTTTATAGGTTTTTGCATAATCTATCTAGTCCAATATTAATTGAACAAGATATTCTCTGGTTGAATCTGTCCTCCTTACAAAATATCCGTCAATTCTGAATGTATTTTTTATTAGAGATGAAACTTTCTTTTCAACGATGTGGCGGTAGAACGATGAGCCACTCTAAGCTGCTCTCTGCCAGCCTCAGTGAAGGCCTTCTGGTGGAACTGCACATTAATAACTCCATGAATCTTTCTGTTTGCCACTCTCTCCCAGGACAGAGCGTTTAGCCTTCAGTCATTGTGGAATAATTGACCATGAATATTTAACCAGCCGTTGTTGGGAAGGGTTGGCACCAGAGGAGCATCAACTGTCCTCTTCATTATTAATAAAGGAATTATTACTGATATACTGTTGTTTCTAGACCATGGATGGAAACCCTCACAAAAATGTGTGAAAAAAAGTTAAGTGAATGAATTAAACTTGTCACTCCAGTAGGTTTCAGAAAAAAACTAAGTCCATTTGAGTCCATTTGTATGGACTGGAACATACTCTTGTTAGCGAAGAATTAGTATTTGTATAGTATTTTTTGCCACTATACTGTACATTACACACATCTCATACCACGGCCCAGTCTGTTTGTGGTTCCCCAACTTTTTTTTTTCTTTTTTAATCAAGAGTGCTTATAGCCAAGCTGGTAAACATAAAACTGTCTGGAATGTTATGAAATATCTGCCGCTGAATTACCTTATCATTGTGCTGATTTCCATTTGATTCAATGAGAGGATGTGCCGTTGATGTGGCAGATTGCATAAATTTCCTTTGGTGAAGGAAGATGTTGCATGTCAGTTGTTTCCATAGTGTAGTGGTTATCATGTTCGCCTTACACGCGAAAGGTCCTCGGTTCGAAACCGAGTGGAAACAGGGTAGCCATCTGCTTTATGGAACAAGCTTCAAATCCAACGCCCCAGTCGAAACGATTTGCCCTAAATGTGTAGTCTGACACACCGCCACAATGCGTGACAATCCACAAAATGTGAGTCATCACTGTCTTCATAGTTCTACATTTGGCTCAAAATTCAATCACCATGTGAGAAATAAAATTAGCCAAAAGAA
>JAODUD010000026.1:5711471-5723028 GCA_026784285.1 Stomatorhinus walkeri | reverse complement strand
TATATATATATACGATGAACGTGAAATTACAGATAGGCATTGCTTTGGTCAACTTCGTTGGGTTTTCCATTATAAGGTGCGTGATTAGGGGGGCGTGTCACTGGGATGCCAGAAATCTAAATATGGTACAAAGAGCGCAAGCTCTAGTACAGTGTCTTTTAAACAGTGTCTTTTAAACTACAGTTTATTAATCAAACAGTATTTAGTAGTACAGTAATACAGTATCAAACAGTATTCAGTATCAGCTGACACCCAAATCCCAGGTTTCGGGAAAGAAAAAGTGAGAATAGTGCATCCCTCAATTTCAAAGGGGGGGGGGGGCATAGCAGTACTTTGTATGTACTTTGGAGTATCCCAATTTTGAGATTGAGGAGGGGGGTCCACTTCAGGAGATTTTGCAATAGAAACGTAAGTGTGAGCACTACATGGCAATGATGTAATGGCATAAACCAAGAAGTATAACTCAGAAATAATAAAAGCACAAACAAAATAATTGAGACTGATTTGGTTCACTCTACCATTGTAAACAAACAAAGAAAATTAATGAAAATTTCAATGGCACAAACCAGCACAAGTGTGGCACAAACAAAATAAGACGTAATTGGTGCCAATTCACTATGGTGTCATGTGACCATGTAGACAAACACTTATAACTCAAAACTAAAGCCAAAGAAACTATAGAATACAAAATAAAAAATTCAAGGGCACAAATTCAACACAAGTGATTGAGGCCAGTTTGGTTCAAATCAGATTTATATTTCATATGTTAAGGCAGCGCAAATGAAAATTTTAAATGCACAAACCAGCACAAATGCGGCACAAACAAATGAGACCAGTTTGCTTACATTTTCAATCATATGGTGGGCCTACTCCTTTAATAATAAATACATTTCTATGCAAAAAAACACATTGTAATTGTATTCCCTGGACATATGGGAATACATATGGTTTTGGCATGGGTCCGTCGCTGCCATTGATGCTTTGCTTGTTATGACAATAACAGAGGTGTGGCTGGGCACATTGTCGCTGCATTGCTATTTTAAGGCAACAAAATGACATGCTTTTGACCAGCAAAATCCAAGTCTAAAGTCAGTTGTGCATTATTAAACGGTATTTAAGCGGCGCTTTTTAGAAACACTCCGTATTAACACACAGGTATGTGCTTGAGATGCACTGATGTTTTTTTTTAATTCAATTTATTTACATTTATATATGTTTCATTAGGGGGCGGCATGGTGGTGCAGTGGTTAGCACTGTTGCCTCACACCTCTGGGATCTGGGTTCGAGTCTCTGCCTGGGTTGCATGTGTGTGGAGTTTGCATGTTCTCCCTGTGTCATCGTGGGGTTTCCTCCGGGCACTCCGGTTTCCCACCACAGTCCGAAGACAGGCTGAGGCTAATTGGAGTTGCTAAATTGCCCGTAGGTGCGCCTGTGTGTGTGAATGGTGTGTGGGTGTGCCCTGTGATGGGCTGGCCCCCCATCCAGGGTTGTGCCCATTGCTTCCGGGATAGGCTCCGGACCCCCCGCGACCCGGTAGGATAAGCAGGTATAGATAATGGATGGATGGATTTGTTTCATTATAGAGTACATCTCGTCCTTTCACGTAATCATACTGTTTAATGAAACAAATCCATCCATCCATTATCTATACTATATCTAAGAAGCAACCATATCATTAAAAAATCTTTCAAGTTTAAAATTAAGCATGTACTATAATTGAAAGGACATTGCTGAAAATGCATTTCAGGTGGAACATTACAAAACAGCCATCAGAAGGTCACGGCATTCTTTGTGGCATGCTGTATGTTGTGTAATATTGCCATGCGTGATGGATGTCTATTGGACATAAATGAGGAAACATAAGAGGCCTTTAGTAGGTGTGATGCTGAACTGTATGTGCTGATGCCAACACAGGACTGTACAGCAGCAGCAGAATGCGCAAGGAGGGGCCAGCTGGTAGAAAATTTGAATCGTCTGTAGCCCAGTAAGGAATCTAAATTGCTTTAAAAACTGTAGGTTGAGTTTTATTTGAACAGATTGCACTTTTAGTTATATTTTGTAAACTGCAGATCCAAATTAAATTAAAAAATAGACAAGCATAATTAAGTCCCTCTTCCCAGCCACTGTGCTTGTTCAGCAGCGAGCTTCTGTCTTTCCCGTCTTCTGACATAATTTTGTCACTTTTGGCACCGAGTGGTTGATGTAATGATGTCAGTAAACAAGGGCACACTCGTTACTACCTCATCCCATGCCTGGTTCACCTTGAAAGGCTTAGATGGAACAGTGGTGGATTGTCAAAATAGAGCCATAGGTCTTGTGAATACAGTAACTCTAAAATTATTTTATGAATCTTTTTCACAGTTTGCAGGCACATTGTAGAGGTGACAAACTGGATGTGGTCAAATTTTGAGGGAGATTTCCCCAGAATTAAAAGAGTGCCACATAGTGATAAAAACAACAGTAGTATCAGACATTTGATCCCATTAGCGTAATACCTTGGAACAGTATTTGATCTTGTTCAACTTTTGCAGACATGCCTTAGGGGTTAGGACCTGATCAAATTTTGAGAAAAATCTAATTAAAAATGAAACAACAGTTTGATGACAACCAAAATGAAGGATAAGATGATTAGAGGCTTGTGAACAGGATCAAGCTATTTCTTCTTATACCATATTTACTGTATTTGGGGGATGTTATCACTACATCATAAAAACATTGTACGGATGAAAATCTATACCTGAAACTATACACCTCAAATCACCTCAGAACTGGAAAATTTGTACCTCAAGACCGAGGGCAGCTGAGAGCGAAAATGGAGACTGCAGCCCACCATCTTGTGAACACAGCCATCTGCCATCTAAACTTATTCCGTGGATATTTTGGCAGACTTCCCAGGAACATTGTATGGGTCAATGATTATAAAACTATGGGGCGCGAGATGATTTTCTGAATATTCTATAATAATGTTTATATTGACTTTTTGTCACTAGCCTTCCTGTTCAGCAAATTTTATCCACAACAGTCCAGTAGGGAGAGGTGTGGATAGTGTGTAAGGTCGGGTTTGTAATATTTTCTTTATTTTCATTTGGTAAAATTTATCGTGGGCGACCTCCCCTGGCTCAACTAAATACAGTATATCATGGGGAAATTTAATTATGTCACTTTGCTCTAGTGTGTGTGGGTATGTCTGAAAAAGTCATTATCCAGTTTGTACCTTTCAAAGCATGTGTTCAGACATCAGGCAAGATAAAGGCCTGTGTTCACCAGCATTCCTTGTTGAGTTTTGGCCAAGGAATTAGTATAGCCTATTGTAAATGAAAGCACCAAGAATTAAAATACTTTGATTTGTAAATACTATTCTTTGTGTTGATTGTATCTAATCCCATGTATAGGCTTATAATGTAAATAAGAACATTCATTTTGATGAAACATTATTCTGATTATAATGTTTGACTAGGAGCATATTTTAAATTTAAAAAAATCTTTTTTAGTTTTCTTGTAACTCTTTTTATCAGTTACAGTTACAGACCGAAAATGGGTGGAGCTCTTTTCCTGCATGTTTTTTGCTCTTTTTGATTATTGCAGTGTAGAAAATATCCACCTTGTTACAATAAAAATCTTACATTATTGAAATCTCCATTCATAATTTATCTGTGTCCTTGTCACCAAGGAAAGCCTCTTCAGCCGTTCACTCCACCAAGCCCCACAACAGATTTGATTTCATACTCTGCTCTCTTGAGCTGTACGAACAATAACAGGAGTGGCTTCAGCTGCCTGGAACAAATACATAAAGTAATAAATAGAGATACAATGGAGCAGAGAAATCGAATTTAACTTGGCCTGAAGCACTTACCTGGAATGTGTATATAATGTTACCAGGCATTTGTCATTGGGAGTCATTTTAGAGTTTCGTCCTACTGTTAATGAAATAGTAAACTCGACTCTTTACATTACGTTCCAGCTTTATGCATTGATCTTTACAATTGCTTCTTTGTCTTACTCCTAAAATCAATTTCCTCCTGTGATTGCCACAAAGAGCACCGCAACCTTTTTAAATGCAGTTGCTGAATGCATTATTTTTTTCCATTGCTCCCATTCTTCCTTGGTATCATACCAATGTTGCCATAACAGCTTACAACTTACATTACAAACATATGTAATGACATTTGTTCCTGTTGAAAAAGTCAAGCAAAAAATCAAAAACAAACATCAACTTTACAAAAGAACAGTAGTCAATGCTGGAGGCCAAGACTTATGTGATTCAGTCTTGTGGAACTGGTTTTATGTTTTTATGTTTCATGCTCTTTTTTTTTACCATAAATACAAGTACACAATATATCATTAGACTATCTGCTAAATAACTTGAAATTCTTGTTTGTTTTAGATGATAGCATAATCAAAATCAAAACTTTGATGTTTATTCATTATGGTTAAAGTATGGGGAAATGTATTAGCTAAATAGTAACATTTCACTTGGTTTTAGCTTATGTTGTATGTTTTCAAACCCATAAGAGATTCATTGTGTTCTCTATCCGATATACGGTATATGAGCAATGGAAAAGTTTTTCGTTTATGATAAAATTGACTTTCCTGTGGCTTGTTAATTTAACCTGAATCACTTCAGTAAAAAATGTTAGTTGGGCAAATTGTAATCTGTAAAATATGCATGTCACTTTTGATAAAGTGGTTTTCCCATTAGAGAGAATTTAGAAATAGTCAGCCCATTGCAGTGTCCCAGGAAAAGAGTAATGTTCATTTTGCTCGCAAATATTTGCCTTTTTATCAGTTTCACCACAATTAACTTTGAAACTGTACATCCATTCACCCACTGCACCTAAAAGCCACCAATTTCCTTTTCCCTAACATAAAAGCAGACTCAGTGAGGTAGCTCAGATAGCAGCTTTCTCGGAATTAGCAATAAGATCAGATTTTTAATGTTACTTAATTATTTCCTAATTAAAGTTTGCATGTTAATTAAAATTGTGGATAATGTTAATTACCTATATTAATGGATTCTCATGTAACACCTGCCTGAAGCAATTGGCTCAGTTTTCAAAATATCTTCATCTAAGCTGCTTGCTGGATGTCGCCCATTCTTTCAAAATATGTCGCAAAATTGAAGTCAGACAGGCTTTTGCAGCAGGTTGCTGTGAAAATTTTCGAACAGCGATTTTTAATTTCATGATTCGTTTCAAAGACTGAAAGGAGAAATGGGTTTTGGATGGGGGCTGGGGAACGTCTCATATTTTATGGTTTGCTCAATAATTTTGTGTTCAGTTCCCCCTTCACATTTTTCGTTCATATGGGGACTTGGACCTAGCTGTGCAAAACAGTGCAATATTAAATCATGGGGTGTTGTTATTACATTTAAAATGAAGATAATCACACAATCAATATGACCTCCACCTTCATGCTCTGTACTGTGAATACTGTCTAGGAGGACCATCACCTGAGTCCTCACTACAGCAAGACGTTTCTGGCTGTTTAGACTTTTTGGAAGCAAGGATCAGCGATTAAATGTCACCTTTCAGCAACAAAATTAAATAAGAAGCAGCAATTTGGCTCCTAGCAATTGCTAATTTCACGCCCTGATAAGTGTTGCAGGAGCTAAACCATCCAGACTCCCTCAGATATTTCTTAAAGGTACAGGAACATCTGTTAGCACCCGCAGGCCTAGTCTGCTGTTCATCAGTGTACTCTTAAGAGCTTTTTAGACTTATTGTCTGGTTTAAGACCATGACAGACATCAAAAACAACATGACAGTGACCTGCTACTAAACTACCTCACTGATGTTTTCTGTTAAATATATACAGTGGTCCCCTCGTATCCATGGGTGATATGTACTAAGACCTACTGCATATGGCTGAAAACACAGATAATCGTGAACAATCCCAAGGTTCCATATATAATGAGATTTTCTGGTATTTACATATGGTTAATTGACAAATTGCACACTGTAAGACATTACCAACAGTAAATACAATAATAATAAAGTACATTGTAAATTATTGCGCAGTACAGTGCTCTCACTCTCGAATGAAAGAGATTTTGACATTTTAGCCAAATTCTCAAGAGACGGTAGAACAATATAAAAATATTCTCTCAAGGGATGACAGAGCAATGCAAATCATGTTTTTTAATATATTTTTATAACACAAACACTGCGATAATGCTGCAGTGAATGTGACAAGCAAGAACATTAGAGGCACACTGGATGAAAGTTCTGCAGGGAAGCCTGGACACGGGGTTGAAGCATGCACTGGGTTGAAGCATGCACTGGGATGAAGCATGCACTGGGATGAAGCATGCACTGGGTGAAACTGGGCTGGTGGATTTCACCATATTGCACCCTGTACTCATTTGTTGCACAGTTCAAAACTTATGAACTGTTTATTTCTGGAATTTTCCACAAAAATTTTTTTTTACAGTCCTCTCAGTGGCAGTTGTAGACCATTTCAACTGGGCGGGGCAGACTGGCATTTCATCTTAATGTCCTCCAAGTATTACTTATACTAGATTGCCAGCATTAAGAAGCAAAAGACAATTTTGAAAACCAATTAATTATTTATGCAGTGCTTTGCAGTCGCATTTTACAGTTTTTACAAATATTTAACTCGCTGTGATTTCTTGTTTAGACTGTGTTGCTTCCACAATCTTGATTATTTTTTTCTGTCATTAACTGCATTTTTCACCAACTGAAGTGACTCATCCACACAATTATGCTTACGTTTGTGTTTTGCCTCTTCCCAGTGGACAAAATTTTGGCCCACATATATAATGTAAATAATTATAATAGTAATAATAATACATTTATTTCAGATCCATACATACTATATTTAGGGAGGGGGCATGGGGGGGGGCAAACATATTATTAAGGGGACACTGCCGTCCCTGCTCCTCCTTGAATCCTTCATTTTCAAATGAAGATTTTAGGCAAAGGAAAATTAGTGCAGTCAACTAAGTCAAGTTCTATGCCGTCGCCCTCCCCCCATTTCATCAGAGAGCACCTCTAGAAACAAGAAGACCTGTCAGAGTAACAGGGTCTACATGGGTCATTATATCTCAACTGCCATGCTCAGCCTGATACCCTACTGATGCTCACAATGTTAATTTCTTTTCAGTGTTTAATCCTGCTATTATTGCAGGCAAATTATACCCTACATCACTGGAGATGAGGAAAAAGGCTGTTGACTCGAAAAATGCATCAAGGTCATTCAAGTCACTATTTTTTAAGTAGACTTACAGTTCTTAGAAATTTCAGAAGGAAGGCCGCCCATTCCCACTCATGACTCCAATGATAACATCATTTTTGCCAATGAAATCTAAAATTTCATGTCCAAGAGATAATACCACTTACTAAACCCAGAGATTATAGCCAGTGTTTTCAATATAATAGTTTAAAAACAAGTTTCATGTTTCCAGTGGTTCCTTCAGAGGGCTCTGCTCTTTTGGAATCCCTCTTTAATATATGTTTTAAATTGAATTGACATGATGGAAAATACTTGTGATATTATGCAGTATACAAACAGTCTCTCGTTACCTGTTATAGGAATCAATATTTCATGTCATGAGGCTGAAGCAGATTAATTTAAGATTTCACTCTGTACTGACCGGCCTGTCTGGAGAGCAGTTTGGGGAGTTGTAGACCTTCTGTGGAGTGTGAATTTATAAGATCCTGTGACAGAGTTTGTTTACTGTTCACGGGTCCCATTCAGTCCACACATGCATGGTTAAATTTATTTTCTGAGCATGCATTCTTTCCTGTCTGATCTAGCCATGGCACATCAGAACTACCCTGATGGGAGAAATTTCAAACAAGTCGGCACATGTACTGGGTGTTTTGAACCCAAGTAGTGCAGCACAGGTGGAGGTACAACTCCCTACAGTTTTCAATTTACAATGATGCTGCCAGCATTCCAAAAAGACACAAAAATAAATAAAAGATATGTTATGTCATATTCCATAAATATGCAATTTAAGAAGAATTTCTAGTTCCAACATCGACCATTCCCAACCTGACAAGTGTTCACTAGAGACATATTTCTTCTCATAATTTATATTTCTCCTCAGCTGGTCCAAATAAAGCTTGCACCCTGTTTGCATGGCATCCACAAAATTCTTTTTGGATTTTTTTTGTGCATTTTTGTTCCTTGAAGAAAGAAAAACAGAGCATTAAGCAATTCTGTTTTGATTTATTAAAGATTCATATAAATTTGCTCTTTGGTTTTATTTGAACCATATGTCAACCAGCTGAGTCGAAAATCACGTCTAAAAAAATCTTTCTTAAGGTCCATCTACCCATCTGTACTGTAAACATTAACAGGAGGACTACTGAAAGGTAACTTTCTTAGAGGGGAACAACTGTGTTTTCTCTGGTCCTGATTTATGATTTTTGGTTGCACATTGTGATTTAGCTGTCATAACTTCAATTTCTTTTAACATTTCTACAATAGTCCTCAAAATATATCAGCAGTTACCATTTTTTCCCCCAAAAGTACCAGAAAGATAAGACTAGAAAACTATAAAGCAATTTCCAACACCAACAGTGTCAATGATCAGTCTCTGCTTGGTTGTTATCCTTAATTAATTAATTAACCATTCCCCTTGGAAAGCCTGCTGCACCAGCCTCTTAGTAAATTGCTATTGTAACAGCGGATTTGCCTGGTAGTAGAATTGCTTCTCTGCAGAAGAAACAGTTCAATTCATGCATGACGTGAAACATCTACAGAGACCATGTATAGTTGTGGCCAAAGGTTTTTGAGAATGACACAAATATTAATTTTCACAAAGTCTGCTGCTTCTGTTTTTATGATGGCAATTTGCATATACTCCAGAATGTTATGATGAGTGATCAGATGAATTGCAATTAATTGCAAAGTCCCTCTTTGCCATGAAAATGAACTTAATCCCAAAAAAAACCCATTTTCACTGCATTTCAACCTTCCCTTATAGGGACCTGCTGACATCATTTCAGTGATTCTCTCATTAACACAGGTGAGAGTGTTGATGAGGACAAGGCTGGAGATCACTCTGTCATACTACTTGAGTTAGAATAGCAGACTGGATGCTTTAAAAGGAGGGTGGTGCTTGAAATCATTGGTCTTACTCTGTTAACCATGGTTACCTGAAAGGAAACACATGCAGTCATCATTGCTTTACAAAATAGTAGCTTCCCAGGCAAAGATGCTGCTGGTAAAATTGCATCTAAAGCAACCATCAAGAACTTCAAGGTGAGAGATTCAATTGTTGTGAAGAAGACTTCAGGGCATCTAAGAAAGTGCAGAAAGTGCCAGGACCGTCTCTTGAAGTTGATTCAGCTGCGGGCTCGGGACACCACCAGTGCAGCGCTTGCTCAGAAATGGCAGCAGACAGGTTTGAGTTCATTTGCACGCACAATGAGGTGAAGACTTTTGAAGGATGACCTGGTGTCAAAATGGGCAGCAAAGAAGTCACTTCTCTCCAAGAAAACATCAGGGACAGACTGATATTCTGCAAAAGGTACAGGGATTAGACTGCTGAGGATTGGGGTAAAGTGATTTTCTCTGATGAATCCCTTTTTTCGATTGTTTGGTGCATCAGGAAAAAAGATTGTCTTGAGAAGAAAAGGTGAGTGCTACCATCAGTCCTGTGTCATGCCAATAGTACAGCATCCTGAGACCATTCATGTGTGGGGTTGCTTCTCAGCCAAGGCAGTGGGCTCACTCACAGTTTTGCCTAAGAACACAGCCATGAATGAAGAATGGTACCAAAGCATCCTCTGAGAGCAATTTCTCTAAACCCAAGAACAGTTTGGTGATGAACAATGCCTTTTCCAGCATGATGGAGCACTGTGCCATAAGGCAGAATTGATAACTAAGTGGCTCGGGGAACAAAACATCAACATTTTGGGTCCATTGCCAGGAAACTCCCCAGACATTAATCCCATTGAGAACTTGTGGTCAGTCCTCAAGAGGCAGGTGGACAAACAAAAACCCACAAATTCTGACAAACTACAAGCATTGATTATGCAAGAATGGGGATGCCATCATTCAGGATTGGGCCCAGAAGTTGATCTACAACATTACAGGGTGAATTGCAGAGGGCCAAAACTGCAAATATTGACTCTTTGCATAAACGTAATGTACAGTAATTGTCAATAAAAGCCTTCGACATTTATTAAATGCTTGTAATTCTACTTCTGTATACCATAGAGATGTCTGACAAAAAATATCTACAAACACCGAAGCAGCAAACGTTGTGAAAACCAAAACTTGTGTCATTCCCAAAACTTTTGGCCATGACTACAGCACAGCAGGATTCAATGAAAGCAGAGGTCTGCATTAACTTTTTGGAGCAGGAAAAGAATTAAGATAAATAAGCATTGCTCAAATGTGTTTTTTGTTATTTTATCAAAGTATTATTTATGTTCATGAGTGAACAGAAAGTTACATTCAATTTTTCACTGAATTAAAGAGAAATAGGCTGCTATGCCTAATTGGGTTTTTACACAACCACCCTATCCTGGAAATTTCAGAAGGACATTAGCATTTTGAAAGTCCCTCGTCACTCTCATGAGCGCTCAGCTAATGATGGCAGAGCCAACATGAATATCTTTAATGCTCAAGGATGCAAGTATCTGCTTAAGGAAAGGTGAATATAGAACTATTTAACAACCTAATGTAAAATTAAGTAAGGGGAAATAAGATGTTTGGCAGTCCTTGTTATTGTAAGCAACCACAATGGGAACCACTTGACTTTTGGGACAAATGCAACAAAGTGCTATCATACACGTCTGACACTTCAGGGTCACGTGTGTTCAGTTTTGAGACTATAGACTGGTCAGGCTATACTATATTCACTGCAAGTACAAGCAAATCAAAAGTGACAAGTACACTAAAATCTGAAACAACACTTAAACGAAGATTTTTTACAGATCTATGACCTGTTATTGTATAATTAACCTATATGTAAATATGTAAATATGCTTTAACTGTTAAATGTTGAACTTATCCTGTTTGTTGAGACTACAGACTTCTCTTTATGTTTGAAATAACCATAGTGAAACAAAACATTCTTTTGTGGGTTGGAACTGGGTGAGACTTATAAGATGCAGGCAGAAGCGGGAGAAAACATTTTACAATATATTCATTCATTTTACATTAAACACCTGCAACTAGACAAATGAACCATAAGTGTCATGCAGCTCTGCTGGCTGAAGATCCTGGGACAAACCATTTTTATTGATTTCTTAAAATCTCTTGACATACACATTAATGCTGTTTCACACTGTGATCTGTAGGGATCGGAATCACGAATCACCTCCCAAAAAGATATTATCACGATTCTTAGGTGCAGATTCCATATGTATTGTTATTCTGTAAGTATTGCGATTCTACACTTAGTGACAAAAAAGTTAAGCACTCAGACGGAGTGGTGTAAATGAATGAATGAATATGCATGTGGCGAAAGGTCATGTGAATGTATTGCAATGATTATAATATCAGATCAAACAGACAACAGAGTTGGCAGTATGGGCACATTGCTGGTCCCATGTCAGTAGGCTGTGGCACCCCCTGC
>JAODUD010000026.1:5693012-5710609 GCA_026784285.1 Stomatorhinus walkeri | reverse complement strand
GGGGCCCCCCCGGCCCCCCCCCCCCGTGCCTGGATACATGCAGCGATAAGGGGCAGAAGGGAGTCGTACAGCCAGGTTAGCACTGAGTTTGAGTTCAATTGGGGAAGATCGGGGGACCTGGCTAGACTTGGAAGGACCTCAACATGACACAGGCAATTCATTGACACATGTGCCATGTGTGGACGGGCATTGTCTTGTTGAAAGACTGTACCAGGGTGCTGTCTCAGGAGGGTTAAAACATGCGGACACAGGATATCACTGATGAAACACACCAGTGTGCCATCAGGGTCTTCTGAATCACTAACTGAGATGACCTGAAGTCATACCCTATGGATATCCACACCATGATACCAGGACTAATGCCAGTGTCCCAGACAGCTAAGCTGGGTGCAGTGGAATAACATTAGGCTTCACAGCTGGCCGTTTTTGACTTCAAAATTGAGTACCGGTCAGGAGTGTGTAATAGGAACGCGGATGCGTTGTCCCGGTTGTCTGCGCCACCAACTCTGGATAAGGTGGAAGAGTTAGCTTTGGCAATTGCTGTTCCAGCGGAGGTGAGGAGCATTGCCAGGGTCAGCTGGCCTTCCTCGTGTGCTTATACACAGGCTATAGATGCTTCTCCAGTGCACACTAGGGCAGACCTTCATGTTTTGCAATCTGAAGATTTAGTGTTGGGAGCCTGAGAGGGTGAAAGAGTCACCCACTGTTATAGAACTAGTGCGTCAGTGGGCCCATGTGCAAGAGCATGATGGTGTTTTGTATCGCAGGAGTCATGTCCCTGGTAGTAGGGAAGAGGTGTTGCAGTTGTTGTTACCTCAGCAGCTTCAAGCTTCAAGATCATGGCCATCAGGGGGTAGAACGGACCACAGCACTTGTTCGTCAGCGCTGTTATTAGCCGTTCATGCGGAAAAATATTGAGCGTTGGTGCCATGAGTGTCGACGATGTCTGGCTGCTAAAGCAGTGCGACCAAAGTTGAGGACATTCATGGGCCGTTTGTTGGCTTCTAGACCATTGGAAATTGTGGCCATTGACTTTACTGTGTTGGAAAGGTCTAGTGATGGGAGGCAAAATCTTTTGGTTGTAACTGATGTTTTTTCCAAAGTTACCCAGGCTTATCCAACAGCTGACCAAAAAGCAGCTACTGTGGCTCGGATTCTTACACAACTGTGGTTTCATAGCTATGGGATATTCAGATATTGGAAGCGGTATACGTGGTTGCGAGTCAGCCGAAGCAGCACTGGTTTTGGGAGAGCGCATACATCGACTTGTTCCTTGGAGGAGGTTTCGTCCATTGGTCAGCCACTGTTTTTTTCTGTGTCCCAAAACATTTGTATTTTCTTTTGTTTAGATTTGGTGTTTGAATTTTCGGGCCTGGTTTAAGGGGGGGGGTAGAAGTAATTTGGAGGCTCACATATTGTATTGTATGTTGGTTTGTTTTTGTGTGGAGGGTCAGCTCATGTGGGGAACATTGTGTGGGTTTGTGTAATTTCACTAGTGTGTAATGGATGTTGTGGAATTGGTATGTTTTTTTTTTCTTTTATTTTTCACAATTTCTGTGTTTGTGTTCCCATGAGGACTAAGCCGCTGGACGTCCTAGTCTGATTATTTGTGTTTTAGTTTAATGAAAATAAGTTATTTTTATTTTTAGATGATCAGCCCCAGTATCGTTCCTTTATTTGAACAGCAAATAATCGAAGACAAATGTTATACAAAATATAATACCTTTTACAAAATAATTTAAAATAACAGCACAACAATTAGGTCTACTGAAATATATATTTTTCCATTTATTTATTTATAGATTATTTATTTTTAACTCATCCTCTCCCGCATACTTTTGTTTGCTCGCGTGCACTATCAACATCTCTCCCGTACATACGTATTGTTTCCTCTCATGATTATTGCTTGCCTTTTGTCCAGTTAGGTGCCTCATATACGTGCACATGATTCAGATTCTGGGACTAACGCAGAGTGAACGAGTGTTGTGCAGACTGAAGCGTGTAGAAAGGATGGGGTTTCTGCTGGCAAGCACATAGGCAAACGTGGTTTTTATGTGTGCAGGTTATGAGATCAGTTATATGCCATATCTCTACTGTTTATATTTTGAAAGCCAAAGTTCCTCCATACATTGGATTTAGTCCTGCATTCGATTGTCTCTCTCTGAGTCGTAAGTTAGAGAAAAATGTCATGAAAACTTGTTGAAAACGTCACTTCCTTTTGAAAATATGCCTCTTTTCTGATGTTGATGTCGGAGAGAATTTTGTTGTACGAGATTCCCCTTTGTTGTCATTTCAACATAGTGGCTTACACAGTCAGTAGTGTAATAGCTAGAAAAGTAATTACACATGGTCTATTTAGAGAATACCATATCATAAACAAAAACAGTATGTAATATTATAGTATGCAGTATCAGTATTTTTTTGGTTGTGATTTGTTTGACTGTCAAAAAAGGATGCCACTATAAATCTCCTAAAATCTTTTAATGTGGTTTAAATACTTAGTGTTTCTAATTTGTTTGCCTCTCGAAAAAGAAGAATACTGCTTCGAAACTAATTTGTAAACCTTTTAAATTGTCCTTCCATGAACTTTTTGTACTCAGACAACAACAAGAAAAGCATATCCGTGGAGGCAGCCATGTTTGTTCCGAGATGTGTAGCTTGAACGGGATGTAACATCACATAACTCGAAATTTTCAACTCTGCCAAGATAATCAAATGCAACCATACATTCTTTTCCTCTCACAATTTTTGCTCAACTTTTGTCCGGATTGATGCCTCATATGTGTGCGCGTAGTTCAGGTTCTGAGACTAATTTAACGCCGAGCGAGCAAGTAAGTGTTGTGCAGATGCAAGCGCATAAAGAGGATGGGTTTTCATGGTGGTGAGCGCATATGCATGCGTGTTTTTTATGTGTGTGGGTTTTGAGACTAATTACATGCCATACCAGTTTATCATTTAAATTTTGAAAGCCAAAGTTCCTCCATACCTTGAATTTAAACTGTGGAGGAGCAGTAGGAATTTCTGTTTTGTCAGCCACCATTCCTGTTATTGATAAACAAAGTTTAAAAAACTGGTCACTGAATCTGATGCAACTCTGGTAATCATCCAAAACTTTTTTGGGATTCCACACTTATTAAATAAACGCATTGCAATAAAAAATGCATTTTTGTCGACTAAATATTTTGTGTTTAAACAATAGATATGTAGCCAGTTAGATTATATACGATACATTGCTCCAAAACTAAATTAATTTATATTATCTTGAAAGTTGCACAAATATTCTGCCTATAGTGCAGTTAAATACCAACTCTATTACACCAGTTCCATGCAGAGTGACATCTCATATGTTTCAGAGAGCTAAAACTGTTCGCTCTGACTTTCATATCCAGGTTACTAATGTGGCCGGTCAAATTAGGCTTATATTCTGAGAGAAAATCAACTACAATCTGAAAAAACTGTGTAAGTTCTCCTTTATTCAGTTGGTCCTGTTTTATGTTTTCTGTAATAGGTGCGTGATAATTAGAGGTAGATTTTTGGCCGTTGGTTTTGTTGATGTTGCTGAGGATAGGGCAAGGGGCAGATGATCTTAGAAGTGTATGTATAAATTATTAATGTTTACATTTTGTTATTCTCTGGCTTGATATCAGGAGCTTTATAAAATGCTCAAAACATTCATGTGTGAACTGAAGAGAAAGGGAAATGCAAGTGATGACATCTCTCTTTTGCGGCTGATTGACGGTTCCAACCAACACATGAGTCCCTAGAGACATTTATACCAAGAACTTTGCTGTGGTTTTGTAAATTAGAGCTGGCACATACACGAAAAGCCTAAATTTACTTGATTCAGCAAATTTTCAAATAGAGCCCCTCCCAAGCATCTACAGAGACGCTCTTGAGATAGAAGTAAGTATTCATCAGATGATCAACATTTATATTGATTTCAATGTGCATTAGCAGTTTAAAGGCAGTAGTGTTTTGACACTGCAAACGCAGGTTTGAATGATTCTGTTTGAAATGTGAATAAGCGATGCGTGTCTCCCAAGCTGCCGTCTGCATATCAGAATAAGCAGCGTGAATGGATGCTCATAGCAAATGATAGCCAACCTTGCAGTGCTTCATATTTTTTGGTAGGCATTTTGGGTGGTGCTTAATGCCATTTATGAAAGGATTTTTCTTATCTAGAAATACGCAGCTTTGGGCATTGATGGTAGCAGTGAACTTTCCCCCTCACCCCTAAGTTGAGCATTGACACAGTATGGTAAATAAACAAGTCAGAGCCATTTTAGTTAGGGAGTTCCAGGATTACTCAGTATTGATGTACAGCCATATCCTTCTCAATAGAGTACAAGAAGGGTACAGTTGTTTATTTTTGATAAACACCACTGGATGATTAGTATAGCCCAAGTCACCAAAGGTGCTTTAGCATGTGGAACCATTGTCATAAACGCAGTGCATTTAGAATTTTACTGTAGTAGTTAATATTACATCTCATGAGACTGCCATGTGAATATTAAAACGTTAAAACGACTCATTACTTCCAGCTCAAGAAAAAGTCAATAGTTCAAAAAAAATTATAATCAAATGAATTGCAGTTGTATGATATCTATCTTTTTATGTATTGGTAAATTTTGATTGAATAAATTCATTAGGTCAAAGGGAAACTGGCCACCTATACAATGGAGCCGTCTCACTGTCATGACGCACAAGGTGCCTGGAGTAAATTGCTTCTGTCTGTAGTCTGTGATTGAGTAATTAGGATCCTGACATGGCATCTGAGGGTGAATGAAAGCGAAATCCTCTGAGGGGGTAGAGAGAATTCCACACTGTTTGCTGCTAATTTTCTGGAACTCCTGGTTAGGTTCATTCTATTCCCTCTAAATGAATGTAGCGGCAGGCTGAGTTTGATACATATGCAATAACTGGAATGAAAAACCAGATGCATCTTTCTGTTGATTTACTTTCTTATTACTGAGGGTGTCATTGATTGAGGAGCTGTTAGCATCCATGGAATTGTTTGACCTTTGCTGAGTCTTTTGGAAAATAAGCAAAATGGTTTTCAATGGAATGAAAGTGATTGCAGTTTATACAGAAAAAAAAAGAAAAGAGGTGCATATTTTATGGGCTTTTAGAAGTTACAACATTACACTGAGTTCATCTGCATACTATATATTGGAGTTAATGGTCAGATTAACTGGCTTGTTATGAGTTAAATATGATGTATTTCCAATATTGTACCATCTAGTTGAATTTGAGCTATTGATACTTTTTACACATCTTCTGTATCACTGGAAGTTATTGTTATTGTTATCCATCCGTCTGTCTGTCCATCCATCCATCCATCCATCTATCCATCCATTCATCCATCCATCCATCCATCCATCCATCTATCCATCCATCCATCCATCCATTCATCCATCCATCCATCCATCCATCCACCCACCTATCATCTTACTGCTTCTCCAGGTCAGGGTCATGGGGGGGTCTGGAGCCTTACCCTAGCAGCATTTTATGCAGTGCTATGGTACACACTGAATGCCAATCCACTGTAGGACTATTACTGTTGCATATAGATAATGTGTATGCTGTATTCTATTGTTTCAAATTTGCAACATACCAGATGTTTTTCTTTAATCATATCTAGTATTTACTATGACCAGTGCACAGACAGTGTAACACAGATGCTGTCGTACATGTACAATAATAGGAAGAACACTAATAATACAAAAAAATGTTTACAATAAAATATAAACAATTGCATAACATTAAAACACGAGGGGCATCATTTATCTGACATCTGGCCTTTAGTATGTTTTTTTTCCATTGAATGTTTTGTTAGAAAGTAAAATTATTCTTTTATGCAGCAAGTGTGTGAAATTGTGTGATATTTCTACTGCTTTGTATACAGACCATATTGATGACATATATACTTCTTTTAATTAATTTTTGTTCCACCTACAGCAGCGACAAGATTATATATAGTTGCGGTTTCATGATGATAGAACTAAAATAATATTGTAAGCTCTATTTCACACAATATATGATGGTACTGTACTGTATACTACACAATGCAACACCACATTCTGTACCATGTTATTCCATATACTGTACTATATATTGGAATGTAAAATCCCTGAAAATCTGATCAGGAAAACCAGGTGGTAGGTTAATGGATATATTATACTATGCTACACCATAGATTCTAGTATATAATGTCATATAATCTGTCCTATTTTTTAAAAAGTCAAATTTAAAATTAAAAATGTATCACTGAATTGTATAGTACATTTCATGACAAGAAAGAGTGCGCGAGATAGAAGAGTACTGTTCTGTATTTACTTCAATTTCTTCTAATTTATGATGTGCCCACTGTTGAGACATTCTGTATATTTTGTTCTTACCAGGAAAATGGATACTAAAGTGGATGTCACCTGATGTTATCTTCTTATGACTGTACAATGTGCTGCAATGTTCTGAAACTGCTATTGCCTGTGTGTTGCATTGTTTTTAGAAAGAGGTTCAGTGGTGCCAGGACGAGGCTCAGAGGGCGGCACTGGATCAGATGTCCTTGAAGCTCAACAGCCAGTTATACTGTGCTGACACCAAGAGGCGGAAGGAGTTTGTTTATATGTCAAAGTTTAATTCATCTGAAAGCAATAGGTATGATTAAAATGCCATAGGTTTTGGCATTTTATTATCTTCATGTATTTTTTTAATTAATTTATTTGGAGGATACATTACAAATGGAGATTGTAATTTTTCTATATTAAGTTATTTTCTACCCTCCAGGCTAAAATCTCCACTATGCACCAGTCTTCTTTAACTCTGGAGTGTAGACTTGACTCCCTTACTTGGCTTTGAGTCAAACATTGCTATAATCCTTTTAAGCTTCTCATTCTAATGATTTATTTTGTGGAAAACTATAATGATCCCTCTTTGAATTTTAATGATTGTTGCCTGTTCAAGGATTCATTGTTTTGACTCCTTGCCCCTTACCTTTGCATGGAAGCATGTCTTTGGGGAGGAACTGTTGGACGCTATAGTCGTAGCCCAGTTCTTGCTGGTTAGCCATAGTCGCTCAAGCCTGTCGGCTTGGTTGCATACCTCTCAGCCTTGAAGCTGATGAATATGGGACAGTTGCCATTCAAGGGGATAAAATCAAAATTCCAGCTGCAAAAAAAATCTCTCCAAGACAGAATAAATGCTTGAGGGAGATGTTAAATCCCACATTAGGAGGAGGTTTTAGCAACATAAATTAAAAGGCTCTTTCTGTAAAAGAGTCAGCGTAGGAAAGAGCTTTCCACCTTTCCTTTTTTCAGTTGGACTTGATGCCTCCTATAATTGGAGCTCAAAATGAATTACAAACCATGGAGGGGTATTTTCACATCACTCATAAAGAAGGATTATGATGATGAAAGATTGATATCAAGTGGATTTAAGCTGAAGTTGAGAAAATCCATCCATCCATTTTCTATAACCACTTATCCTATTCAGGGTCACAGCGGGTCCAGAGCCCATCCCAGAGGCTATGGTCACAAAGCAGGGAATAACCCAGGATGGGGCACCAACCCATGGCAGGGCACGCTCATACACCATCCACTCACACATGTTTGGTAACCCCACGATGGACCAGGGAGACCATGCAACCTCCACTCACATGGGGTCATGGCAGAGAATCCAACTCTGGTCCCAGAGGTGTGAGGCAGCATTGCTAACCACTAACCACTTTTACGTAGGGAAGTAAAAGCGATAGGATTGTAAGGGATAAATTAAATGTGATTGTAGCTTTTACCTTTTACCTATTTTTATAAAGGGTCTCTCATAATTTTTAATTAAATTTTTGTTTGTTTAGCAAACATTTAGTCTGATAGGGAAAATGTGATGCTGGGTGATATTTTAATGTATGTTTTGGCTGACCAAACGTATATCCAGCTCTATAATGAGGTCTAGCATTGAATGCCTAGGGGTGACTTTTTTCTCAGGCTAACATATTGTGTTGTTTCTTATATTCATGTCTTCTCTGTTTTTTTTTTTTTTTGATCGATGTTTTATGGATTACAAGCAAGCTAAAATATTCATATGTTCTTCTTGCCGTTTGGTATGATCAATGTCTTCCACAAAGTGGCTAATACACTGGACTGTGCTTTTTGAAATTACATATACGGTCCTGAAATAAAATCCCATTCTTCAGTTTAGTTTGGCATTTCGCTGAATTGAAATAAGAAGCTGGGTGCTGTTATTTTTGTTCTCAGATAGTTATTTAATCTAATTCATTGTTTCCTCTGCTTGCCATGTTGCTTATTTTATTGTTCCCAAGGATTTTGCACAAAGCATGAAGTGGCAATAACCTGACATAACTACGCTGATGTCTGAACTCCCATGAAATCATATGAGTTTGCCACTAATGTTTCAAAGATGTTGCCCCCTGCCAAGGGGAATTCTACTCAGAAATGATATTTACTTGTTTTTGTTTGCCACCATACAATGTTCTATGTATTCAAAGAAAATATCACATGGAAGGTGAACCGATGGGTAGAATTAATTTTCCTGAAAAATTCACCCTTTGATGTTAACAGGAAGTCAAATTCTGGCGCAGTCAAAATTGTCAGAATTTCTCTTAACCCAGTGAAACGTCCTTTGCATGCAGTTTTCATTCTGCCTCTGTCAACTTATATATTGTATATTTAAAAACATTTTTTATTGTGACATTTGCTCTAAAAAGGGGATCATTTGCTTGCTTTTCAGTCCCTTGATGTCCCCTGAAAGCTCGGCCTAAGAGTATTTTACATGAACTTGAATGTTCACTCACAGTTGAATCTGCCTACTACTGGCAGTGATTCACACACGAGGAAAGGTAACATGAAACTGCTCATTTTAAGATGCTGTAAAAAATGCTGCCTGAAATAAATTTCGGCCAGTAAACGTGACAGATAACATTTTGATAGAATTCTTCTTGACACTAATCTTGACACTACATCTATCTGTTACGTCCTTACCATCATGTCTGCCTGACCCTCCTGTCTTCTTCCTACCATGGCCCCGATGAGCTATGTCTGTTGCTTATTATCCCTTGTTAGGCTTTGCATTTAAGTGTCTGTTTGTCTGGTCATTGACGTCTCTCCTCCTGTCCGCCCGTGTCCTTCCCGTACCAGCCTTCTTTTGATCCCTCTCGGTCTCATTAGTTTCCCTGCTCCCATTCAATTCAGTGAATCCCTTTTTTGTGTGCCAAACACCTGCCTTCGAGTCCTTCATCTCATATCTCATGAAAGAATGACCAAATTCCCAAACAACCCCTCCAGCTTACATCTACACCTCGGGTTCCACGCCTCCCTGCATCCAGCAGACTGAATACCCAGAGGGCCTTGGATTCATGGTCCAAAGGGGTTAGCAGTGCTGCAGAAGCCAACCTGCATTCAAGTGGAGGGCTTCTTTTCCCTCCTGCATACCCATCTGCCGCGGAGGAGTAATCCCACGGTCTGGAGGATTCCCAAGGCCAAGGCTTTCTTCCAGAAGGTGTGGAGGGCGCTAGTAAAACTCACCCTGGGCATGGATCTCAAGGAGCCAGAGAAGGTTTGGCACTTACTAACTAATGTGTGGAGGCTAGTTGAACATGAGGCCATTCAGTCTGCCATATGATGCCACTGTGTGAAGCCACTCTGCTCGCCACCTATCCACAGCATGAAGCAGCTCAGCCCGTTGGCTCTCCCTAGCCTACGGGCTCTCTGCAGCTCACTGTAGCTCAGTCCACTGCCTTTCTGCAGCTTGTTGTAGCTCCAGGCTCTGGCTGAAGCAGGAGAAAGCGGAAGAAGCTGGCTGTGCCCAAGTCTCCTATCTTGCCTGATTCCATGCATCCAGAGTCCATCTCTCTTGACTTGGTGCAGTCAGAACCCAGTCAAGGAAGCACTGCTACTGCATCCAAGTCTCCAGAGCCTGACCCCAAGAGGGACCACTTCTCATTCTAGGGCTCCCAATCCAAACCCTGGCGGGGGGGCACCTCTTGTCCTGAGCCTCCAGAGTCTGGCCCACAGGTGCCTAGCCTTCTCCTCTGCTGTGCCCCCACAGCCCATTCTCACCTCTTCTGGGCCCTCAGAGCCCATCCAGAAAGGGCCACTCCACCCTTGTCTCCAGGTGCCTGGCCCAGAGAGGACCACCTCACCTGCGTTCCAGACTCCCAGTCCAAAGAAGGCTACTCCACTTGAGTCCCTGACTCGCCACCCAAGCGGACACACATCTCCTGTGCCCGGTCATGCTGCAACCTTGCCGTCCCACAGAGAAGCCCAGCGATATCAGGTGTCCTGGCTGTGCCCTGCTTGCCTCCAGGTGCCCAGGCTGCATCCTTTTTACCTCCAGGAATCCTGTTATCTTCTTCCTCATCTCCTGCCATCCTGCCGGCTCCTGCCTCATGTCCTGTCATTGCCTAGCAGGCCTGGTTGCTGCCAGGCCTGGTTCAGTTGACCCAGAAGATGCCCCACCAGAGTATTTAGAATGGGATCCTCTGGGCCTTGCCCAGTGTCCCTCTCTAAGGACCCTATCTCAGCCCAAAGTCTACACAAACTCAATCCCAGTGTAGTCAGCAGTGTGGGCTGTGGCCCCATGGAGCGGGAGACTGGGTCACACTCTCTCAGTTGTCCAATGTTGCCTGCCTGGACAACTGCCCTCCTACTCCTGCCCTGCAGTTTCCTCTGCACCTTCCTGCTCCTATCATGCAGTGCCCTTGGAACCCTTCTGCTACTGCCCTGCAGTTTCCTCTGCACCTTCCTGCTCCTATCATGCAGTGCCCTTGGCACCCTTCTGCTACTGCCTTGCAGTTTCCTCTGCACCTTCCTGTCCTGTAGTTTCCTCTGCACCATTATGCACCTGTCATGCAGTCTCCATGGCACCCGTCTGCTCCTGCCCTGCAGTTTTCTCTGCACCCCCCTGCTCCTCCCCTGCAGTTTTTCTCTGCACCCCCTGCTCCTGTCCTGCAGTTTTCTCTGCACCCCCCTGCTCCTGCCCTGCAGTTTTCTCTGCACCCCCCTGCTCCTGCCCTGCAGTTTTTCTCTGCACCCCCTGCTCCTGTCATGCAGTTTCAGCTGCATCCTCCTGCTTCAGCTGCATCCTCCATTCCTCTGTGCTCTACTGCTCCTACCTGCAGTTCTCTTGGTGCCCTCCAGTTCTCAGGGCACCCTTCAGCCCCACTGTTCCTCCTAGGCACTTATATCCTGCCATCTGGACGGATTCTACCTCACCATTGAACAGGCCTCAGAGGGCCTGCATCCTAGGGTCACTGCCCAGTTTGCCTGAGTCCGGGAGAGTTCCCGGACATTCCCCATTTGCTCCAAGCATGCCTTGGTCCCGGTCCTGTTTCCCAGTCCTCCCTTAGTTTTGTCCTGGCCTGTGTTTCCATCCCTGTAGTTCCTTTACCTTGTTTGTGTCCCTGTGCTGTGTTCATTTTGCCTCTGTCCCTGTCTCTCCTGCTCTCTGGTCCCTGATGATATCTGGCATGTATCTCTCTGGTCTCTGGTCCCTGATCTGTGGTCCCTGGTTCCTTCCCATGTTTGGTCTGCTTTGTCTGTGGTTCTGTTTAATGTTGGTCTTTCCTGGGGTACTCTTGGTTCCTGGTTCGGCCCTTGCCTGTTCCATGCCTATTCTTGTGCTGTGTCTCCTATTCTGTTCGGTGTGCCCCTCTGGTCTTGTGTGGTGTTTGTCCTATGTACCCTGTCAGTCCAGCTGTGCCCTGTCGCATCCAGTGTCCCATCTGACTCTGGCCCTGTGTGTCCGCCCTTGCGTTCAATCCCCATGGTACCCTCCCCTGTTCGTCCATGTTTCTCAGAGGGGGTACTGTTATTGCCTTCCCGTCATGTGCACCTGACGCTCTTGTCTCCTCCCTAACATGGCACCGATGAGCCGTGCCTGTTGCTTGTTACCCCTCATTTGCCTTTGTATTTAAGAACCTGTTTGTCTCATCAGCCCCAGTGCAGTCATTGGCGCCTCTCCTCCTGTCTGCCTGTATCCATCCCCATACCTGCCTTCGTGTTTTCACCCATCTTGGTTTTGTTTGGTTCCTTACTCCCATTTAGTTCAATAAACCCTTTTTTGTTTGTCAAACGTTTTGTTTGTCAAAAGTCCATCTTGCATCTTGTGACACTATCCATGGCTGTTTAACTAATGCAGGATTGCCATTAGCCTGGAGTTCATCCCAGGAAGTTCTGGCCATGAGGCAGGGCACGGTCTGCACGACTGCACTATGAGGCACACATACACACAACCAGGGTGTTTTAGAGATACACATACAGCTACACCCTAAGGAAACCCACAGAAACTCAGGGCAAAGGTGGGAAAAAATCCACAACCTCATAGGCATGAGGCCGCAATACTGTTCAAATTGTCTGTGGAACATGTTTAAGCATTGAATTTATTTCGTGTTTTATTTTTGGGCAAGAATAAATGCACAGTCTAATCCAGCTGTTCGAAGTCTACAGTGTCAGTGTACTGGATGCGGCAAAAAGAAAGGCATGACCGCAATGCATAAATCATCTGTTACTTTTTCTCTGTATGAAGTGAGACAAAAGTACTGCCTTGCAAAATTCTAATGGGAATCAACAATATATCTTTTGGTCCTTTGTTTTATGAGGAATATAGTTCAGGAAGATGGTGAATAGTAGATGTAGAAGCATTGTTTTCTGTGTAGTATGCTATAGTGTTTGTTTTTTCACATTTTTTTTATTCTGCAGCCTTTCAGACTTTGAGTTGGAGTACCAGGACCTCTGGGATTGGCTGACAGACATGGAATCTGCAGTGACGGACAGCCATGAGCGTATGATGTCAGTGGAGCAGCGACAGCATCTTTACAAGGTCAGTGCTACGGTACAATACTCAGGGCAAGACTTTTACTCTCATAGAGAATGTCATCAAATTAGAGGGTTTATTAAAACTCCCCAAAGCTGCCCTTGCTGTCTCACCTTCCCATTCTTACCTTGTGAATTTCGCAAAGCTCCTTTTTATCACATTTCATCTAGTGTGATTTCATATAGGAACAATGATCTATGAAGACGAGCCGAAAAAGTGGTGAGAGTCGGTAGCAAATAGACAGGAGTGAAATGAATAAGAAATGCCTGCATTTGTTTATATTTGAGGCTTCTGACACACATAGATGTCCTTCGGGTGTGAACTCGGAATTATGAAAGGTAAAAAAAAAAGGAAAGTGAGCAGAAGAAAGAGCATTTCCTCCTTTGTTTTAAATCCTTCCCGAAATGCGCCTTGTCTCAATGAATTTTTATTAGTGATAGATAAAACGGGCCATAATGCATTAAGTCAATATGTTTGTTCATGATTAAAACAAACTGATTTGAGGCTGTGATATTGATTCCATTCCCTCTTCCCCTAATAAATATGTACTCCGTTGCTTGTTTGTTATCAATTTTTTCTCTATGCTCTAGCCGCACACATCTTTTTTTATCTGGCTAACACTGGATTGATTGAGAATGGAAAATTTGGAGGTCCTTCGGCTGGTAGGATGTTATTTGCGAAGGCTGGGGGATTTTATCATGAGTGAGGAGCAGCCCAAGCCCCTAGAAGGCACAGGCGGTAAATCAGGCTCATTTAGGCCATTTTTATTGTACTGATTCTGACACTTGTCATCCTTGAATTGCGTTGAGCATATGGCATATTTCAGAAGAGCAGATTGTGAATCATAAAGAAATAAAATTAATAACCGCCTTCACAACTGGAAACAACATCATAAGAAACAACCATTCTTAGCATTTCCTCTCACATTTTCATTTCAAAATTGCAAAAGGTTACAGTCAAGGTCAAAACTAATTTTCTCTGGAATATTGACCTCACAATTAGCCATTTTTTAAAGTTATACAATTTCTTTTTCTTTTAACTTCCATGTTGAAAGACTCTGTTCTGCCTTTCAAAAGAGGAATTTAAAGCAATTTTTGACAGATTCTATGTCAGTTACCATGTCAGTTACCCCACTTTCTCTTGTTTCTGTTCAGCATTTCCATCCAATTGCAAAGTGTCTAATAATAATAATTTTACTAATAGTAATTTTATAAAACATAAATTTTCAGGATATATTTCTTTATTTTTATGTTGCGACTTCTGTGAGTTTTGGTGTCATGTTCTTCATTTCGCGTGGTTATTTAGAGAGTATACCTCGCCGTAAAACATCAGGTGTTTGCACCGGTAGTTTTCCGAATCTCCTCGAAGGATGTGTCAACATTCCTTTTGACAGGATTGCATCTCTGCAGTTTCTGACAGCTTGAATAAATCAAAGTTAATCTGTCCATATCTGATGCCCCAATCAAAGCACCACTTGCCTCTTGCGCTCTTCTCGTTTCAATGGATTTAAATCTAGTCTTTGGGCACATTCTGTTTTGATGGAGGCTTTTCTCCATTTCCCATACCTTTTGAATTTTATGTAGTGTCCCAGCAGAGAGTGTGTATGCCCATCGACTGTTGTTCATAAATCATGCATTAAAAGATTTGATCTTAATTAGTGGAATCTCTTATGAATCCTTGTTCAGATGCATCAGAAAAGTCTCTTTAAATTTTTCTTCAAAAGGGCATTATTTACATGCACCGTGAGATTTGTGGGACTAGTAAAAAACAACCTGCCTTACAGCCGCAGATTCTTTTGCCTTTACTGTATTTTTTATTATGTCAGTTATTTAGCCTGTAAATTTACTGAATGTGAAGTAATGACTGAAGGAAGGGAGGCTCAACTTCAGAAGTTTTAGTAGTATGTCAATAATTGAAGAAAAAAACTGCATAAATGGAGAAAATGATGTAGGTTCCTGAAGAGTGTCTGTCGTGCCTCATTCTGAATGATGCTGTTTACAAAGCAAACATATGTAGATTGTAGCTAGATGACATAGATGCATGCAAGTGTTGATTTAAAAAAAAGCAAAATATTGTTCATTCTCTTTTGGTACAAGAAGTGTAAAACTTTGTGCTAAAACTAGTTTTATTTTCAATCTGTGATTTAACAAAGGTCAAAGTTGATTTCGTCAAGAAGCTTGCGATAAGGAACAGTGTTCAAAGGGTCTGTCTGCAATTATGGTGCATCAGACTAGAAATACATCCATAATGTTGTTTTGTTTTCCACTACTATTGTTTTGGTGTTTCAACATACAGAGCTACATGTACAACATATTCACAATGCTGTAGAGAGCTAGTTTAACTAGAGGCACTTCTCTTTTTATGAAAAGCACACTGAGAAAGGAGCAGAATCTGAATGTAAAAGCTGAGGTTAGAGCATTCGTCTGTCTTGCTGCTCGCCTGCATGCTTCGTGCGGGGAGGTCGTGACGCAGGCCTGTTTTATGTAGCAGGAGCAGGTGGTGTTTAATGTGTAGATTTATCTCTGCGGGGTTCTCAACTGCAGCAAGAGGCCTAGTGAATGCAAGGTGCCCCAGCCAAGTTCCCATCACTCAGCATGCAGATACACACATGTGCGGGTCCTGTTGGTCTGTAGTAAATGTACAAAATTCAATTAAACTGTTTTACAGAGTAATGCTAACAGATTGTACACTGTACATGTGGCGCGGTTTTAATTATAATTATATAAATTATGAGTGTACTTGGTAACACATTCTATGAAGCTCTTTTTGTGTAGATACCTTCATAATGCATTTAGTCAACTAAATCTACAGTACATGCTGTCAAATGAAACTAACAGGTTTAGCTATAGTCTACACATATATGTACACACACACACACACACAGATTACTCTGCATCTATTCAACTTAGATTCCCGAAGGAAACATCTGTAGAGCTGTCATTATAGCATGCTATTAGGTATGAATCTTTAATAATCTTTAAGGACATGGACTGGAGAGCACTTTTATACAAGAACTAACAAGGGAGCAAAACTAGAGGCAGTTGTAGTGAATGAGAATCATGTAACAGAGCGGAGTGGAGAAGGATTCTGCCTGACGTGATGATTTCCTGATGCTACTCAAACTAGATTTATCCAGTATGCATACAAAGATCTGAAAAGAGCTTCACATCACTCGTTGTCCAGTAGTCTATTTGTAGCAGTTTTGTTTCGTTTATTTTTCATCAGCAATGATTTTAAAAGTATTGTCTTAATTTTTATCATTAAATGTGACTTTTTATTTAGTTTTTCTTCCATTTTTGTCACAGAAAAAAAATGTTGACAAGTATTTTTCATCTTAGTTTTTACCAACAAAATTAGCACTAATGCATTTATAACAGGTTATTGTCTGCTTCATCTAAGGACACATTCATGTCTATAAAGTTTTTATAGCTAACGAGAAAGTTCTATCGTATATTTTTCTTCACTTCAGTGCATTTCAAAGTAGACTGGTATAAGTGTGTTGCTGTGTTTGTGGTTGTGCATTTTGGATAGTTGTATACATCTGTGCAAGGAAGTGGCGAAACAGAATATGTGCTGTTCTCTTTTATGAGTGTGTAATATCAGTCCACATGACTGTGACACCCTATGTGAGGCATGTGTGTGTGTGTGTTTTTGTGCATGTATGAAAGAACAGCAAAGTGCGATAAAAAATGATGTGTCCCACTTGCAAGTGAAAGACTGAAGAGTGTTCGTGAAAATGTTTACACTGAGGTGTTCCTTTAAGACACCTGATTTTAAGGATATTCATTAACCTGCACTTCCTGATATACTGTGGGGAAATTACTGCAGTTATCATTTTGATGGGAATCTGTGTACTGATGGCCATGTTCATGTGACCCATATCATCATCCATTCAGAGGGACATATCGGATTGAAGAGTGTAATGCTTATCAAATAATCACTGCAACCAATTCAATTATTCTACATCTGTACTTTCCTTTTTTGTCATTCCCTCTGGGTCCATGACAAGCAAACTGTTCTTGGGAGAACAGAAAATAGCTAGAGGAAACAGCACTTGCGCAATTTTCTGCTTGACTGTGCATGTGTGTTTAAAAACCGCAGTTCTGTCTTAACTTACATTTTCTTCTTTTGAGATACATAAAATTATATTTGATAACTGAATGTATTTTATTCAAAGTAAATCAAACGCTTCATAAGACCCTGCCCCCCTCCCCCCCCCCCATCTAAAGTTTGCCACCTCAAAGTTTATGAATAGCAGGACAGCAAACAAAAGCCACACTGTATTTGTAGAATGCTTGGCTTCAGCATGTTGTCTGGGCAACCCCAGTTTCACTTCCAAAAGTAAACAAAAGGTTTTTTTTTTTTTTCAAACTTACAATTAATAAAACTCTTCCGGGACAGCTTGCAACAATTTCTGCCACTTGGCAAGCACTGAACTGACAGTTTATTGAAATATGTACACATGTATTACAGTCTCAAAGGACATGGAACCATGTGTTAGTCTGTGCGTATGCATTCGTATATTTAATGCATATATGTTTTTCCACTGAACTTCAGGAAATTAGTTTTTATTGCTATTGTTTTGAGGTTCAGTGGGGCTGTTTGGGGATAATTTCAGTGGTGGTGTGATTGGGAGGGATAGCTGGCAGTGCTCTGCCATCTGACACAATCCCTCATTCAGGGTACCATTCTGGGCCTATGTCCAAGTACGGCGGTGTCCCTCGTTTTTTTTTTTTTTTGGGGGGGGGGGCATTTTTGCTTGGTTTGATGCT
>JAODUD010000026.1:5663598-5691018 GCA_026784285.1 Stomatorhinus walkeri | reverse complement strand
CCCCCCCTCTAATCATACACATACTGTAATCCCCTTCAGACAAGGTCAAACAGGGAATTTTCACCAGCCATTCCCACTTCTCATAATATGACCTGTCTGTGGGACTCTCAGACACTTAAGTGGAGGGAGATTAAAAGGCATTCTACACCTTGATCCAGCACGTCATCACACTCAAATTTTTATGTCACTTCTTGGCTTTTTCCTCAATGATAACCATAAATTAAGCATGTTGCTTCTAGAGTAAGTGGACGCCTACAAATCTCATAACTATTCCAGTATGCTGAATTCTGCCAAAGGCTATCCTGAAAACATAGAAGAAACCTCATATGAAGTGAAAGTCACCAAATGAGCTCTTCCTCTGACTGATTACTAATATTGCGCTACTGTATTTAATGAGTCGTTTCCTTAACGAGTGGGCTTAGGTCTATGTGAAAACAGCCTGCACATCTCCTCAAGCAATTCAGGCCCTGCAGCTTGTTCCATTCGAGTCTGTCTAATTACAGAGGTTATCCTGGACTCCCCCACTGCTGAATTCCAATTTCAAATAGCCCATGGTCCTCCAGTAGACATGGAGCAGTGGGAAGCACTGGGCCTTTTCTGATTTCATACTCACACTCATTAATTCCACTCCAAAACCAATCAATGAGTTACAGACTAGTGGGAATCCTATGCACTGCATTATTTGGTATAGTTACTATAGTACAGTTTAAAAATACTCCCATTCACATAATGCAAACTTTATTCTTTCTATTAATCAAGAGTACATATAGAGGCCAAAGCTTTACAGCAAATTTAAAATGAGGAACTTTCACCTGAGGATTTGCATTTAGCATAAACTTACAGTTTGAACCAAACAATTAAGCTTTGGTGTTTACTGAGAAAAAAATTTAACAAAAAGGAATGACAGCTTCCACTTCAGCAAGACAGCCTGGAGTTTGAGGTAGTGCAGGTAAAGACCTGACATGTCTTGTAATATATGGAGAGATGTGAGAGAGTGAAGATTCTCATTATTGATTAGCAACAGCATCTGGATCACTGAAGTTAAGATAGATGTTGCCATAACAACACCTGGACAAGTAGATTTAAGTATTATGGTCTGTTTTCCTTTCTCAAGAGTAGACCTGGCCCTCACAACAGTGAGGACAATTGTGCTATTTCATGTAAAAAGGCCATCGACAGGAGGGTTTTATAAAAGCAAATGGGAAGGGGAAGATTGAAGGGGAGAAGTGGGCCCTTGAGTCAGGCACAGGTTTGAAGAGCTTCTTCTGTTAAAGGCAGAGGCAGTGCAGATGAGCAGTCCAATGTCTTTAATATGGAGGCTTAGAGAAGGCCTCACAAGGGCCTTGCACAAGACTTTCCTTTTTGACTGTTGGGAGACTGGAAGAGACTGCATAACCATGTACACCTCTGATATTAAAGTAGCAGTCAGCTACAGATAGGACCGGTCAGATTGCAATGTGCCTTTCATATGTAGAGCAGAATGAAATGGTCTTTCTTTATATTTTATGTTTCTATAAATTTAGCTAGTAGCGACGTTATACTAAGAACAAAGGCATAATGTAGTGCAAAGGTACAACCACTAGAGGGCTCACCTTCATAAAGCAGACAAGCGGGGTTTCTTCACAAAGGTGTTTAGAGTCAGCTTTTTTCATTGCAAATAATCCAGCCCTGTTGGCCTGAGTTCCCTAACTTCTGGGGAAAAGCCAGCTTCCTCACTGCCCCTTCACACTGGCTCGATTCTCCTTCCTTCCCTCCCTAAGCCTTGTGTCTAAGATCAATGAACTCACCCCCTTCCAGATTCCGCATGTGCAGCCTCAGCTGCCATGTTTCATTTAGTCACTTGCCACATGCATAACCTAGAAATTAGATACAGAAAACTGTGATTGTTTTATGCTTTATGCATATTTTTTATTTTATTAGTTATTTTATTAATTTGAGCACTAACTCTGTTCTGCCATCAAAGGAAATATTTACTTCTACTCCGTCACCAGCAGAGCTGTATTGAAAATGTAATGAGTCTTTTAAAAGAAATACCTTTCCAGAAAAAAACCTCCGTGATTTTGGATTATTCAGGCTTTTCTTGAAAGCCCTTATTTGTTGATCGTTTGTGCTGCAAGCCACTGAAAAATAGATGTGCCAAACTACAGAGGAACACGTCTGTGTGAAAACAACAGGGCTGGTCTGGAGGGTGGGAAAACACGTACACCCTTGAGATTTAGAATTTTAAAATATAAGGAAATTTTGTTGTCAGCAAATCCAATGGAGGCCCATTATGCTGTATGCATAATTCAAAAACACAAATATCGTTGTTGACATGTGCAAGGCGTATCATTTACAAGCCTGTCTCTGTCTAGAGGGGTAAACTCAGGACTGGGAATTAGTTGGGAAATAAATTAACGTTTTGCCGTAGCGCTTGCATCTAGATGTATCACTGGAAAAAAACAGTGTTAGGTACTAGTGAAATTTGGTAAAATGGCTTACAGTTTTAAAGCCTTACTATTTTATTTTAAATATATAATATCAGCTTATTCTGGGATCATTAGAAATATGGCTTTGAGATTTTATTGAAAACAAGTGGTCTCAATGCACATAAGAGAGCATCTGTTGCAGTTTTTAGTAAGTATTCAGTCATAGTAAAATATAATGCATACAGATCTCTGTTGATGGCATTGGAAACAATGGATTTGCTTTAGACAGGTGTATTGTCGTGAGAAGAACACCCCATTCAGATCTGCAACAGAGTGCATGGGTGTTTAATTAATTTTCTTCCCCTGACATAAATCTAGTGAATCAAAAAATTATTATCCTTTATTGTTTCATCATGAAATAGAAAAATAATACAAAAATTAAGTATATAAAACTAAGTATTGTGGTTTAGTAAATGTATTATTTGTGTATGTGTGTGTTTGTGTGTAATTATTCATTTTTAAATTTCCATATTCCTTTGATAGTTTAATGTTGATTTATGGCACATTTCATTAACATTAATTTTACCTTTCAAAATGAAACAAGTTTCACTTGCCTTAAGAATGGGGAAAATGCTTATTGCCAAAGTAGGAGGGCTGTTTTCTGTGAGATGAATTTATTTTTCTGTCTAACTGAGCAAGGCATTGCAAAATGTCACCCTTGCCACTGCACCAAGAGTGGAGATGGGGCTGCCGTTTAAGGAGATGCAATGTCTTCCCTACAGGTCGACCCACCGCACGCTTGCAGCCATTCCTGCTGCGCCAGTATTCCGTTGTCTCTCTCTGATTCTGACAGTATGATTCTGGGGTGTCCACTGGCTTATAGATTGCCCACATCTTCAGTATCTGCCCTTGGTGCTCTGGCTCCACATGCGAGGCTTCTGACTGGCTGGGAAGGAATGTGCAGAGGACACAGAATGCCCAGAGCCCTCGCTGCTGGCCTCTGCCCAGGAGATTCAAATGCCCACATTTGTACAGTAGCTGGGGGTCTCTGCATATTTGTATTATATTTCTGAAGTTACCAGATCTATATGTGCCTGTGTGTGTATTTATGTCCAGGCATCTCATGCAGACTTGTATGTAGTGTGTGTAACTGTAGGCAATCGTGTGTGTACTAACAAGATTATGTGCACATTTGCGCATGTGTGTGCGTGCATAGGCACATGTATGTGTGTGAGTATTTCGGTGTGTGTTCACAAATGCTGGCTAGTTGGTTTGTATTATGCATTTATATTTGACAAAATGTGTGTATCTGTCTAATCCTACTGGCTTCTATCACAAATCCAGTACTAGAAGTTGTTTTTCAGACTTAAATACAAATATTTAACCTTATCCTTAATGAATCTTTATTCGATGTATTGCTGTTAATCGTTTCATGCTGGTGGAGCTGAACTCTAACATGACTAATATTAATTTGTAGTGCAGGACCAATAGTATCACTGAGTAAGTTAAATTAATAATAATAATGTCACCAATATATGTTAAATGTCCTGCATCGTTTAAAGACCTTGTTGGTATGATATCAGCACATTAAATATCTAAAAGACTTTTTAAAATCAGTAACTGTTTTTTAAAGCCTTAATACTGATACAAGCCTGGGTTTATATTAGTGAGCATGGCAGTTGTACATGGCTGTATGTTCATGTAGTGGGACGTATCCTGTCAATGGGGGGGGGGGGGGTTCTTGACATGCACTCAATGGGATAGAAAGGCAGAGAGAACATGCCTACACCTCATCCTTGTGAAACACATGAGTGGCTTATATCCCAGGCAGTCACTCAGGAAAAAAGAGCATTTCCCAGTAGCCAGGCAATGGAGGAGCTGTACAACAACTTGGTGGGAATTTGGGGGAGTTCATTCTTAAAATGGGCAGCATAATGAGGGGAGACCGGCTTGGTGCTGCAGAAGCCGATTGAGGACTCTAACCAGGAACAAGCAGAATAATGCCACAGACGTGAGTCGTCTGTATGTTTACAGCATTCTTATTCATATGAACCTTTCTACTCTCAGGTCTTTAAGTGATGCCGTAACTTAATTTGGGATGTTTGTAAATAGTGGAGCAGGAGTACTCAGAATGTCCAGGTAAATAAATGGAAATTCTACTATTAAACTGTACCAACCTCAAAAAACAATCCTAAATCGTCCACTCTAAGACCCTGCCTTATGATTTGGTCTCTGCTTCACATTGGGCTGTTTCACATCACAAACTCTTACAGAGTGCTGGAGTGCTTTATATGAGGGATGCAGCGCTGTTGTTTTGTATTTTTTGTCCCAAGGTCAGATCAAGGTTAGTTATAATTACAGCCACCCTTCTTACCTCTTCCATCACCTGCCATCCGTGTCCTGTGATATGTGACTTGCTCCTGGACATGAGGAGTTGTGCTGAGAATTATTTGTGAGTTGTTCATTCGTTGTTTCCCAGACAATTATCCAAAATGGAATATGTGGAATACACTCTTGGAAAATGTGCAGGAAGAAAATGAAGCAAGAAACATGGAATTATCTGATTTGCACTAGGGCGTGTTAATCTCTGGCTGCAGGCTCTTCCAAGCACCTATCTCCCTATAATTACTCACAGAGCCACGGAGCCAGTCTACGGGCTGTAGGAAAACCTCGTCATGTTGTTATTGCTTTTTACTCAGAAAACACCCTGAAGTTTTCATGCTAAATCTGTCAGCTATGACGAACATTGCCTTACAGTGAGCTCCCTCCGCTGCCTTGCAGATGTTGAGATTATGCCACAAAACTCTTAATTAATGACAAACTACATTTCAAGAAAACTGGTATTTCATAAAACTGCAAGCAGATCAAAGCTCTTTCTGTTAATTTGCAATGCAAGTTTGACTGCAGCTCATTGGGTCCTTTTCTGACTTTACTGCACAAGGAAAACCCAGGATTAACCCTAACCTAAACCTTAACCCTAACCCTAATCTTACCCCTAAGCAGACTCAGGGAATCTTTATACCCCACTATTATGATAGAAGCTCTGGAAATGACTTTTATGAATTTGTTACATTTTTATTTACAGAAAAAGGCAGTTAAGAGACTACATTTTTAAAATTCTTTTATGAGTGTCTGCACGTATAATTGAAACAGAATAAGACAAATAAAGAAAAAAAGAGACTAAGAGTAATTTAGTAATATTTCCTTTCTTCCATCACTCCAGCTTCTGTATGAGCTATATTTAAACATGGTGTCTTATGGAGTGGGAAAGGAAAGAGGCAAAGTGGGGGGAGAGAGAGAGAGCGAGAGAGATAGAGAGAGAGCATAAAGGTGGGCCCCTGAGTGGAGTTCTCTCGCTCCAGTGCTATGGAACTCCTCAGGGAAGCCATGTCTTACTTGCCATCTCAGGAAAGCCACAGCAACAGTTGGGCTGGCCTTCACAATGCAGTAAAAATGAAAAAGCAGCAACAGTCAGGAATATCAGACTGTCAGCACTTCCTGATTACTGCAGTTTTTACTCTAAATACAGAGCAAGTCAGCATGTGAACCGTCCTCCTATGTGCTTTCACTGTATGTTCATACCTTCTGTACAAATGAAAACTGCATCTAAATATAAGTATGATCATACATAAAAATCTGTCACACTGAGACAGACATCTAAATATCATAAGAAAACCCTCAAAACAAATCCATACAAGTACCCCTGCCAAACTCAGTGGAACCCAGTTTCATTTAAGATGCCACCCCTTGGCTCACCCCCATGTCTTTTTTTGCAGGAAATTCAGTCTGTGAATTTCAGCCCACAATTAATGTGAAAGTGCCATAATGCCTGTGCGAGTCCCGGTGCCTAGTGGCGCGCCATTTATCATCAGTTTTACATTGACCTTGACACCCACTTCATTAGAATAAAGATTGTCTACCATTTAGGTTACATTGTTCCTCCGCACACAGCACCCAATGCAAATTCCTGCCCCGATAGAGGAGTGCTGAGTCTGTCAGAGGTCATCTGCATTAAATGATTGCAGCTATTTTCCAACTGCTTCTTTTCATTCAGTTCAATTCAGCCCTTCTCCTCGCCACCACCGGGACTGCTGGGAATTTAACTCTTTTCACTCGAGCCGGCTCTCACTCCAAGAAACAGTTTTTAATGAGCTTTAAATAGGAACACTTAATTGGCTGTTAAGAAATGGCTGGCAGACAGTGTGAGAGAGAACCTTAGAATTATCAAAAAGACTTAATTCGCCCCACCCCCTCCATGCTCTTCTCAGAGTAAACTTTTTTGTTCTATTACAGTCACAAGAGGGGCCACTTTTTCCCGGGTGCTGCTCATTATGAAAGTGCGATTTGATTGTCATTGGTAAGCAGTGTTGGATCTATTAGAGCGAGACAAGAGGTGTCAGAGATGGAATGTGATTAAAAAAAAAGAAGCAGTCTACCAACCTGTGTTTCTTTCTGCTTAGTTCACTTATTGGGCTCCTCATTCATCTCTATTACTCTCCACATAAGTCAAAACATGGCTGGCCTACGTCAGTACAAGAATAAGAGGAAAAAGGCAAAGGGAATAAGATGTCGGCTCCCATAACAGTGCTGAGTGGTGATATAATTAGAATTAAATTATTAATGGGGGATACTTAAAAAAGATTGTTTCATGATCCTCTATTAGTGAATTTGCAATTCATTTCAATATTTGTCGTTTGATTTATATCACAGATAATGCAATATATGTCCAATTAACAATGCATGGCCTATGTAATACGATTTTCAGTTAATGCAAATGGAATAAGCTAGAAGAAAGAAACTAATTCAAATTCTCAAATGTAATTTACTTGGCCAGCTCTGCCGATTTTAAATGACATTGCACTTTTTAATTTTTCCTTCCCTCATCAAAGCCCAGGCACCAAATTTATCCTGACCGGGCGAGTCTATTATTAATTTACCAGGAAAATCACCCAAGCAGTTATAATTTCTATCACTTTCTCAGAGTTATTTGCCTTAAATTATTATCAATGAAGAAAAGGCAGGCAGCTTGAGAACACACTGATTGTGTGCAATTTAGCTCTTGTAATATGTAGTATACAAGAATGTGTAATGTATTAACTTTTGATGTTCTGACTATGCTGCTTGGAGAACGGCAAGCTACGGACACCTTTTCTTGTCATCCAGGCAGAAGTCAAACCGTTGCAGCGCTGCTACCCACCCGAAAAAAAAAAACATTGTGATTTCGACTGATTTCATTGTTTCCTGTGTTTGTCTGGTAAAGAAAAATACCAGGCCCAGAGTGGGGCAGCAAAGGCAGGGTTTGAGTCTGTCTGAAGCATAGTTCTACACTTGGAGCAGGCAGCTGAGCTTAGAACCCAGGCCTCTGGATAAAAAGAACCTTTGTTTACCACTGAATGGCATTAGCCATGGGTTTCCTATGGGGTCACCATGATGTCTAGCAAGACGACAGGGGGAGGAAACCATGAAAGAACAACCATAAACCATACACACCTCAGTTACTTAGTGATAGAGGGGGCAAAAGCAATAATTATTCGTCTAAATGGTCAGGAATATTGCATGAGTCAGATTGTGTTCCATTGACATATTCTGTTGTAGACAGAAGAAAGTCCTTTGACTATATCAGAAAACTCTGAGGGGAAGCTATTGTGTAGAGCCGAGAGGTCCAGCAAGCCTTTTTTATATAAATAATTCTCTGTAAAAGGCCCTGCTGTTCCTGTGTTTTTGTTTTTTCACCAATCTGTGGGTAGACTGTGTGCTTCTTTGTCTATTGATCCTCTTGAATTTCTCATTAACACTTTGCAAATCTGTGCAATGTATCTTCTTTGGAGAGAGTGTGTGTTGGGGGGCAGGAATATCTCAAATTCCACCAAACAGCCTCTTGTTTGCTTCTCTTTCTCTGGATATGTCATGTAGAGAATTCCCTTGGTTCCTTGGGCCAGAGTTCACATTGCATGGGCCTATAGCATCCTACTCCTGAGTCATCTTATTTTCAGAATTCCACTTTTCTCAACAGGGGATTGTTTGTGTAGTTGTTTTTTCTTACTTAACATAACTTGCAATTTATAGATTGCTTCTCTGATAGTATTCAATCGAAAATAGATATAAATCCATAGCAGATCGATTCGAGAAAGACTTGAAAGTCTCTCCTCTAACCCCAGAGTGACTGGGCACCTTGTTCTTAAACAGTGAAGGAAGGTTTAAGAAGAAAAAAAAAAAAGTTTGACTCACTGCTCAGTGTGAGCCTTCTATACTAGTTAGAAAATGGCTTATTCTTCTGGTCACCATGGTGACAATTAATAGTGTTTCAAGGCCTTTTGTTCCAGGCCTGTTTGAGCAGAATTTTTTGGGGCATTATTTTTTGGGGGGGATAAAAAAAAAAAAAAAAAAACTTTTATTTACAAAAGCATTTTGCATGGACTGTTGAGACTGTTGTCCAAATCAGGGGTTTAACTTTTTTCTTCTTATGCCGCCGTTTTGAAGTAAACATTTACCATTTTCTTGCTGTGCTTTCTCTGGGCAAGCTCAAACGTGCATCAAAAGCTCGCGCCTCCTCAGCTGTGGGCTTTTTCATCAATGGACTGCTTCTTTCTCCAGCGCCTTTCTTCCTTTCCTTTCAAAGTGTCCAGTGGTAAATAGTGGACACTTAGGATGTCGCCAAATTATTTTACAAAACACAGCATAATTAACTATGCTAAACTAAGCTCGGATACAAGTGGCTGGGCGACTGGTGAAGTTTTGCCGTGACTAAAACTCTCTCTTTAAGCAGGAAAACCAATATTTTTAATTACTTTAAATTTTTAAGATATTGGCTTTGGGGATTTTTTTTTCTGAAGTTGGCACTTAAAAAAAACATCTTTCTACTTATGTACAACAGGATTGTTCCCACCAACCCATATTACATATTTCATTAACAAAGTCCATTAGTCAAAAGAACAGTTTCATTTGAATTGTTCTGCTTAGAGACATTCGTCTGACATCCCATCAGATAATTTGGTGCAGTTTTTTAAAATTGCAGATTTTTTTATCCTTTGAAGCTGGATCTGAAACCTGCAATAAAATATACTATCCACCTTTTAACAACACATCCCTCTCAAATTGTGGACACTCTAGCTGCTAGGCTAATCCCTGTTATCATACTCGAATCAGATCTTAGGTACATGTACTATAGAGTAAACAAAGTTAGTATTCAATGCACAAAGCCCAGCTGTTTGTTCTTGTAGAGGTGTTGTTTCACACAGCATCCCGTATCTGCAGAACCTACTGTATGCCTCAGCCCAGGGGTGTCTGCCTTGTCTGGTCTGTGCCTTTTATTATATCCTCAGTTAGGGCACTTTCAGTCACTCTGTAGTTACGGCCCAGTCCTCCAGAGAACCCCGCGGCTGAATGAGAGCAAGGGTCACTGGGACAAAATGGCAGCTCAGCCCGAGACACTGGCAGGGGCCTTGTGAGTCCCCAGCAATTTTAATACCACCGTTAATCTTGTTATCACTCGGATGCTATTCTCCGTCGAAAATTCATAGCAGGCTGTCTAAACTCATTTCACTCACTGGGAGCCTTTATACCGGATAGTCCCAAGGAAGATTTATGCCATTTTACTCCGGGATCGCTTTAATGTCAGGCAAGGGAACGTGAAAAGCCAGTTTATGTGGCCAGAATGTCACGACAAACCCTGTCTTTTGTTCCACATGATAATCATGAGCTTATGAATATTTAGTGACCCCCCCCCGCCAAACACACCATTCTGTCAGCAATACCTTAGATGTTAACTGGCTTTTAGGAGGTACCTTTTTCCAGAGGGCAGCTGTGGCCACATGGTTTCTGTAGATGCTCAAATGCAGATGCTGGTTTCAGACAAGCTAACTTTTGCTTCATGTAGAGTTTACAGAAAATGACAATTCCTTCAATGTTTTAACCAGTATTATGCTACTGTCATCTGCTTACTGTTCATTATTTTGTTACATCTATTAGGAACATGTGTTTTTGATGTAGCTTATTGTCTTGCACAGTGATGTCTTTTGCACATTGTACCAAAAGCATATGACACAATTTTCTGTCGTGCAGTGCAATAATTGCCTGTTGTGATGTGTAAGTTTTTCGCATGCTGACGCGCATTTTCTTGAACCCTGATGAAACATGGTGGGAAATTTATGCCTGTGATATGTTAATGTCAGTACTATTTGAGAGCAGTGAAATAAGGATTTTTTTCAGTTCATGGAATTTTAATTCTGTTCTCTCAACACATTACAGACTCTGAACACACTTCAGATTAATTAATTAAACAGATCTGCAAAAATGGATTGAATATTTTCATGTATGACTGGAGTTTTGCTGACATTTTTAGCATTTCAAATCTATTTTTTAATAAAAAAGATTGTCATCTGACTTTGTTTTTTCAAATAATGAAATCTTAATATAATAACTTTATTTTCATTTTCATATTATTTTATTATGAACGATAATTTAAAATTGACAAAATTGATGGGACAAACAGTTCTCATTTTGTTATCTGTGCTTTTAAAACATTTTTTCTGGACAATATAAATTTGTAATGGCTGCTGTTTCATAATGAAAATTAAACCTGCAGCACAACATTTCCCAAATTTATTCACCACACGCAGGTAGCTAGTATATTTAAGTAAAGCAACCAGTCTACCTAATCAAGTGTCTTTGTCCAGCAATATCTTTACTCAATAATCTTTACTCATAGGTTTTACGTCTGTAATGATGAAGCCCATTTACCAAAACAATTATTCTTATAATTGGAACAAGGAAAGATCCAAATGCTTATGCGATAAAATGTTTACCCATTAACTAAAATGAGTGAAAGTGGATTTAGTCATATTTATGAATATCTGCATACCCACTCTGCACATGTGTGCTTTATATAGATTTGTTAATGTCCTTGCTAACCTTGCACAACCTGGCTAATGGAACCTAGATCTTTTTTAGAGAATTTATTTTGAAAAAGTTTTGATCTCATAAATTTTAACTAGAACTGCTTATTTGTTTTCCTCCTGTGTTTTGACTTGTGATCAATATTTTGCTATTTTTTAAACAAAAGAAACATGTAGAATCAATATTTGCTGTCAACAAATAAATTGTATGATTCCCTTGTTTTTCAATGGTAACAGGTTTAATTTTTCTGTAGCATTAAAAAATGAAAGGGATTGATGGCTGAAAAGAATCTGTGATACAATCTCAGTCAAAAAAGTGACATTGAAAAATGATTCTCAGACTTGACAGCAAAAAGAAGGAAATAATTAAAATATTTAAATATGCTGTGGCTGTAATGACAAATGACAACCAAAACTTAGAATCAACTAGCTATTGATGCAGAAAATGAAAAGGTGGGGGAATTAAGCAAAACGGATGTGAGATTGAATAGCGTCAATTTCATAATATACAGTGTGATGCTCAGTGGAAAGGTTTGTTTGTAGGAACAGATCCTGTCTGGGAGCCGCCATCTTATTATCATTCATGCAAATGAATGTCTTGTTAGTATGCGTTTCTTTCTAAATCTTTAGCAGAACAGTTTAGGTTGAAGTGTATGCACCACAATATTCATTAAGTTAAATACATCTGCCTTTGCCTAAATATACAGTGTTATGCCCAAATGTTAATCTCAGAAAGGGTATCTGACCTATTTGTGACTGTTCACTTGAAAAGTGAGAATTCAGACAGAGAAACTTCAAAAGAGAATTTCCTCCAAGCCTTTCCCTTACAGTGGTTACTTTAAATGACAGTCCTGTTCTTGTTGCCTTTTGTGATGTGTGCATTGTTATTCACTGGAAGAAGAGAAAAAGGAGAGATCACTGAAGTAGGATGAGAGAATGTTCAAAATCTATTGGTGGGTGACCAGAACTGTCAGGGTAACTGTTGATGGACCCCGTAGACACTGAGAGAGTGTCTGACTTAATTATTTTGTTTGTTTTACAATGAAAACTAATAGGTTATTATAGTGGTAAAGGTTATGAAGATCAGTCAGTCATTTAGTATATATTCAGAAGTTCAGAATGGCCAAGACCTTTTCTGTTTCAAATTTGCCTTTCTCTAGCAACTGGTTAGCTAGTTAGTTGACCACAACCCTGCCATTGGTCAGAGATGTGTTTCATGCTTAGATATGATGCTGTCCACAGATGAGGTGAAATACTGTATGTTCACTGTGTCTGTGAATCTGCAGGGGAACATTGTGGAAATCGGCGTGTGGGAGCCCCGGAAATCCCAGCTGCTGGATCGGGTGCAGTCCCTGCGCAGGAGCGGAGTCCAGCTGCCAGCAGATTTTGATGAGCGTGTCAGCGCCCTCACACAGAAGTGGAACAGATTGGAGGTAGCTGTTTATTTTGGGAGTACAGTGGTCCCCCCTTACCCACGATTTCAGTTATCCACGGTCACCTTCGGTCTGAAAATATTAAATGGAAAAGTCCAGAAATAAGCAATTCGTAGGTTTTAAATTGTGCGCCATTCTGAGTAGTTTAATGAAATCAGGGACATGAATCATCCCATTGTCCAACATATCCAGGCTGTATATGCAACCCACCCATTAGTTACTTAGTAGGTTATCAGACCAACTGATTGATATTACAGTGCTTGTGTTGATGTACCCTCCCCCTTTTTTTAAATAGAAAAACAAAACTTTATTTAAAAATCAATATTTATGAGGACCTGGGCAAAACATTCATTACAGTATATGGGTATAATTGTTCTATTCTATTGCTAGTTATTGTTGATCATCTCCTATTGTCCCTAATTTCTGAATTAAACTTTATCATTGGTACGCAAGTATAAGAACAAACATAATATATCAAGTTTAACTTTAACCATAATATGTATGTATTATGCATGGTTTCAGGGGTCCGCTGGGGGTCTTGTAGTACAGTACTCCATAGCTGATTCTCACAATGCCCATTCAGCTCATTCACAGGAACCTTCTACTAGGTGCTAGAAAGACGAAATCTTTATGCTGTCTACTGAGGACAATATTCCCCATAGAAATTTGTATATTTGTATATTTATTACTAAGACTAACTGATGTTGGCCTCCTAAACGAGTTTCTTATGAGTTTGTCTGACGATTAACATCTAGTGACTATAGCATAGTCAGTAAACACCCACCATGACATTTACTATCTTTGGATTTTGGGTTTCTTCATAAGCCATCTGTTGCGTTCCATGAAAAATATAATTATAGCTGTTTGAATGATGCACCCCCCTCCATCAATAGCACCCTGCTTCTTGCATAGGCAAACCGCTACCTGACCGATTTTACATGTATTGAACCTCAAATGCAATGTCATCAAATGCTGAATTTCTTAGCTACACAGAGGGATAGCTGTTAGACCATTAGAATGAATCGCTGAGGCGAAATATAGTATTAATGATCCTCTTTATATTAACCTCAGCCACTAAACTAAAACGTAAGCGTTGCAATGCAGTGCTGGAGTCTGTCTGGAGTCTGTCTGGAGTTTTACAGTTTATACTTGGGCCATGAATTTCATTCATAAAAGATACTTTGGAGATTTTTGGGGGGTGGTTCAGCAAGCTTCTGAGAGGATCCCATAAGGTCTTGGGGGGGGGGGGGAATCATCGTGCCCATCCTCACCACTGGCAGCTAGAGGCTCCCTTCTAAACCCTACAAAGTTCTGCTTTGTTTAGCTGTTTATTTACTTGGGAAATTCAGCTAGGGATGGGCATCAAGGCAACAGACTATGGTGAAAATATCGAGGTACAACAGAAAAACAGGACTGTTATATAAAAGCAAAAATGATTTTCAAAGAAGGCAAAAAAGAGAAAGTACGAATTTAGTCTGCTGTTGCCCTGTGTGGAGTGCTGCCCTGCACCAATAGAAGGGGCCTGCGACATATCTCATATATGAAGAGCAGAGGATGCTGTCTGCTTTGCATATTTCAGTCGGATCTGTGGAGGCGTATAGCAGTCAGTACAGAGCCATTGCTTTTTGTTGCTCTGATCGTTTGTGAGTCAAAGAATCAAGGGCAGGGGGGCAGAATTAAACAAAATTAGCATACACATTATTCTCCAAAGCTAGAGTTTTAATTTAAAACTAAACACCGAAGAACTCGAGATTACTGTGTTTCCAGCACAGTAATCAGTGTTAATTAACATTTTGTTACATTACAGAAATGCTGACATTTGAACGGAACGCACATGTTAAAAACAAAGTTGTGTTTGCTGGGGATCCTTCTTTCATCGCAGGTGAGCGGCACGCTGAAGAGCGCTGTCAGAATGAGGCACCAGTGGTGCGGAGAGTTTAATCTGTGAATTTCTGCTCCCAGTGCTGCACATTACGGCATCTCAATTGCATATTAAACAAGCCTATCAAGTCAGGCATTGGCATCTGCTGTGCTGACACAAATTGTGAATTAAATGAAATTGATGTCCTCTGTCGTATATTTATGAAGACAGACCATTCTCTGAAGTATTCTGCTTATGAAGAATTTATGATTGCAAACTGTTCCTGAACAAAATAAAGTGGCAATAAATTCCTTTTTTGTAACCCGACCCTCCAAGGGCATTGATTTCACCTCCTGCTGCCGCATTTGTCACAGCACAAAAACAATAGCTAAATCTGGAATCCATTGAGAGCTTTCAAATTATCAATATTCAAATGAGGAGAAGCGAGAAAGGGGTCTGGATTGGGAGGGGGCTGGGGTGGTGGCGGCGGCGGGGTGGAGAATGCAGACAGTGTCCTTTGCTGAGAGTTAAACACTTTGTAAAGTAACAAAGGAACACTTATCAGGCTTTTCAGGGGGAAACTATCGACTTCAAAGAAAACCGTTTAGTCAAATGAGCACAGAAATGTTCATTCTCTGGCACCAGTCATCTTACATGTGCTGTTTCATATTCCAATAAATAAACAGTATGGGAAAAAATCCTGACATTTTTTTACATATACCATAAACATTTTTTTTAAATGTCATGAAACGTGGAGAGTAAAAAAATGTATTTATTATTTTTTTAAAAGGTACATATCATGCGTCTGATGATTTTATATTCTTTGTGCTAATGTTTGTGTTTTGTCATTGGGTGCACTGTAGATTGAGTCATCTCATCTCTTGTCCAGTAAACATAGCTTTAATTTCAAAGCAGCACCAACATGTTAATAAAAATAAGTAATTTTTAAAAATGCAAAAGGGGAAACAGAAATTACTAAATGGTTAATTGATGCGGCACTTGGAAATAGCCACTTCATTGCTGCTCATAATCACATATGTTTCCATTACAGCTACTCACAGGAACAGCATACAAAAGAATGACAATTATACCAAGCAGCGTGTGTTTTAATTGGATAATGGTGTGTTGTACTGCTGGATGGCTTGTCTGAATGCAGCGGCTCACCAACTTTCTATGTCAGAATGCTTGTTTCCCAAGCAGGTGGGAGCCCGCTGGTGCCAAAATAACACACATGCAGGTCCCAGCATGGAGCACATCTTTCTTAAAAGCAGATGAAAATGGGGCACCACACCCCTCTCTGTAAAATCACTGGGAAGTACATTTAACGTTTGTTTTCATTCCGTAAGCATTCTAAAAATAAAATTCAGCAATGCATTTTTATGTCTTGGCAACGTTTCAATCTATATACGAGGGTGATCACTTGGATAATTATCCTTTACATGATTTTTATTGTATAATTAAGATTTAAAAAAACAATTATTTTCATCAATGCTTATTTTTATTATTCCTTTATTTAGATGTCATTGTTAGTCATTTTCTCAGGGTTTTATCATATTTCTGTGTAAAGTTGTTGCTCCCAAATCCTGCCTTATATTCTCCAAAAATTATAAATGAACCCTGGGGGACAGCAAGTGTAGGTGTGACAGCATAGTGTTTCAGGACCCTGAGATTTTGTTCCCTGCACAACAAAAGAAATCAATGCGCATAAACTTTAAAAAAACTTTGTCAAGCTGGTATACTCAACTTAAACAAAACGAAAAAGCAATAACCACTTAACTACAATATCTTTTAAATAAATAAAAGTAAGGATGCATCACACATATCCACAAAAAACAAAAAACATTATGGAACAGTATCTGGATACAACATCTGTATATTCAGTTAATTTATGAACTGATTATATAAGTTATTGACTTTCTGCTGTGCCTCGTTATCACAGGTTGGTGGCTCATGACATCACAATGACCATTAGAATGTAATATACACAGATTACGAGCTCCACTCTTGTGGATGCACTCTGTCACACGTGGATTCTCTCCAGGTACTTGGGTTTTATCACATAGTCCACGACATGCAGTCAGGCTAACTGGGGCACCAAATTGGCAGTAGTATGTGACCTTGTCTGTGTGAATGTGCCCTGCGTTGCCTGGGATAGGTCACAAGCAGCTGTATAACACTGACCAGGATAACTGGTTAGAAGGTGGATGCAGTGATGTCAGAAGTAGTTTGGTGTTGGGGGAGACCTGGAAGTGAGGGGGTGCGATGTATATTGTGACATTGCAATGGACAAAATAGTTACATAGTGAAAGGATGCAATGTAAGAAAGATTTTTAAATAACTTTAGCATAATAAAGATTTCATTATCTAAAATAAGACAATTTTTATGGTGCAGTTGCCCAACTAAGCATAACTGATGCATATGTTAAAATGGGTTTGTCTCACACAGGGCTATATGCTAACCACTGCACTCCCCTCCCAATGCACTCCCCTCAGTGCCCCTAGAGGGAGGGAGCGAGGGAGGGAGGGACGGAGGTAGCCAGCAACTTATTGATATGTATGTTGTTAAATTGGCTTGATAATACATCTTCTGTGATTTGACTTTGTAGGGTTAACCAATATTTAAAAATATATAAATATATAATCTACTTAATCATTTACTGACATTGGCCTAATAAAAAAATCCAAATTATCCTGAAGGATTTAATCCAGGTTGCACCACATCATCTACATCTTAGGTTAGCAAAAACAATTTTGCTTACTAAATTTGACAAGCAGCTAGATTTTCTGGTTGATAAATAAAGAAAGAAAAAAATTTATAGCCACTCTGGCATTCAGATTATTATTATTATTATTATTAATGGATGGATATATTTCTACTATACTGCGCAATTAATTAAAAGCGTAAATGGTAAATGATTGTTCTGATTTTCAGCCATACTCCATACATTAACAGCCATACTTTAATTTACCAAAGCATTACACAATCTGGTAATCCAAAACTTAATATAACCTACTTAGCACATACTGTTCTCAGCTACCTTGCCAGAACTCTTTTATCTTTCTCCAGAATGCTTGTATATAGCATAATACCCACAGGGTATCTGTCATGCAATGCCTTTCACTTCATTGGCCTTTGCTTCGACGTTCAACACACCTCCATCAGCCTCAGTCCCTGTGCTTGGCTGTAGTGTTTGAAGTATGCAAACAAACAGGCAAAGAAACAAAGGATAATTTATCACAGTGTGGCCCTACATGACAACTGCAAAGCATTGGGCATTTTTTTCCCAAGCCTTAGTCTAGGGATTCCCTGCTGATCCAATTTGCCAAACCATTTCTAGAAGGTTGCATAAAAAGGCAGCTGCACTGAAGTGAGATAACAAAGGTGAACACAACATCGAACATATAGAATACAGAACCATTAAAGTGGCTAAATAAGTATAATGGTTATTTTTGTAAGTTGGTAAGATTCAAGGGAAATTCAATTAAACATCCATCTAACCATTTTCTCACCTTTTGTCCTGCTTGGCAATTATGGGGGACCTTGATCAATTAAAAATGTTTGTTATATGTACTGTAGTATTGGTGGTTCTGTATTTATGACACTGATTTTGTTCGTCGGTCGGTCTATGCGGATGGTCCTTATCGCGTTTGTTTTTTATTAGGCGACCCTGGCAGAGCTTGTGAAGCCCCCCAGCCCTGGGAGCCCTGCGCAGCTTTCACCGGCCCTGCTCTCCCCAGAGACAACCGGCATGCTGAGGCAGCTGGAGACCCGCATCAAAGAGCTGAAGGGCTGGCTGTGCGACACCGAGCTCCTCATCTTCAACTCCTGTCTCCGGCAGGAGCTGCAGGACGACACGCAGCTTCAGTACTTCAAGGTAAAGAATATCAGCACATTCTCTAAATAATTCTGTCAGCAAATATACACTCATATATTTAATCACACAATGATGATGTCACTATACGACTATAAATTATATCAAACATGAGTTTATATTCAAATTTACTTACAGTTTACCCAGCTAATGATAGGGAAATGATACCTGTATGTCTTGCATGTACATATACAATAGTATTGCGTAAGAACAAAGTTTTTTTCTGCTACTTACTTTATAATCTTTAAAATATGCCAGGTCAGGGTACCATTTAATGCTATGGATGTAGGAGGAGCCTGAAACTATATTCCAGTTAATGCCACCCAAACAGACACCTCTAAATCTTTCCAAACAGGACAACAGGACAATCAAGCACCTTTTTAATTTTGATGCATGATTTACTGCTGTTTATGTTAGACATAGGTATTTAACATAAAATCAAACTAGACGGCAAAGAGATTTAATCAAGCCATGTCAAATAACCGGTAGTGCACTGATTAAATTTTCTGTACTAAGTGACAAAGAGAATAAGCAGAGAAATCTATTTAAATGTATGCAGAATAAATGATGTCTGTTGGAGAATAGTTTTATGAATACTTGACTTTTCAATGAAAGTTACACTGTATACAGCAAAATTGTTGCGAATAAGAACCAAATATATATATGAAAATTTGAGAACTACTCACTGGAAAGAAACATCATTACATTGAAAAGGAAAAAAATAACTAGCATGTCTGTTTTGAAACATGGCTTTTGCTCTTCTGCTGGAATATGCATTAACTCTGCTGCTGTAATTTATAGTGCTGCTATTAGTGTTGCACTAAAAAATAGCGTTGCTCTAAAAAAATAAATATAAATTGGGTAGAATCCTGAATAAAGCACTGCATAATTACCAATGCAAAATATGTCATTAAGGTTGTGGGTTATATTAAAAAGTGGCATCTTTGAGCATTATTTAATAACAGGCACTTGCAAATTGAAGGTCATTTAAGGTGTCATTGAGAATCAGAAGCAAACCTTCCCTAAGTACCTAACACAAGTAAAGTGTCAAAGGTTTGACACAGAATGTTTCAACTTGTATTCTGCATGAACATACTGAACATCCACGCTCATCCAAAGACATCACAGCAATTGAATTGTTTGGTGTGCTCACTGTTACAAGCAAACATTAACTATCAATTACAGATCCTGATTGAGACCTAAATCATAATGGTAAAGCAGATGACTTTACAGTTTAAATAACTGCATGTGCAGTCCATGTCCAGGCACCTTAAAATTCTGCATTCACTTTGGCCGTTTTTATTCGTTGCCAAATGCTATAACATACATTGACACATTCGATCTCCTTTCTTTTGCATTATTCAGGGCAATAGTAGGGTGCATGAAATAGGGTACTGAGAATGAATGGATCTGTAAACAACATATTGTTAAGGAATAGCCAAGGAAGTAATGAGATCGGAGAGAAAGGATTGTAATTAAATTAAAATTAAATGAAGGAAAGGTTATGGAAATTCCCAAAGTCACGATGCTGTAAAGGACCGGCTATGTTATGGTCTTCTTCTTTGGTTTAGGTGTTTGTTTGTATATTTGTGTAGAGAAACTGTCTGTTTTTTTAAAGTTTGTTTGTTGTTGCTTTGCTTAGTTATAATTATAAATTTACTTTTACTCAGCACTCCCCTGCCCAAATGTACCAAAATCCTGTATTTTATCTGGCATTTAACACCCTTTGTACAGCATACTTAATGGTTAATGCTGAAATTAAGATCTCATATGTATGAAGTTGTAATGTTCAGTTCTGACTAGGCATTAGTTCATTGCTCAAAGTATTCATTTAAGTACCAAAACTGGTAGCACAGGAAGAGTTGCATAGGAAGAATCTGTCTGGAGATATAATGTTAATTCGGGTTATGTGCTACATAACTAGCTGAATGGTGGCAGGGAACATGAAAATAATATTTCACTGTTTTCAGGAAGTGACTAGCAATAAAGCAACATTGAAGGCTAAAGCCAAGTGTTTTGCAATCACACTGGTGACAGTGCTCTTCTGTTCATAGTTAAACAGCACTATGGATGCTACAGATGCAAACTGTAATTAACAATTAATTAATAATGAAAATATTTATATATATGCAAGCCCTCATTCACATCCCGCGTTGGTCAGTCCTGGCCACCCAACACCCTTTTGGCCGATCATGGTTTTCCCTCCTCGGGCTCTCAGTAGGTAGTCACCATGGTCAAGTCAGGTCTTTACCCCTGAAGATATCTTCTGCATTCAAGTCGATTATGAGTAGCAAATCTAAGCTTACTAATATATTCAAGACCTTGACACAAACCGTTTACATGAAATAGTCAACATTATTCATTTCATTTTAATGTTTTGGCTTTTCACTGTATGTAATTGGTCTTCCCACAGAGTGATGTAAACACAAAAAGGGAACCATAGTAATAAATTGTAATGTTTTAAAATGATTATATATATATAAATATAGGTTTCCATCTTCCAACCGCATATTTGGTAATGGGTTAATTAAATATTTAAATATAACTGAAAATGTAATTTGTTACATATTATATGATTTATTTATATTTTCCAATGATAATTTACCCCACAGCAGAAAGTATATAGGTATTATTGTTGTAACAGGATGTCAGAAACATGTTCAGGATACAAGCAGCTTTCCTCTAATATGCTTCCATTGATGTCACAATAACAAATAGTTTTCTTTAACCTATAAGCTTTTTGATGAACTGTTGTAATCCGTGTTTTAAGTGGATTATTATGATTATGTGTCACTTAGGTACAAACTATTTCATTTTTCATTCCTTTCTTATGCTTAAGATGTTGCACGTTGTGCTGCGTATCATCAAAGCCAGTTCACTTATTGTAATCTTTGCAAACACAAAGAAATACTGGAAACCTTCTTCTAATTTAGTTATTTGATAATTGTGTATTATCTAGTCTGAATTGTTATTATTATCAGTATTCCCTTACTGCAGCAGTTCATTTTTTTCCCGGAGAAAGATGAACAAGTTTCATACAAAGTGCATTCCTTTGTTGGATGCGCCAAATCCCGTCACCTGAGCATCAAAGAAATCAGCTGTGACACTCCAAGGACCAAGGCTTCCACTAGAGAGTTATCTTTGATGGTACAGTATCAGTATTAACTGATTTGAGACCTGCTCCAGGCATAATCCTCTTATGGAAGGTCAGCTACAATCTCTATTCTGTCCCAGTCCTGGACCATCCGCAGTGCCCCTCCAGCCCCTTGACCATCTCCCAGAAGCAGGGACCCAGCTTGGTTTTCATAGCTCTCCTCCAGCTAATCGTATGTGACAGCACAGATATAATATCAGTGCTTTCTCATGATTAGACACTCCAAGTGCAAGTACAAACTGCATTAGGCTGCAGCAAGTTCTTGCATTTGAAAGCACCGAACGCTGCATTAGATCTTCATCTGCAGTTAATGGGGAGCAGGCAGGTGATGGCCAGGAAAGACTCCCACAATGCAAGGAAAATTGACAGGCTTGACAGGGCATTATTTTCATTATATGTCTGCAGAGCAGTATTTCATTTATAGACACTAATGAGAAAATGTCCTTATTGATTTTATTGTTATTATCGCATGCTGATTATTTGCTTTCTCACATTAGATAAAAGTGTGCCTCATTCACAAAGCATTAGTGTGATCTCAAATTAGCACATAGGTTTTGTTTTGTGCAAAGTAATTTCAGTAACTCTTTGCCTAGAGTAGACACTGTTGCATAACTATATAACAGGTAGCCATGCAGTTTGCGTCTGAAATCAGATTTTGAATATCAGCTCAAGCAATTTTATGAAAAGCCAACAAGGTAAAATTAACATGTTAATGATTTAATTTGCTGTAATATCTGTGGAAAAGCTGCAGGATAAGTAAATCAAACCAAGGATAGAGCATCGTGTACATGTGTTACCATTTGGCACAGATCACTGTTTAATGTCTGTCCTACTTTGGAGAAAGTCGTGTGTGCATGTGTGTGTGTAAGTAAACCATATTGACTAAGGCGGGAAACATTTTAATTTCTCAGAACGACATAATTGAACTATCACAGTTATGTCTCAATAACCAAGATTTCTTTAGAGAAATACATTTACTTGTAAAATAACTATAGGAGATTGCATTGCTTTGTGCTTTAAGAATACAATACATTCTAATATACACCAAATTACTAAAAACTGTTTAAACTTATGTGCAGCATTTTAAATATGTTTTTTGGGAATAAATAGTCTCTCCATACATTCATTAGACTCGATTCCAATAATTAGTCCTTGTGATTTTAATTGACTTAATCAACAAATGTATTTAATCAGGGGTTTATAATTAATGGTAATTGATTGCATGTCCAGAGGGTTACTGTCTTTGTAAAAATTCAGCCCTTCTACCACACTGCAAAGTATTTTTTTTTCGCTCTTCCTTGTTTCTTGCCCACATTTTTTTAAATGAACAAACAGTAGGAGCTTTGGTTGTAGTCTAGAGCTTTAGTTGTAGTCTAGAGCTTTGGTTGTAGTCTAGAAATGGTCTAGCAGAGTAAAAAACAGCATATCAAATGAAAAGGAGTAAAGCCGTTCCATCCATCTGAAGCTTTATAAACCTGCTCAAATCGGATTTTTTATAACATTTCAGTGGCTTGCTAATTTCCTTGTGGACCACAAAGACTCAAGGGCAATCACACAAACTCAGGTGCACATTTACCCAGAATGCTGTGCTCCATGCGTCCCATCCTGGGACCTTTGATATAGGTGTTGGTGCTCTGCTGTCTGTACTCTGCTGTGAATGTTCCTAACCTGTGAGTATCCATTACACTATATTATGTAAATTATGCCACTTGAATATAGAAACTAGTTACTTGACATAAGTTTAATTTGAAAATAATTAAAGGAGGATTTCAGTCTTTCAGACCCTAGAGAAATTGGAGTATTAACTAATATGATGAGCCCGTTTTTTTCTGTGCACTACATTCGCCACAGTAGCGTTGCTGTAGAAAACGATATCTCTGTCACAAATGCATATTTACTGTTCTATTAGTGGTGGAGTCTGATTTCCAGCCCTGATACCTGTGCGGCCTAGAGATTAATATTGTGCATGAGATGGATCATGCCTCACAATAAAGCAATGAGGCTATTGGGATGAGCTCTCAGGAAATAGTCATCTCTAGCACTCCCCAGATTGCGTTACTACCATTGCATATTACCTGCCAGCTGATTTTCAGATACCTTTATTAAAAGGACCTGAGAAATGTCCTATTAGTTTGCTGTGGATGAGCCCTGCTCCTGTGCTGGATAGACAGCAGAGAGTGGCCAGCCTTCCACTCACAGCCGAGACAAGCAATGGTGCTTGACCAGCCGGCTATCTGCACACGACCAGCACACTATACAGCAATGGAAAGAGGTTTGCTTGAGAAATCACTGGCCACTTTAGGTCTGCACACCACCATTCCACCCTCATGTATTTGGGAAGCTTTTGAGCAAATATTGGCATACCGTATCCAAGGCTCTGTGTCAATAAAGCAGAACTCAATAGGAGGAGAAGTCATTTTGTGAAACCCAGCAATGCAGAAACAATGAAGCTGTGGATTTCTGGGAGTTTGGAAATACAGCAACATAATCTGCCTTTCAGATTTAATGGCAGAGCCTCTAGTTTCTGTGCCTTTTAATCTAACGGAGTGGACTGGCAGTATTGATCAGGATCTGGTAATCTATTTTCCACTAACATCCCTCTAAATACATAGAGTGAAATATGTACAGTCAGACATAAATATTGGGATGCACTTTACATTGACCTGCTGTGAAAGTCTGTTTGTATGAAGAATAAATCATTATGAATGATATGGTGAATAATCTGATCTATCTAAAACAAGGACAGAATGGAGCTACCAAAGAGCGTTTGGATATTTGTAGAAATTAGTCTGATTTTTCATCCAGTTTTGTGACATTGATCAGTTTTTATTATGATTATTACAACTGTTGTTATTATTAATAACAACAACAAAACAGCAACAACAACAAAATAACAACAGCAACAACAATAATAAAAATGCATTTTGTATAACACTGTACAAAAAGGCCTTTACAGAAGATATATTAAGTAAATACTGTCTGTGGCTGTGCGGCTCTGGCAGTATTTATATCTCTGTTTATGTGTGCATGCATGTGTATGTTCATTTTTGATGTAGAAACATTTGTTTTCTTGTTAAAGCCTTGGTTGTTTCATTTAGGACCCCCCCCCCACCTTGTTTCAATTTATTGCTGGCAACAACTTTATCACTATGTACTGTGCCTCACTTCCTCCTTCCCCAAGAGGAAACCATTGTATTTTGCAATCACATTACCTGTTTAAAAGACAAAGGAACTAGTAAATATATGCTAAAACAGGAGAGGAAACTGCTGAGCCAAAATCCAATTTAGATGTAATAGTGTTTAATATTTATTAGGAAATGTAACGGAATGCATTGCCGAGCAAGGGGATTTACATAAATTGTACTCGGAATGTTTTTGTCCTACAAGAACAGCACAGGAGACAGTGCAATAGTTCTCTTCTTGCGACGCCATTGCATATTTAAACAGGTATCTCCATACACGTATTGGATCATCAGCATTTCTAATGCAGTGCTGAAAAATCTGGATCCCCCTTTATTTTTCTTATAAGAAAAGAGGCTCATGTTGTAGCATTTTCATTACACGTATGTCAAACTAACAGAAGCGGGCGCCTGTGTGGCCACAAGGAGCAAGCTGTGCCCTTTTAATATTTAATATTTCACCTGTTTATGGGAGGCATAAAAGTGGATGGTGCCTTGATTTACATCTTCCTGACATAGCAGCGCTGTCGCGGAGACCTCATCAGGCTGGCGGGGCCAACACTGCTCACCCAGAGTGGAGGCAGCAGGGAAAAGGTGGCTGCAGAATTAGGGCAAGTTGGGGAGGCATTATTAGAAAATGCATTATGGCAGCAAATAAAATAATAACCCCCACAGCTATACTTCAGCATTAATTTACCTTAAGCTATTTGTCATTTCCCTTATTTAAAATCCCAGAATATCAAAGTCATACTGGTTATTTCAGGGATCATAGAATTCTATGAATGATATAGTTATAATAATCTAAGTAACTGCACAGTGGAATACATCAGTAAACATAACATTGTTTTTTTTTGGAGTGAGAATCCAGCATTCCTGTGCAGAACCGGCAGGGTAGTGAGATTAGTGTTCCTGCTCTCCCCTGCTACCTTATGTCTGTCTAGAAGTACACTAATCAGAATAAGACTGGGTAAATTAGGAGTTAGAAGTTGTTGCTGTATATACAACTTTTTTCTGCATTATTATATCAAAAAAATGATTGTTCCCAGCGCACCTCGTGAATCTCATATTCAATATTTTGCTGAACAGGAAGTACATTCCATAATCATTTCCACACCTTTAGGCTACATAATTAAATTGCTTGTCAGTTTCAATAAGCTTTACGAACTATAAATACTCACTGCTATCTTGTTATTCGTGCTATAGCCTCTTCCCTTGATTTTTTCCAATTAACCAATGGTCAGAAAAAGGAAACAACAGAGCATATTTACCAGTAAAAGATACAGAACAAATGTTAAATGTTAAACTAAAAATCTATAATTTTCACAGTGGAGTGAAATACAAATTATTACTTAAATTTCAGAAGCTTGTTATTTATGTCAGCTTTATACTTTTTATGGATTTATACTCTTTCTTTGGAAAAGCAAATAAAAACAGCTCCAAAATGTTTTACTGGGAAGTTTTGGGTTTTTCCGGAGAACAATTGGGGCATCTTATAGATAAATATTCTGTTTAACTCAATATAAAATGTTTTCAAATTAGATCAAATCAATTTTTATTGGCTGTGAAGGACATCATGCTTCCACTGTTCGACTCTCTCTCCAGTCTCTGTGCTCCGAAGTGCGAGGGCGGCGCAGGGGTGTGGCCTCTGTGCTGCGACTGTGCCAGAGGCTACTGGAGGAGCAAGAACCTGCCGAAGCCGAGTCTGAGCGGCAGGCCCTGCAGCTCCTGACGGTCAACCTGGAGCGCCGATGGGAGGCCATCGTCATGCAAGCCCTGCAGTGGCAGACACACCTTCAGAGGGCACTTGGCACTGAGCAGGTACTGTTCCTATGACGATGGCAGACACACCTTCAGAGGGCCCTTAATACTGAACAGGCACTGTTCCTATGGCGATGGCAGACACACCTTCAGAGGGCCCTTGGTACTGAGCAGGTACTGTTCCTATGACGATGGCAGACACACCTTCAGAGGGCCCTTGGTACTGAGCAGGTACTGTTCCTATGGCGATGGCAGACACACGTTCAGAGGGCCCTTGATACTGAGCAGGTACTGTTCCTATGGCGATGGCAGACACACCTTCAGAGGGCCCTAGGCATTGAGCAGGTACTGTTCCTATGGCGATGACAGACACACCTTCAGGGGGCCCGTGACACTGAGGATATAAAAAACATTTCAACCTGCTAAGGTTATTAACAGATATTTTTATTCTAATTAGCATTGTAATATATGTGAATTTAAATGCTCTTTAAAAGTCACCTTTGTTGTTTTTTTTTCTGTAACAAAGCTTGATGCACTTATACCTGATTGTCTTCCTTATATCAAAGTGTACATGTGTGTGTCTGTGTTTGTGTTTCTGTGGATTATGTTTATATTAAATTGTGGGAACCAAATATTCCTCAGAATGTGATAAACACCAGGTATTTTGTGGGTAAGGTGTAGGGACCATTTTTCAGTTCTCCACAAAGATCTGTGAGCGTGATCATAAAATGAAAAATGCCAAAAGCCTCATATTTTGTTTGTTTTGTTTGGATTAGAGTTTCCCCATAGAAATTAATGGAGAGTCTTCACAGAGATAAAATTAGAAACCTGTGTGTGCGTGTGGGTGTGGGTGTGGGTGTG
>JAODUD010000026.1:5642098-5663498 GCA_026784285.1 Stomatorhinus walkeri | reverse complement strand
CATAGAAATTAATGGAGAGTCTTCACAGAGATAAAATTAGAAACCTGTGTGTGCGTGTGGGTGTGGGTGTGGGTGTGGGTGTGTGTGTGTGTGTGTGTGTGTGTGTGAGAGAGAGAGAGAGAGAGAGAGGAATTTTGAATATTCTCCCCATGTTCTGTGCTGAACTCAGGTGTGTTAAATGAGTTCAATTTGTGAACTGCTTATATAATATAGAGGTGTTCATCGATGTTAAAAGTAGCTTAAGAGACACAATACAAAGACCCTAGCCTTAGGTTGCTCTCTTCCCTTGGGAATCTGTGAATATGTTTTTGTTTTACCAAAAAAAAATCTAAAAAGTCATATCACAGTCAATTAGTAAAATCACAGGTAAGTAATGAAATTAAAATACAAACTATGATGTTGCCATAGCAATTTTATGCATGCATATTATCCTGCAACTTTTACTAGACTTTGTTTGCTCTTTCCTTGCCTGCCTCCCAACATCCGAAAGTGACAGCAGCGTGCAGGTAGAATTGCTGCTGTTACCATATCAAACCTCCCAAAAAAAAAATCTTATCGCTGTCAGCTATGTTAGAAGCTGCTCCATTGTGGGAGGGACAATTTGCAAGACATTCTGGGAGTCTGACCTTGCAGATCCACAGAGCAATTTTATGTTTTGAAGTGTGCGTAACAAGAAGAAAAATGCTTGGTTGTTTGTTTACAAATAAACACTCTTTGCTGGATGATAAAACGGCAACTGTGCTGTTTAAAATTCAGTGCTGGGTAGTCCTACAGGGCCCTTTTTCGATGGTTGCAGTACAGCAGAGAAGAAAATATATGATGACAGTATGTTTATTCTTTAAAATATCTCCTGGAGAGTGCTACTTTGTCAGCAGTAGACATTTGGAAAAATGAGAGAAGTTTTTCAGCTTGGTTATTTCAAAAATGGTTATCTATTACTATTAAATTGAAAGGTCAAAGAAAGTGTTTTTATATCCACAGTTATTTTGTGGTGGGAAAGTCTTAATTGTTTGATAATCAGATAAATGTGATTTATATAGATTTTAAAACAAAACAATAAAATATTAATACAGATTCTGTTATCATGATTCTAAATTGATCATTTATGTTGTAAAAAGTATTCCCAGTGTTACTTCTAATTGTAAATCATGATGCAACATCACTATGAATTTGTGCTTTAATTCTTATGTCGTGGTAGTATAGTATATAAGAGAGCTGGCAGTTAGCTGAGATTTTTATTGATTTGACTGATAGATGGTGTTTATACTTAAGTGTTTTTTAATGCCATCACAGCTTATCCTTTTTTTTCTCCTCATCACCAAGCAGAGAAGTATCATAAATATAATGAAATTCATTACAAGTAATATATAACATACCTGAACATAGATTTGCTAGTTTTGTATATCTATGAACCATAAAATGTTGTTCTGTATGTGTATATTGTTTGGCACACATTCTGGACAGAAAATCCTTAAACAATCTGTCAATATACAAAATAATCATTTTAAAGTAAAGGTAATTATTGAATCAGTTTATTTGCAATTAATTGTAAAGGCCATTCAAGTAAATGTCAGGTCATACAATTATTTTCCTCAAAATATTAGTGTAATTATTTTGTGATTGTCAGCATCAGTTTCACATACATTATTTCAATGAGATTTACCTCTCTCTTTTAAAGGTCCCTGGGAATATTATAGAACCAGCTTTCATGCACCTCCATGGCACAGTGGAAGACTCTTGGGAGTGGGACGAGATGGATATCAGTAACAACCTGATCAGTGTTGATGGAGAGTCACAAAACCATGACAGCCACCAGTGCCATAATTCCACATTGTCCAGAAACAGCACAGGACATAATTTTGAGGTCTCAGAGTTAAATCAAAACAACCAACAAAATGGCGTGCTATCACAAAATATTGATCTTGAACCATTGTCCTCTCATTCAAACATCTATCATGTCTACAGTCTTCATAGAGTTGAACTGTATAACCAGCCCCAATATTCCCTCCAAAAGAAAACCCCTACAGACCTCAGCAATAAACAGCCGCTAACAAAGAGCATAAGCAAAGACTCATCTTTCTCATCAGCTGAATCCATACCAGAGCTTTTTGGGGGTATCCTCTGCAGAAAACAAGGGGCTGACAGCCTTTACGTTCATTCTGCCAGAAGATCAGAGAGTGAGAGTGGAATCATGAGTGAAGGGGATACTGAGACCACGGCCAACTCAGAGAACTGCCTGCTCAGTCAGGTTGAAGACAGTCAAGGCAGTCTCTTGTTGACACCCCCTAAGAGAGGCCACTCACCCAGTCACAGCCAAGTGTATGAGGACGATGACATCAACAGAATCTTGGAATGTGCTAAGAAGTGTGTTTTATATGAAGACTGTGACAGATCCTTACTAGAGAGTAAAAACAAATCCGAGGCAGTGAAGAAAGACATAGATGAGTCAGCACAAAGCAGGGGGAAGCAAGGGAAAAACCCAGAGGACATCCTTACTATGGGACAGGAGTCTGAAGCAGAAGTACTTGACCCCATTGCCTTCAGAACTTCTCCAAGTGATGAGAAAGGAACTATACATGGCAAATGCAGGGAAGGATTTGCCAGTGTGTCCCCAGGGTCCTCCCTCGACTCTCTTTCTGTAGCTGGAGATTTATTTCTGTCCAGCAAAGACACGCTTCACCGAAGCACCTCCCTTGAGAGTTGGCTAGCCCCATGTAAGAGTGCAGAAGAAATCGGTAGCCAGCATAGCTTGGGGGATCTGGGACTGGCTGTAGGCTCCACAGGAGAACTGAGCAAGAGGACTCTGGAACTGCTGAAGCGCCTGGAGAACATTCAGACTCCCTTAATCCAAAAAATGACACGCAGTATCTCTGATATCACCCTTCAGACTAGCTCCCTGAGGTTTCCAGGACCTGGTCAGCCATCAGTCAGATTGGGCTCATCAATCAATGAAGGCTCAGCACCATCTCTCACAGAACTGAGTACCACAGAGGAGTCCTCTGTAGCTTCGGAGGACATAGCTGTGCAGAGGAACTCCCTGGTAGACTTGAATGACCCCATCAGTAAGCAATTCCGCAGTCAACCAGTACCAGACGAGACCGATGCAAGCATCAGCATGGTGGTCAATGTATCATGTACCTCAACCTGCACAGATGATGACGATGACAGTGACCTTCTCTCCAGTTCTACTCTTACTCTCACAGAGGAGGAATTCGGTATTAAGGATGATGAGGACTCCAGTATAGCCTCTGATGAGGAGTACATTGAGGGTAGCTTTGCGCTAGGACTTGACTACATTAAAAATGAGCTCCAGAACTGGATTAAACCTAGGTCTCAGTCCAAGGAAAAGAATGAACTGGATCTTGGAGATGAGCTTCAATGTGGCACTCTCACCCGGGAGAAGGTACCATCTACATTAGGAGCAAATAGGCGTCGTTTCTTAAGCAGGTCAGCCCTAAAACTCTTTGAGTCCAATGCTCATGAGAAGAACATCTCCCTCCAACAGCAAGATGCTGATGCCCAGAAAAGGGAGGTGACTAGAAATTACATGAGGCAATTTGCAGATGACATGGAGAATGGTAATGTGGAGAACTCTCAGGTAAAAAAGAAAGATGAAGATGATGAGTTTCTAAGAGAGGAGAGAAGCCTTTTCACAAAAAGTGGTGAGTCCTTCAAGGATTGTTATGCACTGAACTCAGCCATCTCTGACACCACAGCTGCGGCTACCAAAACAGAACTGTGTGATCTTGCGTCGTCACAAGCAAAAGAGTCTGTCCTAGAAGGCCAGCTGAGTGGCGAGATTCCCTGTTACAGCTCAGGTGAAGTTTCAGTCCACAAGTCTTCTGTGGAAGGTTGCACAGGGTCACACCAGTGTGCAACAGCTGTGCTGCATGAAAATCATCCCGAGGAAAACCATGTTTCCTTCCCCAAAGACACAAGTGAGAGCCATCAGCTGACCACAGCGCTGCCATGTTGCAGCCATTTGCCTCCTTCGCCAGAGGAAGAGAAAACTGAAGATGTGCACAATTTTGTTATGGAGATCATTGACATGACTGCTGTAGCACTGAAGAACAAGGAGACTCAGGCAGACCAGGAGGGTCCTTGTCCCACCCCGGTGGCTCAGATTCGAGACAAAGTGCTGGAGCACTCCCACCGGTCCATCCAGTTGCGCAAAGGGGACTTCTATTCTTACTTGTCTCTGTCTTCTCATGACAGTGACTGCGGAGAGGTCAACACCTGCATGGAGGACAAAAGCAGCAGCCCGCCCATCCCCAAACTGAGGGAGACACCGGAAATCCATGACAAAGAGCTACTCTTTGAAGCTTGCACTGAAGAGGTCTACCTGGGTCCTCCACTTTGTTACAGCATGTGTATGAGCCAGAAGAAGGGGAGAAAGTTTCCCAGTTCCAGGGACTGTTCCTCCCCACACACTGAAAAAGACCAGGCACTTCCATCAGCTTGTCCTGAATATCAAAAAGCACCGGTTATTTCTCCAGGAAGTACAGCTGGAAGCCTGCTAGAGTACCATAATGAGGCTGCTTATCTTAATCCTTTACCATGTGAAACCCTGATAGACACTGTTGAATGTTTTGCAGATACTAAAATGCTTGAATCCAATATTTCCCCTGTAATGACTAAGATAAGAGTCTCTTGCTCCAGTACAAATCCTTTAAAAGAGGATGGCAGCCTTTATATTAATCCCAAAATTAACTGTCCTCAGATAAGAAAGTGTGATAGGGATGAGAAAGGCCCTGCTTCTCTGCAGATGAAACAGAAGAATGCCAGGAAAGGATGTAGTTCCCATCCGGAGACTAAGTCAACTCATAAACAGGTGGGCTTAAACATTATATCATGGAGTATCTCATCATAATGTAATTTTTTATGTCTCAGCTATATTCATTGTCATAACTAAATATTTTACAAGGCATTTTTTATTCACTTCACACCATCCCTTCCCCCGAAGTGCTAATGGAAGAGGGATTTACAACCTCAGATTTAAAATTTTAAGGTCTACAGAACAGAATAATCATAATCAAACATATTATATTATGATTCATAAGCAAAAATACTGCAAGAATCATTACTTAATTTCATGACTGAATTGGCATGCATTTTTAATTTTTTTTTAATTTCCATCTCGTGTGTATTCGTGCAACCACTCTGCTTGTGACATCATATTCTGCAAAAGCAATGCAAAAATTTAAGTGTCTATCCCGACATCCAGTATTTACTCTATTATTACATACTAATCTATGAAATTAGGTGAAAATGGTACACTGTATGCTGCAGACACAATGACCCAAGAATCAGTTACAGTGAATTAGATTGATATGAAGATTTAATTTTAAATGCATAAATTTAATATTTATGTATTCACAATACAGGATTATGTGTTTCATGTCTTCCTTTGTATTGTATATATAACAAAATCACAAGTATTTTCAACTGTAAAGTTTGCACAAACAAGCATAATAGGTGGGTAGTTCTGCTGTTCTGCCATCTAAAATCATTTATAGTTTTGGCTCAGTGAAATTGCTCATTTGTAGGTTTTTAATAATTGAAATAATACTTGGCAACATAGTAATTTTTTAATGACACATTCACTTTTAATTGGTATTATAAATAATAAAATATACTTTTAGCATAATTCCTGCTTTGTAAACCTTTTAATTTTTAACTTTCCTTTCCATGACATTTATCCAGCTTGAGGCTGAAGGCTAGAGAAGCACTGATGAGAGCTGTACTTTTTCCAAATGTGTAGATGCCAAAGCCAGAGCAACCGCTTGCAGAGGATGGCAGGGGGCCCCCAGGCAGGAGTGCTGCATCCGCCTGTTCCATCTCCAGTGCTTCCCAACACCAAACTTCTACAAACACTTCACAGAAGAATAAAACTTCCCGGCCCTTGGCCAAGGTAGGCAGCCAGAGCAGCAGAGCACCCTTCCTCCCTGTACTTAATTACCAGAATGCTCAGGAGAATAACACTCCATTGTGCTTCATGTCCAGCGCTGCATCACAGGCAATACAACATCCTTCCCTTTTATGTCCTTCATACCAGAGGTAAACACATTAATAAGTAATTATGTTATGTATTTATAACAAACCCATGTGCACTTTGTACTTATTGTGTCCCTGCAGATTGTAGATGATCGAATGTAAAGGCTGGTTCCCTTCATTGACTCTGCTTGTTTGAACTGACTTGGTTATTATGTAAATTACAGGCAGCGCTGCTTTATGGCACTTTTTCCAGAAAATTGGCTTAAAAAGCTACTGTTCCATAATAGGTCATGGCATATGGGCAAGCTGTATTCTTTTGCTATTCTACCTTATGCAGTAATCAAAAGTAGCAATAAAAATGAGAAACCTTATGGCCAGTAAATATTACCAGTTATTAAATATATAATAATAACCAGGAATCACATGGCTTTTTATTTTAGTTCTCAATAGTTGTATAACCTTCATTCCTATTTTCAAAGCAAATATACATTAAAATAGCAATGCAAATCTTCTAGTCAGTATTCTTTATGGAATTCTGTCCATGTTTTCTAAGAAAAAAAGGGTGGATATCTTGCTATAGTTAAGCAAGCTACACAGCATTCTGCATGTATTTAATTATTTCAGATATTACATTAGTTCTAAATATATATTTAAAAAAAAAATTATGTTTGAGTGCCAAACAAACAAGGTTCTCGGGGCCCCTGACAAAAATGTCACCTTGGGCCCCCCACCAAATTCTGCGTAGTTTGACGTATTCAAGGGCCCTGTAAAATGGTGGACCCCTAAAATCCGCCATGGCATCCTTGTCCTTACTGCACCCCTGTGCATCAGTACAAGTAAATATATATGAATATAGCTCTATTGAAGATAAAAGTGCTTTTGATACAGGTAGCTTTAAACTGCAAAAGCTGTTTATCTCTAAATTAAGATATTCAAATCACATTAGTGACCATTTGGTAAAACTTTGTTAGAGCTTAGTAGAACTAAGTTACCAGTTTTAAATCCCAGGTGAACAAAATCTTTACCAAAGTAAATATTCAGCTGGGAATTTAACATTTCTACAGATAACAGTATCTTCTACATGAATACATGATAATGAAATAATACTTCTAAGACTCATGTTGGGTTTTGTGATTAGTATGTTTCTCATCATTAAAGTTCCAGTGGAATGTAATTTTTTATTTAATTTATCTTTATTACAAGCAGATTTGCGTCCATTACCATACACTGTTCACTGCTCTGTCTTGAGCCACTGAATAGTTTTGTTCAACTATGCTAAATAAAAGCAGCCTTACTGACAAAAATAGCCTGATAATTGTTTGTTTTTGTAGAGAAATCTTGGAACTAAATACCAAACTGGGTGACATTAAATCATTCTCAAATTCCACAATATGTACATTTTGCTAACATGTCACATTTTATCAAGGATCTAGCACTTGGAAGATGAGTAGTATTCCATATACGATATTCTTAATGTAGTGCCAAATGCCAGTGAAAGGGTTTTCAACTGAATCTTAGTGCTATTGAGCTTCTCTTTTTTTCATCACCCACCTGGATAAGATTGCTAAATTTAAAAGCAAATAGCCATGCTGAGTTATAGTGCCATAATGTATCTATTCCCAGGTTTTAGCAACTCTTAATAAGATGACTGTTTTAAGATGACCCTTTATGTTGTATTCTGCATGACTCGTGTAAATAACCACAGAGGTCAATGATTGCACATATGGATGATGGGTGAAGCTAACTGACTAGATCCAGATATTTCTGCCTAATTTAGTCACCATCAGCAATGTATGACTGAAGTGCTCATAGACATGGAGCAAGGAGATGCTCTCTCCACACTAATCTCCCTGATTGTATTCTGACAGCCATTTCCCCATAATCCACATCACAAAGCCCCTCACTTCTTGCTGCATACCTTAATTATCCCAGACACGCTCTTCCCTCTTGAGCCTCAAGTCGAAGGCTGTGCCAGGCCTCAGTGTACAAGGCTGGAAACCTGAAGCTCATCACTAAACCTCCCCCATAATATAACCTTTTTGCCAGACACAAACCCACATGATTATTTAGCATCTTGAGCTTTGAGATGTTTGCATCACAACAAACATAATTTCCAACAAATGTTTTCTACCCATGGTGTATCTCTCACTTCTTCCTTTCAGCTGCAGGGGTCCTTTAGATGCAAGGAGACACAACCTTGTTTTTTTGTACAGTGCAACTGAGACATTGCTATCTATCTATCTATCTGTCTGTCTGTCTGCCTGCCTGCCTGTCTGTCTGTCTATCTATCTATCTGCTTGCCTGCCTGCCTGCCATTGAGGAAATGAACTGATAGTGATGCATTGAGAAGCTACTAAATGTAGAATCAATTCCTGCGCTATTGGTGATTGACTTTAGTGATTAGTGATGAGTGATTTAGGTATTACATTTGGATGTATCACACTTTAATATTACATTTTGATGTCTTGTAAATAGCAAAGCTATCTGAATTGTTATTAACAGAATGGCTATTTTTTATGTTTCAGAGGGGGTCGGGATACCTGGTGCCTCCCATCACCCAGCCTCAGCTTTGAGGGGGTGTGTCCACCCCCATGGCCCATCCCCCCATATGTATTATTGGGCTGCCATCGACTTGATCCTCTGGCTGCTTCTGCTCTTCCGTCCTCCTGCTGTGACATTGAACCACAACCTGATGCTCTTCAATGAGTGGCTCATAATTTTCGTCCTTATCCCAGAACAGAGCTACCTCAATGGTCTACCGCCATTATGTCCCCACTTGGCAACAAAAACACACACCCCTTACTCTCTCTCGCCAGCATGCATGGTGGTTCACTCTTATCTTACTATCTCCTCTGTACAACCAGCTACAGATATATAAGTCTAGGGCACTCATTTGACTTGTTTTGCACTGGGAGACAGCAAGATAGGATTTAAGGAAATTTCGGACTACTCCTGCGAGCTCCTACTTTGATGTTATCCCAGGACAGCATCATGAGCTCCAGCTCCACAGCGCTTGTGTTTTAGACTAATTGTGGTATACAGACATAGCAGAAATTGAACTACTTGAACCCTTATCTCATCAAAAGGCAAATTAAGTAGATGTCTATCTATGCAACACGGCCCAAGTTGGAAACAGCTGTCTTGTGTTGCATATTACAGGATCTCTGGCTGTTGGTGTATCTCAATACTCCATTTTTTATGTTTCCTAAGACTGGAAAAATCAAGGAAATGTTTTAAACTTTAAAAAGTGTGCCTTGCTGTTATTTCTTATTTTTTGTTAAAATACTGCTTTCCCAGTTATATGTTCCAAGAACTAAGAAAGATAAAGTAAAAAGCAGGGTTGAGATCTATGAACAGCATATGTATATATGTGTAAGTGGAGTGGAAGCCTTGGTGTATAATGATGGTATAGATGCTTCTTGTTAGTGTAATTCTGTATATGTCCCGTATTGTGGAGAATAATGAGCCTTAAAAGAGCTAGACTGCATGGTTAACGATATATACAAAATGTTGACAAATAAACTTAATTTATTGAACACCAACCTATGTGTGCATATATGTAATAATCTATTTCTTATAGTTTCTTAGTTTTTTTCTTGGCAAAACATTTGCTTATTATTAGTACGTTGAAATCAGGAGGTTTTTACCTCTTTTAATTACTCATTTCTGATTGAGGCATGTGTTTTCATGTTTACCTCATCGAATCACAGCTGAATGGTACTGTTTAAGGGATCAGTCATGACTGAAGTATTTTTAACATAGTAGTTTTGCTGCATTATACTATATTTAAATAAATCTGGTTGTTCAGGAAAGAAGAGACCTTTATACATGTCTGAGAAGCAACTTATTAACCTATTTTATCTATTTTGTCATACATATCATTACTTGCTTTTTTGTGGACCCTTTCTAATAAGAGCCTGATTTCTTTCCTTTGTAACAAGGTGTTATGTCAAAAAGAAAAGGAAACCTGATTTACTAGTCTAAGACATCTTTGAAATATTGTCTGCAAAAATACAGTATGCACTCTTTCACAGTTACAACAAGGCAGGCTTTCAGTATTCATCACTCTTGGCACCATTTCTCAAACCCAACTGTTTTCTTTTCAAGAGAGAGTGACAGCTATGAAGAGCACCACAGAAACCATCCAACATCCCAATACACAGTACATGAAGCTTTCCTTATCTACACCTTGGGCAACCTTGAACTAAATAAATAAATAAATATAAAATAGATCCAGGCTGGATTTCCACCAGTTCTACAAACTAATGGGTAATTCATACCTGAAGGCAAAAGCTGTCTTAAGTTTCTACATACCAAATTTTAGGCTAACACTGTAGTTTGTGTATCACTGTCATTTAAATTACTCATTTCTGATTGAGGCATGTGTTTTCATTTTATAAAGATTTTGTGCTTTTTTGTACCTAAAGATGTACACAAATCAAGGGATATCTAATTTTCTGTACCACTAGCAAATCAGTATGGTTGTATGATTTCCACCATGGATGTGTACATGCTCAGCCAACCAGTCAATCTGTCTCTGAATGCTAGAACTTTTCTTGAATGTCAGCCTTTTTTCCTAATAATTGTATATTTGATCTGTCAAAAATGCACATTTTTTGGCAATGAGTACAGTTTTGCATCATGGATAACTTTATCCAAACAGTAAATCCACTATTCTTGGAGGCTATCTATGCTACATAAAGAATCAACATAAATTCAGTCAAAACAACATAAACAATAAAATAAGAACATAAGCCAAAACCTGAATTGAAAAAATGATTTATACCATCCTCTCCATGAATCACCACCTTATCATAGTGGAGGGGATTGTGTGCCTCTGTGATCCTAGGAGCTGTGATGTTGGGGGCAATTGCCTCCGGTAGGCAAATTGGTCCTAAGTGAGTGAATACACTAATTGTGATTCACCTAGACCCTTATAATGATAAACAATAAGGACCATGTGACTACGCAGACCTGGGGCGAGAGCTCCAAGGCGAGTGCTTAGTGGTCAGGCCTCTACCCATGGTGCCTGGCTGGGCAAAGTCCGAAAGAAAGGAACATGGGTCCACCCTCCTATGGGCCCACCTCCTGTAGGAAGAGCTGTGGAGGCTGGGTGTGATGTTGATCAGGTTGCAGTCAAACGCAGGGGCCTCAATGGAATGATTGTCAGCTTTCTAATCTGGCTCTAGGAACATGGAATTCAACCTCTCTAGTCGGAAAGGAGCCTGAGAGCAGGAGGTAGAGAGATACCAACTAGATATAGACAGGCTCACCTTGGTTCTGGAACCCAACTCCTGGAGAGGGGCTGGAGTCCGTTTTATTCTGGAATTGTTCTTGGTGAGAAAGACCAGTCAGGTGCAGGATTACTTATAGCCCGCAGGTTCAGCACCAGTACACTGTAGCTCATCCCAGTGAACGAGAGGGTTGCCTCCTTTCGACTTAGAGTCAGGGGACAGGCTCTGACTGTAGTCTGTATGTATGTGACGACCACCAGCTCAGAGTATCTGGCTTTCCTGGCAACCTTGAATGGGATGCTGGAAGATGGGATTTTAATGCTCATGTGCGTAACAACAGTGAAACCTGTTAGGGTGTGATTGGGAGGAATAGCCTCCCTGATCTGAACCGAACCAAAAAGCTCAGCTGTCAACTGATCACTACCTGGTTGTGAGCTGGATTAGATGGAAGAGATAATGTCAGAAAGACCTGGTAGACACAAATGCACAATGAGGGAGTTCTGGGATTGTCTTGCAGAGGCCCCTATGTGGGAGATTTTCAACTTCCACCACCAGAAGAACTTCTCTTGCATCCCGAGGGAGGCTGGGGGCATGTTCCAGCCTCCATTGCTGAGGCGACTGTATGGAGCTGTGTCCATAAGGTTGTTGGTGCCTGTCGCAGTGGCAATCCCTTAACCCAGTGGTAGTCACCAGTGATAAAGGGAGCTGTCAGGCAGAAGAAGAAAGCCTTCCGAGATTGGTTAGTAAGTGGGACTCCTGAAGCAACTGACAGGTACTAGCAGGCTAAGTGGAATGTGGCTTTGGCAGTTTGAAGCAAGAAGTCGGGTGTGCAAGGAATTTGGAGAGGCCATGGAAGATGACTTTTAGTCAGTCTCAAAGAGATTCTGGCAAACCATCAGGCCACTCAGGAGGGGGAAGCAGGGCTTTACCCACCCTGTTTACAGGAGGGATGGGTCCCTTTTGACCTCAAATGATGATATAGTCAGGTAGTGGAAGGAGTACTTTGAGGACCTTCTGAATTCCACTGATAAGCTTTCTTTGGAGGCGGTAGAACTGGAAGACTCAGAGGAGGACTTATCATCACTAGGGCTGAAGTCACTGATGTAGTCAAAAACTCTTTGATGGTAAGGCCCCATAAGTGCATGAGAATCAACCTGAATTCTTGACATTGTTGGGCTTTCTAAGCTGTCATGTCTCTTCAGCATTGTGTGGAGGTTAGGCACAGTGCCTTTGTATTATCAGACTGGGGTATTGCTCCCAATCTAGGGAATGGAGGATGTTTCCAACTTTAAGGCCATCACATTCCTCAGTCTTCCTGGGAAAGTGTATGCCAAAGTACTGGAAAGGAGGATCCATCCATTGGTTGAACCTCAGATTCAGGAGGAAGAATGTGGATTCCATCCTGATCCTGGAATGGTGGACCAGCTCTTCACCCTCACAAGTATACTGGAGGGTTCATGGGAGTTTGTCCAATCAATCCTCATGCGTTTTGTGGACTTGGAAAAGGCATACAACCATGTACCTTGAGGGATCGTTGGGGGTGCTTTGGGAGTATGTAGTACGCAAACTGTTGTTACAAGCCATTAGGTCCCTGTATAATTGTATAACTGAGAGTTTAGTTCGCATTGCCAGCAGTAAGTCAGACTTGTTCCCAGTGGGTGTTGGACTCTGCCAAGGATGCCCTTTGTACCAATTCTGTTTATAACTTATATAAACAGAATTTCTAGGCGCATCAAGGAGCAGAGGGAGTACTCAGGATTACATTATTGCTTTTTGCAGAAAATGCAGATGTAGTATTTTACAATAATTTAAGCATCTAGATTTGGTTGTGTCATAAATCGCAACATTGTATTTTCTGTACAGCCCTGTCATTTGGTTCGGCTATCTAAGGCATACTCACCCCACACTCACCAACTTCTACAATTTCTGGAAGTACTGGATGGATCACCTGGAAATGTGAGTCCTTGTTGTGATAATATAGGTCTGAAACTACACGTTCATTTATTACACATTCCACTTAAATTACAATTTGCAGAAGCTTTCCCCACCAAATAGCTGGTTACTTGTATTCCTTTGTGTATATGTTAATGTCCATGTTTGATATTTATATTTTTTATATGTTTAAATATTTATATTCTGTTTATTTCCCTTTTGCACTATGACCAAAATGTTCTGTGACTTAACAGTAAGAACTAAAACAGATATACTAAGTATATACAGAGGTCTGGGGGTGTTATGGACAATTTTTATCTGTATGCATGATGAACATGTATCTCATTTACATTCACTTGATGCTTTTATCCAAAAGTTTACGATTGAGGGAAGAGATACAACTTATACCCGTGCCTTATGGGATTTTGTTCTATCTGGTAAGGTACAGAAGAGTCGTCAAAGCAATACTAAATACTGGTTTAGTTTAATGTGCCCACAAGAAAACTCAATCAAGCTCATAATTGCCTAGTCAGAAAATTTGTACCCCATATTGGTTCAAAACAGGACATAACATTTTATTTTTTAATATGAGGCAATCGCTGTCATGTCATCCGCCTGTCAGAGCCTCATGTGTGCCACATCCCCCTCGTTACCTCGTGTCGGATCCTGATTGTAACCACCTGATGTCTATCCGTCCCTGAGTGTCTCTTGTAAATTGGTCGGTGTCCAAGTTAGTAACCCGAGATTCGTCGTTCTGTGAAGTGTCGTGCGTTTCAGTCTGCTGTCGACCATCCCGTGTTGCTGAAAATAAACTCCGTGTTGACCTCGAACTCTCGCCTGCTCGTCTGTTCGCCTGCCCCACGCCGACGACACCATGCCCTGGCGTGAAATAATGACGAATCTCCAAGATGGCTACTAGCAGCAAGTCGATCTCGGATGGATCGGCTTGCTGCAGGAGGTAACCCACTGGCTCCACCAGCCCGAGGTCATCGAGGACCCCATCACCTTCGAGTTGGCCCGAAGAGCGGAGGAACGCCTATTCGAAGAATTCCCACTCGGTGACGCTTACCTACTGCAAGCGGTGCGCGAGGAGCTGCTGAAGCTGCGACAGCGGCTTGCCCAGGGAAGAGCCCAGCAAGCCCCGCTACATTATCCGCAGGAAGCGATGGCGTCGGCCGGGTCCCGGAGACCTGCGCCACCTTTGTCTCGCGCTGGGCAGAGAAAAAAGTGCAAAGGGAAGAAGTCAGAGGACGACACTCCTCTGACCCTTCGCGTTGGGGCAGTTTTCTTGTTCCAGCTGCTCTGCCAGTGGACGCCTCCGCGTCTGCGCCGCCTGCTCTGCCTACCAGACTGCTACAGATAAAATTTTCCAAATGAGATGGTTAGCAACCAAAAATCAGTATAAACCTCATCATAGAATATTTAGAAAATCATCTTGTACCACACAGTTTTAGAATGACTGACCTTTCTAATGATTCTGGGAAGTTTTCAAAAGGATCCACAGAGTAAGTTTAAATAGCAGATGGCTGTGTTCACAAGATGGTGGCTGCAGGCTCCATTTTCACTCTCAGCTGCCTTCTGGCTTGAAGTTCTAATTTTTCTGCCCTGTCTTTGCAGTTGCAGGTAATTTTGAATCTGACCATTTCATTTGAAAATCTGACCATTTTCATCCATATAATGTTTTGAGTAGTGGTAATAAAATCCATCAAACATCAAATAGAGTAAATAACAAATTGATTTTCCTGTTCAGAAGGATAAGCCTCTAATCATCTCATCCTTTGTACCAGATTGCCCAAAAGTTGAAGCAGTGCCGTGTAGTGATACCAGAAGTAAAATTACAATTTTTATACTTGATCATGTAAATGTAAATTTGAATGCAATAAATCCAAAGGTATTTGATGGATCATATTACTGCTTCACCAAAAACATTATATGGATGAAGAACTACACCTGGGTTAAATTTCAGGCAAATCGCCTATAAAATGAAGCAGCAGCACTGTGTGGCAGGAAAGGAAACAGCAGCTGCAGATGACTCTATTTTCAAGATCTAATGCAAAGCCTAAAGAGCAAGGTGCAACTAACATTTATGGGCGCGTCCAAATTCATTTTGCTATTTTGATGCCGAAAAAAAATGTACTTGCTCCACCTCAAGGTGCACTAAGGTTATTGTAGCTCTCTTAATTATTCAGTGGTGTGTTTTGAGCAAAACATGCAATGAACCAGTCAGATTGGCACATCACCTCATCTTCAAAAGGGAGGGGCACATGAGCTACTGCAGTTTTCAGCTGAGGAAATGGACCTGCTCGTGCACAAAGTGAAAATGCACAAGCACATCAATTATGGGAGCACCACTGTTCCACCTAAACCTTTCTTTTATAGTGCGTGCATGGTGTGAAAATAAGGAATGCGCTGGTATGAAGTTATCAAAACCACTTTGTGTTGCACTTTCCACCAGTGCAAAATAAACCCTTGGTCTTATGAACACAGTATTTAGAACATAAGTATTTATCAGATTGATTTCAAAATTTGCAGACGCTTTTGAGGAGTGACAGACTGGAAGTGATCAAATTTTGTGATAGATCTCCCCAAGTTTATGAAGCAGCACTGCATAGTGATAACGAAAATGTTTTTTCAGACATTGGATCCTTCAAAAGCAATGACTCAACAATATTTTATAGATCCTTTTCATCTTTTGTTTTAAGGGTAAAAATCTAATCAAATTCTGAGATGCATGAACCTAAACAGGCTTGAAATGGCACTCAGCAAAACTTGAAGTGTTCAGATCTGCCTGGAAAGACAGCCTCTCTAAGTATTGACAAGCTCTAGTGACTGTTAGATCTGTGTAAATGTTCAGATTAACAGAAGATAAAAACAATCATAAACTCCTGTTTGAATCTGTGTCTACGTTAACACAGAATTCTGCAACGTTAAACTCCAACAAGCTCTTAAGAGTGATAACTTTATTATTTTTAATGGTAAGATAACTATGATTAGACAGACCATACAGTGCACATCTGTAGCTACATACAGCTACCAGCCTTCTGCAAATCCTATTCGTACTGATAATAACACCTTTAAATATTTTTTTCTTATAAAACAATCAAAAATTTTGAGCTTGGTTTCCTCCTGCAAATCTTCTACTAGTCCCAATTCCTACAAAATTCCTCGAGGAGATTGCACTACTGATTTGAACTACCCTGTTAATCTTGTTAAACTCATCTCTTAGGCTTGGATGTGTTCCAGAACCTTTTCATTGTTATTAAACCTCTCCTAAAGAAACCAAATCTTGTGATTTAGGAAACTATAGACCTATCTCATACCATCCTTTCTTTTCAATGATCCTGAAAAAAAGTTGTTCATCAGCTGTCTTCTTTACAGTAAAATAATGAATTATATCAGTCTAGCTTTAGACTAAACCATAGCACAGAAAGAGCTGGCTTCTGACCATGGCTTTATATCTTTGTTGGTATTACTAGATCAATCTGCAGCATTCAATACTGTGGCCCATAATATTCTCTTGGACCGGGTAGAATTTGTGGTTGGCATCAAGAGGACAGCTTTCTCTTGGTTTTGCTCTTATGTAACTGATTATTATCATGTACAATGAATCTTCCAAGTCCAAAGTCAAATATGGTGTGCCACAGGGATCAGTACTGGGCCCGCTACTATTCACTTTATATATTCTACCACTTGGTAACATTATTAGAAATCATAGTTTTGGGCATTGTTATGCTGATGATAGACAGTTCTATCATCATTTGGAAGATGCAGAAAAACTAAAACATGCCTTTATTACCTCCAGACATGGGCATCGCTGCCATTAAATCTGAGGGGGACATGTTCCCCCCACACTTTAAAATTATTCGTTTGGACCCCCCCACATTTAACATAAAATATTAGTTTTATGCTAGTGTGTCCCCCCCACATTCAAAATGCTTCTGACACCCCTGTCTCCAGATCATGCCCCCTTTCTGGTTGCCCATCTAGATTCTTACATAAACTTCAACTAGTACAAAATGCAGCAGCAGTTATTACATACTATTACATGCTACACCATGGTAAACATGTCCCTATCCCTGTAGCAAGTACCAAATTTGAAATGAGCTCATTTTGTGCATAAAATTGTAAAATTTCTCAGTTTAAACATTTATGTTATCTGTGTTCTGTTGTGAATAAAATATTGGCTCATGTGATTCGAAAGTCTTTTAGTTTTCATTTTATTCAAATTTAAAGGATGTCCCAACTTTTCCAGAATTCAGGTTGTACCTTAGAGATCTGCTGGCCTCTTACAGCTCTCCGAATTTGCTCTGATCTCAAGGAACAGGATACCTATTAGTACCCAGGGTAGAAAGAACTACAACAGGCTGCAGAGCATTCTCTTATCGAATTCTTCAACTGTGGAATAGTCCTCTAGCAGATGTGCAAGATTCAAGTTCACTCTTAATGTTCAAGTCTAGACTAAGAACAAGTTTGTTTAGTCTAACTTATAGGGACTTCTAAGTATAGCTCTAGCTAACTGCTCACTCCCAGTTAGACCTATAGTGTGAGGTGTAGAGCTGGGTGGGGAACGGTGCCATTGGCTTTGGATAAACTGAAGTATTAGTGCTGTCAGTCTAGCTTCACACTCCCCTGCAGAATTGGAGTCCTGACATTTCAGGGACTCCCCTTCCCTCCTACTTATGTTGCCATAGCCATGTCTGCTGAAGCTTGCATATCTCATCTAACTGTTTGCACTGCCTCTAGTCTCCCCTGCTTTGGCTAATTGCACGTTTTATTTCCCCTTCTCCTCCTGAGGTGTGCTGCCTGGAGACCCCAAATTATCACGGTATTCTGCTAACCCTGCTGTCTGCAACACCCCCACTACCTGTGGCATCTTTCCCTTCTGCTTTTGATGTCTCTCCCAAATGTCCTGCTGCTGTACCACTGTTCATCCTGTCATCTGAAGCAGCACCAGCACCTGCCTGCCATCACCTGCCTGCCCCCCTGCTTTGAGACTCAAATGTTAAAATTTGGATTGTGTGACCTGGACCTTTGCCATCTTGCTCATTTGGCTTCCTCTGCTGGCCCACGGAGGATGGGCTCCCCCTTTGGGTCTGGTTCCTCCCAAGGTTTCTTCCTTCTTGGGAGTTTTACCTTGCCACTGCTGCCTCTGGCTTGCTCACTGGGGGCTTTGGGTGGGAATAATGAAAAGCGCTGTGAGACAATGTAATGTTGTGAAAATGTGCTATACAAAAATTGAATTGAATTGAACTGAAGACAAATTCCACCAAAACTGAAGCAGAACTGCATAATGATAGCAAAGACAAGGGCAGCTCAGACACTTAATTGTGTCAGCATGACAACTCAAAAATCATTTAGCCAATCTTTTCTAAACTTGGAATGGGTGAAGATGGTGAGCTTCTCAAATTTTGAGACAAATCTCACCAAAATTGAAAATCATATCACAATTGAAAATGCAGCAACAGGGTGTAGAACAGTGCAAAAATGGAGCCTGCAACAGCCATCTTAGAAACAGCCTTCTGCCATCTAAACATATTCCGTGGCTCTTCTGGCAAACTTCACAAGAACATTGTACAGATCAGTGATTCTGAACCTGTGGAACATGAGACGATTTTCTGAATATTCTATAACAAAGTTTATATTGTTATTTTCCCATACCAGTCCCAGCTGATGTGGTGCCCTAGGCTATTGTCACCGCTGGCGCCCCCTATCCGAGGCAATGTGAAACTGGCTGTCATGTCACCTATAGGATTGACAGGCCTGGGTTTTTTTCCAGTCTCCTTGCTTGGATATTTTATTGGTAGCAATCAGCAAAATGTATTGTGGGGAACTTTTTTGATGAGGTGGGGAGAGTACGTAAAGTAGGCTTGTAATAAAAATTTTTTTGTTACACTGTGGTATTTTTATTTGGCAAAATGTATCATATTCCTTAGCCCTAGGGTAGTAGAACATAAAAGACCAGGAACAGATCCGGTGAACCTGATTACATTAAGACAAGTCACACTAAGTGCTCTGGAGTTGGCAGATACATGGCTTGACCTCGTTCTTGGCCCCATTGCTCCACTCTCAACTATGTTTGGTAAATATGTGTGTATGTCTGAAAAAGAGATTGCTTGGTCACATTTAACCATTCACAACATGAGTTCAGGCATCAAGCAAAGATAAAGTGACTTGCTCGCCAATATTCTTTGTTGTTTTGTGGGCAATGAATTTGTATTGGTAAAACAGCCAAGACTTAAATTACAAGTCTTTCATTTGGACTTACTGTTCTTGTTGATTGTAGCTAATCCCATGTATATACCAATCAGCCATAACATTAAAACCATCTGGCATCTGCCAAAACAGATGTGGTATCTGCCACCAAATTGTTAGCAACATATCCTTTAAGTCCTATAAGTTGTGAGGTGGGACGTCCATACTTGGACTTGTTTGTCCAGTGTATCCAATAGATACCTGATCCCTTGATATTTGGATTGAGATCTGGGGAACTTGGAGGCCAGGTAAACACCTTGAACTGTTCTTCATGTTCCTCAAACTATTTTTGAACAATTTTTGCAGTGTGGCAGGGGGTATTATCCTGGTGAAAGAGACCACTGCCATCAGGGAATACTGTTATCATGAAGGGATGTACTTGTTCTGCAACAATGTTGAAGTGCATTGTACATGTCAAAGTAACAATCACAAGAATGCCAGGACCAAACGTTTCACAGCAGAATATTGCCCAGAGCATCACATAGCTTCTGCCAGCTTGCCATCTTCCTATAATGCATCCTGGTGCCATGTCTTCCCCATGTAAATGATGTACACACACCTGGCCATCTGCATGATGTTAAAGAAGATGTGAGTCATCAGACCAGGTCCAGCTCTGATGCTCACGTGCCCATTGTAGGCGCGTTTGGAAGTGGACAGGGGTCAGCATGGGCACTCTGACCGGCCTGTAGCTATGCAACCCCCCATTCCCAGAAAGCTGCAATACACTGTGTGTTCTGACACCTTTTTTATTATACCTAAAATGAACTTCTTCAGCACTGTGCACTACAATAGCTCTGCTGTGAGATCGGATGAGATGGGCTAGCCTTTGCTCCTCACGTGCATCAATGAGCCATGGGTGTGCATGACCCCATCATTGGTTCACCGGCTGGCCTTCCTTGAACCACTTTTAGAAAGTACTGACCACTGCATACCAGCAACACCCTACAAGATCTGTTGTTTTGTAGATGCTCCCACCCAGACATCTAGCCATCATAATTTGCCCCATATCAAACTTATCCATTTTTTCTGCTTCTAACACAACTTGTCTAACACACTGACTTTTCTGTTGCCTAATATATATTGGTGCTGTTTCCAGAAATAAAAATCTGGTACAGAGGAAAAGGTTCAAAAATGTTTTATAAAAACTAAAAGGAAACCCGCCTAGTAGAACCAAGAGTCAAATAAAATACATTGTTTCATTCACAATAGACTTTTACACATAATTCCCACTCTGCCACAATTGCTCACTTATTACATTATTCTTACTAATTGGAATCCCACTCTAACCTATCAAACCCAGTTTTAAACATCAACAAATCAAGGCATATGCAGATACATTTGCATAGAACACATTTTTTTAACTCAAGGTGTCAAACACCACAAATTGTAATGAGATAATCAATGTTATTCACTTCACCTGTGTTTGCATTCCAATCTAATGTAGAAGAAATAGTAATGTATAGCTGTGCAGCCTATTCATGAAAATCAAAGTCCAGTTCATAAACAATATCTGATACATAAGTGTGTAAATGGAAGTTAGATGACCACAATGAATGGTTTTGCTCAAATAAACATGTACAGGAGAATAAATTTAGAATGGGAGACATATTATGCATTATTATAAAGGTATCGACTGCAAGATGTCTGGACATGTTGGTTTTTACCATGCACCGTATTATAAATTAGATGACCATCATGCCTAATTTTCACCATAGAATTGTCTAGGCAGGTGTCAGGTCTAATAGAATAAGACCATGTTAAATTGAGAGACATGCATTATTACAAAGATTTCCACAAGTAAATTTACTACCATAAAAACCATAATTAGGGCTGCAACTAACGATTATTTTGATTATTGATTAATCTGTCAATTATTTTCCGATTAATCGATTAATGGGGGGGGTGGGGGGGGGTGATTTCCAGCATGTTTTAATAACCCAGACTTTGTCTTCATACAAAGGTTGTTTCCAGCAACTCATATAAAAAAA